>BROG01000591.1:0-15000 GCA_030159075.1 Atrina japonica | reverse complement strand
CATAGATCATTATCGTGAAAGTGTTGTTGTTTAATCCGTCTGTTACAACAGCAGCCAGTGTAAAGTTTCTGTCGTTTTCAGTTTCATAGTCAAACATTCTTCTTGTGAACAGTTTGCCGGTTTTATCCATCCTAAAATCTTCAATAAAAAAGGAGAAAAATAGACATTGTATTATCAGTTGTCGAGAATATATTTTGGAGTGATAAATATTACTTCCTCGTGAACTTTTATTAATTATTTTACATATATATGTATAACGCTTACATCATCACGTGTGTGTGTGTGTATGTGTGTGTGTGTGTGTGTGTGTGTGTGTGTGTGTGTGTGTGTGTGTGTGTGTGTGTGTGTGTGTGTGTGTGTTTGTGACAATTTGTATCATTTACATTATCGCTTAAGAGATATATAACATCTGTTCATAGAACTGGTACAAATGATAGTTTAGGGTATATTAACCTGACGAATATCTTGCAAGTAAATATGTCAGATTGTTACTGTCTAGGTCCTGCGCCTGCACCTCTCCGACCAACATATCGACTGGGTCATTTTCAAAAATTTTAAACAGATACTCTGACTTTTCCGTTACTGGAAATTCATCATTAACATCAGTGACGGTTATAATAACCTGAGCTCTTCTGAAATATAGAAATTATAAAGCTCAGTCATAAAGATTACATCATCGTGTTGTGAAATATAGAAATAGTACAGCTCAGTCGCATATAGATTACATCATTTTGGAAATCTTTAATATAGTTGTACCAACAACTGGAACACTAATTCGAATTCAAATATTTACATCCAACAGAAGGTCGCATTGATAAGTATGCTGCTATAAAGTCCTCCCTAAATATGATTTTAGAAAGTAAACTATGTTCACTATGCTTCTCAAAAAGTTCTAGATCAGTCATTGGTCAATTACTAATCACATGACATGAAAAAATTCACATCCTCGAAAGCAAAAGTCAAACTTCCCCTCTTCACGGAATATGGAAATTACAAATAAAATCTAGGGCGATAGCTTCTTGATTAACCATTTGTGTTTTACTTAATATAAACACAGACGGGAAATTAACAACTAAGCTATACGACAAACGCGACGATTTCGGCTTTCCCATCGTAAATTTTCCACATTTAAGTAGTAATATCCCTCAATTACCCGCATATGGAGTTTATATTTCACAAATGATCCGATATGCCAGGGCGTGTACAACACATGAAGATTTCATATACAGAGGTAAACTACTCATTGACAAATTATTGACACAGGGATATCGAAAACCGCGTTTAATGTCAACGTTCCGCAAATTTTACGGTCGGTATAATAGTCTTGTTTGCAACTACTCTGTTTCACTAAGTGAAATGTTGAGTTGCCTTTTCGTTGGCGGTTGTTTGAGACGTCTGTACCAATTGTGACGAGGATACACTCCTCACGTGTTTCATTGGACTTGACTGTGGACTCAAGGCGGGCGTGACCGGTCGACAGGGGATGCTTACTCCTCCATGGCACCTGATCCCACCTCTTGATTTCCAGAGGTCCGTGTTTGTCCATTTTTACCGGATTTGTATCTATGTCCTGGATATTCTATTGATTTATATTTTGGTATCTAAAATTTTTTATATTGTACTTCTTCATTTTTACTAGAAAGGTGACTTAGAAATATATTCGCAGTATATTTAAACAATTCTTTATGAATAAATTCAGATTATAGAAGTTTCAGAAAAAAACTTCTTTTCATTTTATTACGTCAATACTTTCCTTGGTCGAGAGCAATATTGAGAATGTTTCCCATTGGTTCGGAGTTAATGTTCCCTTGGGGAGACAGTCCTCAATACTCCCCTCACCAAATGACACTATTTATATAGTCTTTACCTGAAATTTTAAAATGATGCCAAAAATGGTTAATTTTCTTTTTTCAAAATGTAATCGACATTTTTCTCGAATTTTCACATTTCCATAGAATTACAGCTAGAATACAAACCCAGATTTGGCTTCCATAGATTTTGGAACCACGTCAGATGCAGTTAGATTCAAAATATACTGTACAGGACCAAAATCATAATCAAGATTATGTCCACTGTTCACACGAATTTTCCCAGATGACGCATTTATGGTAAAATTCTAAAACACAAAAACAGAAATGTTAAATAATTTACAGAAAAGAAATCATTGTTCAATTGAATTGATGACCAGAACAGATTGCAAATTTCTTATTTAAAATACACATTGTGTAATCCTCAAACAGAACGATTTATACATGGGACCTCACAGTGGAGAAAACGGAAATAACGTTGAGTACGTATAACATATCAATAAATATAATACTAAGAGGGAAATCCATAGTTTTGATATTATAAAACAAAATTTACCGAAGTTTTAATTTTCAGGAGGTCCAGTGGACAGAATACAACCAGAACGAGTTCATAGTTAAATTCAAGTCAAAATACTTAATAAGTAACATCTCAACAACTTCTATCGAGCTGGTAACTCCACATTTCAGTAATAAGTACTTGCAAGTAAAGTCAGTATATTGACCGTACAGTTTCCGCGAATGTTGACTTTATACTTGAGTCCTCATATCCTTATGGCAACAACTAAAGTGTGTGAAATAATCGTACGTTTAACATGTTCTGAATATATATATATATATATATATATATATATATATATATATATATATATATATATATATATATATATATATATATATATATATGTGTCTGTCTGTGTGTGTGTGTGTGTGTGTGTGTGTGTGTGTGTGTGTGTGTGTGTGTGTGTAATTACATCACCCTGTTGCTGACAAACAGTTTTATTACGGTTTTTTGTTTTTATAATAATTATTTTACTGTTATCTTATTCATTAAAATCTTGTACTCGCTGTTCGAGTGACTTTGACTACAATTCTAAACTATAGCTGGTTACCCTTCTGATCTTTTCCTCTTTGTTCCAATGAAATATATGATAACATGTTTAAAATGAAAAAGTCACTTATGTTACACACCTCATTATCCGTCATACTGTATGTGATATTATCAAATGGACTGGAATCATCATCTGTAGCTTTGATATTGGAGTCGCATTGAATTTCACTTTGATTTTCAATTACGGAGCATCTGTACACTTCTGTAATGTTGAATTATCAATTCGATAAGATATTTAAACTTTTATTGTCTGCAACTGAGCACTTTTATAAAACAAAGACATCTATTACAATAGGTATACATATAATGAGTAGCTGTTACATAAAGTCTGAAAAAAAGTTGCTGGTATTGTTCAATTATCTATCAAAGAATCTCTATCACTTTGAATTTTGTGGTATCCATTACAAAATATTCATACAGAAATTCTAGGTCCCTATTTTAATGTTTTAATTTTGTTCAATGCAAGCCACTTATTCCGATGGAAAAGGAATTTTGTTTACGACAAGTTAAAATTGCTAAAAGACAGCACGTTAAATAAGTTAGATAATATAAAAATTTCAGATACCAAAGTATAAATCAATAAAATGTACAGGGCATAGATACAAATCCGGTAAAAATGGACAATCTGGAAACCAAGAGGTGGGATCAGGTGCCATGGAGGAGTAAGCATCCCCTGTCGACCGGTCACATGAGTCCACAGTCAAGTCCAATGGAACAAGTGAGGAGTGTATCCTCGTCACAATTGGCACAGTCACAACAACGCCAACGAAAAGGGCAACTCAACATTTCACTTAGTTAGTCGCAAAGAAGACTCATACCGACCGTAAAATTTGCGGAACGTTCATTGGTCGATATCCCTGTGTCAATAATTTGTCAGTGAGTAGTATAACAGTTTACATGTTTTGAGAAGGTGGCTAACCTGTTAATCATATAACTTCATGGTCAGAAATGGGATACTTTAGAAATATTTTCTATATAATACTAATGTTATAAGTTTGCTAGCCAAAAAGCAAAACAAGTGCTCAAGACGATCGTTTCTGTAAATATGACTACATCAGCCGAACTTGACTTTTAGATAGATGTGTAGTTTGGAAAGGAAAGAGTGGTATGCTACAGGGTTAAACACTTAACCTAAATGTATTGTGAAATACGTCTAAGAGCACCCACTGTACACAGATAGCTATCTTTAGTTTATTACATATTGTTCATTTATACTTTATCATATATACATGTAATGATAGTGATGTGACAGTGAAAACATATGGGTGAAATGCTCGACCTGCTCAGGAGCCGACCTGGCTCAGTTGGTAGCGCTCTCGACTCTTGATCGTGAGGTCGTGAGTTCGAGTCCAGCTGGCGGCAGGTTGGTTTCCTGTCCTTCGAATTGAGACAGTAAAACCGAGGTACCGTATCACAGTAGGTGTTGGCACGTTAAAGAACCCTCACTGCTCAATGGCCCTAAGTGCCGAGTATAGGCCAAAATTTGAACACCTTCACCGGCATTTGATGACGTCTCGATATGAGTGAAAGATTCTTGAGTGTGACGTTAAACAACAATAAACAAACAAACAATAAACTAAGCTCAGTGTTGTTCACAAACAATATGACTTACCTTGTGAAAAGATTGGCTCGTTGTCATTAACATTTTCTACATGCACAGTAACATTGGCTTTTGATGTGTGTATGGTGCCATCACGAGAGGACGGCTTATTATCACTAGCAGTTATCTACAGTAGAATATACATCTATATTTGAACACAGATGCCATTTTACATTGAACGTTTAATTAAATGGTTGTCACAACTCGCCAAATTACTGTTACATCAAAATGAAATGTAAAAAAGAATTGGGGTGATATTATCTTTTTATATTTCATATCACTGGGATGTATAGAAAACAGTTTTCATAATTTGATACAAATATGTATCTACCTTTAGATAGGCATTAGCTGTATTTTTTCAATGTTTCCCCTTTTTACTACATAGATTGATATACAATTTCAATGAACGTTATAAGCAGGCAAAAAATCCTTACATTCTTTTATATCTTGTGAACATTGCTTGAGAAACCCAGGTTTGGCACTTTTTCAATCGAAACTGATCAACCCAATCTTACTAATTATATATGAAAACAACACTAGACCCGACCTTATTTAAAAAAATATATATAGGAATATATGATTTTTCATGCCGGTGTTTAGCCATTATTGTTAACTGAACATCAAAAGCAAGTAGTAAAAGTAGAAAAAAAGCATTTTTTTTTTTTTGGTAAATACAGCTAATGTCCCTTTAATGCAAACATCCTTTGAAGATAGAAACAAACGATCATGCTAAATAATATATAAATTACTGTAAAAGAAAATGATGTTTGATGTTCATAATCCAGGGGGGCGACGAGGTATAGTTCAGCAGATTCTTTATCCAGGTAGAATTTATCGGTGTGGTACTCATCTAGAATTCCGTATGTCACCGTGTTGTACACCGGACTGATGTCCTTGTCATGAGCAATAATTCTGCATAAGAAATTGTTGTATTTGAAAGACTTATTGATATTTTATAGTAATTTTTCAAAACTTGATACAATGCAAGTGCTTTTCTGAATACAACATTAACCAAAATAGGTACTAAAATGCTGGATTGTTTAATAATTGATTCATTTCCCACCAGAGACCGTAATACTTTATAATATACCTATGGTTTGTTTTTCTAAATTGACTGAACTTTGGAAAAATCCATTAATCTAAATGATGCCTTACGTCATATTAGCATCATATTTATTGTTTACACGAACAGTTGAAAAGAAGCAACATACCTCAACAATAATTTGATACTATTTAATGTTTAAACATATTTCCTGTCCCTAGACAATGACAAAACGTATATATATAAATAAATATATATATATATATATATATATATATATATATATATATATATATATATATATATATATATATATATATATATATATATATATATATATATATATATATTCTGACCTGGTATGGTTGCTTATCAGGAACATCGGTTCAGTGTCCTCTCGCAGTGTGTATGTATACTGAGAGCGGCTGAAAACGGGGTCAGCATAATTTGAATCCTGAAAATGGACTTTGGATTGTTATGACATTGACAAACATTATATAAAAATCTCAGATACCAAAGTATAAATCTTTAGGATGTCCAGGATTTAGGTAAAAATTTTAGTAAATAATTGGACAAACACAGACTCTGGAAATCAAGAGATGGGATTCAGGAGCAATGGAGGAGTAAGCATCCCCTGTCGACCGGTCACACCCGCGTGAGTCAACAGTCAAATCAAAATGAAATATGTGAGGAACACAAATGGAACAGACTTCTCAACAACCGCCATTGAACAGGTAACCCAATATTCCACTTAGTGAAACAGACTAATTGTAAATAAGACTATTATACCGACCATAAAATTTGCGGAACGTTGACAAAAAAACGCGTTTTTCGATATCTCTGCGTCAATAATTTGTCAGTGAGTAGTTTACCTCTGTATATGAAATGTTCATATGTTGAAAATGCCCTAGTATATTGGATCATTGTGAAATATAAAAACAATATGCAAGTGGTTGTGGGATATTACTACGTAAATGTGGAAAATTTACGATGGGAAAGCCGAAATTGTCGCGTTTGTCGTATACTTAATTGTTAATTTCCCGTCTGTGTATTTAGTAAGTAAAACGTCTAAGTATTAAGCGTATGTGCTTGATTCTATTGTATCTTAAATTTCTAGTTCGCTGAGATATATCGCATTAACATATGTATAAAAATTGTCATTATTAATTGACAAAACGTCATTGATGTATCTAAATGTTAAATGATTAGAAATTTAAATGTTCGGGTATCACCTTTAGTGAAAAACAGTTTTTCATGTGGAGTTGTTGTGTAAAATTAGCAGAAAAGTCGTATATTTTGATATTGTGAAATTGAGAAAAATTGTGTGGCTTCAAATTTTCTAAAAGTTGTTTAGAATTTTTAAGAAGACAGTAAACCGGACCTCAACCGACCTTCTTAGCCACGGCATTGAAAATAGACTAAATCCAAAATACAGTCATTTCTACAAAAATACGATAAAATCTAGCACATGAAGCAGGGATTGTGTTTAGTACCACAAGACATCTACACCATGCAAGTATTGTTGATGTATTAGTAGCAAAACAAGTACACCTGACCTTAACGAATCCTCTTAACCAAACGCCGGTGCTAAAGCGATAGCACACGTTCTGCCCAACTTCTTTGAGGTGAGCTTAAATGAATGTTTATGGACATGACAAGCGTGTGTATTTTTGTACTTTTAAAATGTACCAGAGGTAAATGATAGCTTTAGGTCTGAATACATATATTTATTTATTTTCAGACGACAACATATATATCCAATTGGAGTACTTTAGCAAATGAAGTTGGACAGATCTAGAGTGATAACAATGCGACACATTTTACATAGTCATAGCTTACCTCTACTTGAAGAATTACAATCTGCGATGCATTAGTAGAACCCTTTTGATATGGAATGGGGTTGAAAGCGATTATTTCAATATTGTACGTTCCATTCTTAGAGGGACTCCCTCTTATTGTTAAATTCCTGGTTGCCGATAGTTCTCCTGTTGATCTATTTATGTGGAAATTTGTCATCGATTCATGGTCAATAGCGTACCATATTTCTGCGTTTTGTCCACAGTCGATGTCAAAAGCCTGTAAAGAGAGGGACATAGGTCATTTTGTTTTTTAATCTGTTCCATTTTCTTTTATACATTTCCTAATATTAATTTATTAATATTGAATATTTAACATAGCTTCATCTTTGGTCTGCAACTAGCGAACATTTTAGTCGTCACTCGAAATACTTGGGTAGTCAAAATAAAAAACTGAAACACTAATGCTATAGTCATGAATTAATCTAAATGGATACATATTGTATTTAAATTACCTTGGCTGTATGAAATTGTATAGGACGACTGAACTTTTCGAAAGATTTATGAATAACTTTCTTTTCAACTGGAAAGTATGGTCCATTATCGTTTATATCGTGAATGCTAAGGACTATTGCTGTATGGCCTGCCAAAGCCGGAATCCCATGGTCCTCTGCGACGATAGTGAAGTCAATTGTATCATCACACGTTAATAAAAGTTCTCTATCTATTGCGCCTACTGTCGTGATATCGCCATTATCTCGTGAAATGGTAAAATTATCCATCCTGCATAATACAAAAAGTATGGTACTACATACATTGATATTCAGCATAAACTCTTAACTTTGTTTATATTTGCTCCCAATAAAGTTTAAAATCGAAATACAATTAACTGAATTAAATGAGAACTCGATTAACGACAAAATTTTGTATAGGCTATATTGATACTACACCTTAAAGAAATAATTTTTTTTGGTCTTTATATTCAAAACTATGTGTCTTAGTTAAACAACATTGAATTCAAATCGATGGAGATAAACTAGATTTTTTTAAGAAGATAAGGCTTAAGTAAGAAAATCCATATCAGCTCTAACAATCAGGCTGGGGCTAATTCTTTAATTAGATTTTGGCGTGTCATAATTACTGAATAAAGAACTGTATCAACGTTACTCACCAGTAATTTATGTGTATATAGTAGCTGATGTTACTGTTTGCCCCTGGTTTTTCATCAATATCAGTAGCCTGAAAGATTGCCAATTTTGACATTTTTTCCATCATTTGATCATGAGAGAGAGAGAGAGAGAGAGAGAGAGAGAGAGAGAGAGAGAGAGAGAGAGAGAGAGAGAGAGAGAGAGAGAGAGAGAGAGAGTTATATGACTAAATATTGGCTTGAGATTCTTTATAAATATAAATTGATCATGGTTGCGTGTAATTGATTAATAAGGACAGATAGTGATACAATGAACATACTGTTACACGTCCTATGAGTTGATCGACATTTTCTTCTGTGACGTTATAGAAAAACTTTGCAGAGTCAAATGTTGGTGCATTATCGTTTACATCCACCACATGTATCCTTATACTACCATAGGTCGTCTGTTAAGTAAACAAAGATTAATGTCAAAGGGAGACAACTTTACCTATACAAAACAGCTATAAACTGTTGTTTGTATATAAACGATTGCTGATAATCATCATGTATAATTTTTATCCAAATTCTGCAAAAATTGTCATTTTCTCTCTAGGTAATCTACAAAAATTTAACAACAATATAGGAATGTTGGCATGATTGATCAGTATTATAAACAGATAATTACAAATTTTTCACAGTTTAAGTCCTAACCTGAATTTCGTATATACCCATATCATCAAAGGCATAATGAATATTATATTTGTATTAAAACTATATCGTTTTTGATACCGAAATTACACTGTTTATTTTAATTAAGAATGAGTTGATATTTATCCTACTATAGAAATGAATACAAACAAATAAATCTTACGTGATTATTTCCATCAACAACGTATACTCCAACATAATACTCAGCTGTTTTCTCTCTGTCCAACTCTTTGATAACAGTCATTATACCACTAGAATGAATAACAGGACATACTATCTAATTTAATTAACTATCAGAACATGCTGCTAACACGAGCTAAAGAGTAATGTAAAAACAATCACAAGGCAAATGAAATTGCCTAAAATTATAGAAAAAATGACAGTAATGGGATTTAAATCACCTGTTTCTTAGACAACTGATCTTGAAAATGTAGCGAGGTAGGAAGGGTTTTATTTCATGTTTGCTTTTTAATCCAACAGGGGAAGATGACATCATTTATTTTATGTTTTTGACCTACATAACTCCATATTTACATAAAGTATGCATACATCACTGTTCAGAAGTGTCCAAAGCAAGACTCAATGATATTGTTTTTTTGTCTTTGATCAACATCAGCTATTTACCATAACATTTCATGATCTACCGACCGGAATATTATATTAATTTTTTAGGTATTTGCATAATAAGAATTTAATACTTGTTAGCAGTTATTCATAATACTGACAATACATTTGTTAGCATGTGCTAAGGGAGCGGGGTTTTTGTAACAAAATTTCTGACTGGAACATAACTTTTTTAATGCATTTTTTTCTCTATCACCCTGCCTACCTCCCTAATCACTCGAGTCAATTTTAAAAGTGTACATTTTTGAAAATATTTCTTGTGCATGATAAAGGACAAAATGAGCAATGTTCCAATTTCCAAGTTAATAAATATATTTCCCCGGCGTTCATATCTGGTGTTTAAAAAACGACATGTGACAAATACATAAGAGTGAGAATTTAAGATGCTCATCATCCTCTACCGTACCTTTTCCCATCAACGTAAAACGTTTCCGACATGTTCAAAAGACCATACGTCAAACTATCGTTCACATCGTTGTCTGTAGCCTAGAAAAATGGAGTAAATATACCTTAATCAGTTGCAAACGCCTGCGTGAGTATGTTTGGGCTATGAAATTAGTATATTGCCACTACGCCATGTTTTATTGCTTATTTTATATTCTGTAATAGAACAATTGATATGACTAGGTATATATCTTTATAACAACACCGGAAACAAGACACGCTGATTTAATTTCAAGACAAGACCGTAATGATATTTAATGATTAACCAAAATGCAAAATCGTTATACTTCTGTTCTTTTACATTACTCAACTATATATCATTCTTTGTGGTTTGTTTATAAAAATTTCTAACAGTAACGCAAAATTTTATAATCTATGCTGATTGTTGTCGGAAAATTTACCAGTTGACTTGCAGGAGGCCGATGGTCTCCTTCAAAATTAGAAAAACTGGCCGCCACGATCTATGAATGATTATTTCTTTACGGTGGCGTAAAAACCAAACCAAAATGCAAAATAAAAAACTATAGTCTGATAGCTATTCACTGTCTAAGTATTCAACTTATTCAACAGCCATTTTCTTGACGAAAAAATAATTTATCAACCTGAGAAAATTTATATTCACCGATTTGGAAGGCGTTGTGAATTTGTTTTTTCGAGCATTGAAAAATTTTGTTGAAAATCACCTTATTAGAAAATACTTGTATAATATCAATTGTAGTGTACCTGTAGTATATATACAACAGTGTTGTTTTCGTTATTCTCCTGGATGTTCACAGTCTCTATTCCTTTTGGATGAATAAAAACAGGTTTATTGTTGTTTACGTCCAATATGGTGATCTCAACTACACAGGTACTGTAAAATAAAAATAAAGTGTTTAGTATGATATCTATATATTTACTTGGATAATGAATGATAGGAATAGCTAAAAATATGATAATCAACGGATTAAGTTTGTTTTCCAGATCACTTTAATATCGCACTATTAAATTTCACACCTTTTATGTTATTTTCCTTTTTACATGAAATTGAATTTTGATAAGGTTCTGAAAAGAATTCATACTCATTTCTTGGTTTATGGTTGAGGGAATCCTGGTCTGTGGCTGTTACCAGCAAGATGATTCTGTGACCACTCTTGCTATCATAGTTAAAAGAGTTACCGTCCTTGACACTCAACACACCAGTCTGTTCATCTATTTGAAAGTGCTGAAAATATGTCTTCAATTAGAATACATAATTTATAAAAAGACAATCTTGACTATTTCAGATTTAAATCATTTGTTTCAATGTTGATATTCATAAATGAGATGTACATTGGGCGCTTACCTTTCACAACGGATAGGCCAGTACTAACCAAATTTTATGAATGGTCCAGACTCGAACACAAACTTGATTGACAAGTCGCAAAAAATTTTTATCATAAATAATTTATTTTTTTTTATTCTGAAAATTCATGATTTCTTTTTGTTTCTGGTCTGTTTTAGAGCCGACATTTGAAAACGTTGTTTCTTGAGAAAATCAAAGTCGTATATTCAGTTTTTGACAGTTTCTTCAACGCTAACACTGTTGAATCGTTGGTAGGAACCCAACTCAGAGCAGGTGCAAGTCTGTCAGCGATCGGGCACACTGCCATTCATGGAACAGACTGGTCCACACTAGTATGTTCCAGTGAATGGTAATCACTCATAATAGAGATCAAATCAACCCTTTCATAGCACAATATGATATATGAGTAAATTCTTCTATACAATTGTCTATTGATGGTAAGATAAAACAAATTGTGTCCAACTTACGCCATTCTTTTTTATGCTGTAAGTAATGTTACCGAACTCTCCATCGTCACCATCAGTGGCAAGTATGTTGATATCACAGTTTACAGTTGTCTGCCCTTCACTTACGTAACAAAAGTACTTATCTGAAATATATTTCGTTTATTCCCGATGAAATTGGAAATTTTATTGTTTTTTTAGTTTCTCTCGAATTAAAATAAAATTAGATAAAAATAGTAAACGGCGAAATGCTCCAATAAATGGTAAATTAACCTGTATCGATTATTAGGAAGATCTAGATGGTCTTTTATAAAAAAAAGATTAAATTATACAGACGAACCGTGTGAAAATACTGGACTGTTATCATTGACATTCTGAACAGTTATGTAAACAGTGGCTGTTGAGGTGTGATTCATTTCTGCTGGTGCATTGTCTGTTGCAGTCACCTGAAATATCAATTCTAAATTTAACATATTTGGTTATTTTCTGCTAAGGTAAAGGAACAGGGGGTTTGTAATACGACTACAAATTTGTTTATATTCAAACTCATCATCGTCCTTATACTTTACCTATTAACGTGCTCAGCACATTTGCATTCACATCTGTAATTCTTTACAGTAGCAAGGCTAGTAGTTATAATTTGCCAGTCAATCAACGGATATCCAGAAACTATCACATAAAAATACACTTTATAAAATAAAAAAACTGTAATCCACAACAAACAAAAATATGTAGCAGTTTTGCTTATGATTTTGTTTTTCTTAAGGGGGCATTTGCTGTGTTTTTACTACTAACATCGATGTACAGCAAAAATACACAGGCATAAAATTCTTAATACCTATATATTTTGTGAAAAATTGCTTAAGGAACCAAATTTGGCATTTTTCACTTGCAATTGATTTATCCAACCTTATTATTTGTATATGCATACGACACTGGACCTGACCTTATTTTCACAAAATATGTTGGAATGTAAGATTTTCCATGTCTGTGAATAGCTCTTTTTATGTTATTGTACATCTATTACAAGTAGTAAATGTAGAAATAATCGAAATAATATATTTGGTAAACACAACTAATGCCCCTTTAGATGTCTGTCGCTGTTTTGATTTTCAGTTAGACTGTCAGATAATTTGACGAATGGAGTGATCAAGGTGGTGGTAGTAGCAAAGTTTCTTTCAAACACATGTATCCATATATAAGTATTACCAGTTTTTCAAATGTCTAAAATTAGGGTGTTATTTTTTTACACATCTTAATTTTAACAAAATTCGGAATAAAATACAGTAGGTAATACTTCTAATTTATGGAATAGAAACAACTTCAACGACAAGCTGGCAAGGATGAAAAAGAAGAACTTAACCCAGCTTTAATGTATAATTTGAGATATATTTGGATTTCAGTGATGAAGATGAAATAATCAAAATTACTTTAAACGCAAAGAAAATATTCAAAACCAACAGTGGTGGCATATTTTACGAAAAGCTGATTCCATTTGTCATATGTGCGTACAATTCGCTTTCTGTAAAGTATATCATTCTCTAGGTGAGTGTACATATTTCAAATTTTTACTATTAAAACTTATATGTTTATGATGCAAGATAACTGATAAATAAATTGATAACAATACACTGTATAGGTCTACCAAGGTAAATTGGCACATGTTTACAAACACAACGAGTCTAAATCAAATCATAACAGGGGTGACAACCTCCTTGTCGTCACAGAAGTATTAGAGATTCAGTAATGTATGGAGTCCGTGCAAGGCAATATGTTTTACCTGTACAACCTATTTTTGGAAAGTAGACCGTATTGTTTTGGTTTCTGACTGAACCAGGACGTGCCACTTTACCTTGGTAGACCTATACATAAAAACCTTGAAGTTGTTTCTATTGCCTACGCATTGTTGAAGATAATCACATCGCCATTTACAAGCTTACATGAAAAATATATGACTTCTCCATCTCGTAATCCAGGGGACTGACAAGGTATAAATAACCCGTCTCTCTGTCGATAAGGAATTTGTCATTTTTTTCTTCTATTGCGTAATGCACCATGTTGAACTCTGTATTAAAATCTCCGTCAATCGCAATTATTCTGAAAATATTTGAATACAGTACACGTTTAATGCAAACATATTATCACCAAGCCAGGAATGTACGGAATTTGCAATTCTTTGATTGAAATAGATAAATTATTATCCATTAACACATTGTTGCACTTACCTTTTATACTTATATGTTTCAATATATAATGTTTCAGATACAGATACGTAAAATCATTTCTGATCTCTCAGACATTCGAAGTGTTGAGAAACAGCACAAATATCACTATAACATTGAACATTTATTATGGACCTTGAATCACAAATGATACTATCTGCATACACAAATCATACATAAAGCACAAATAAAGAAATAACAAGGCACTTACAAACTCACCGTGCCCCGGCTGGGGTTCAAACTCTCGACCTACGGCACCAACCGCCTGACTCCCATGTTTGACGCCCTCACCACATACTATTTGTGCTTTATATATACTACTGTTTCTCTACATGCATCGTCAGATCTATTGTCATACACATTATATGTATTATATTATAACGTCATTAATTACAGCTCTATCACGCAAACAAATCCCTACCTTTTGCTTCCATTGATGATTAACCCAGGTTTCTGATCTTCTCGGACGGTGAAATTATACATACGGTTTTTAAATTCTGGTTTATGGTTATTCAGATCCTACGAAATAAAAAAATTCGAAATAACTGTAATAATGAAATCCAGAATCTAATTGTTTGATCTAAAATATTGATAATACATAAAAGTACAAAAAAAAAATACAAGGGGGGCACTGAGCTGGAAAATTTGGTCATTTATGCAAATATTCAACTGGTATTTTGGTTTACATAGGTGTATGTGTCCTTGACCCCATGATCTATGATGATCTGTGTGATTCTTTGATAAATCATTAC
>BROG01000590.1:405000-469992 GCA_030159075.1 Atrina japonica | reverse complement strand
GATTCTGAGAACAATTTGATAGCGGAGATGGCATTTTAAAGTAGGGATGATAAAGGCATAGCTAAACCGATGGAACTCTCTCTTTTTGCATCTCCGATAAACCAAGTAGCTGTGGAAAAGGTATACTTTACAGAAGCGAGACCAATATCCAACATAGGGGTCACGCCCATTGAAATAGTCGTTTCGGGATCGGGAGCCGAGTGTACTGATTTAAAAAGAAGCAGGCTATATGCGAAGGCACGAATTCTAAAAGCAGACGGTTCTGTATTAACAACCAATGAAAATGTTGGTCTCGTGAACTTGACGTTACAGAGCATGTTTTCTCAAATGGATGTCTATTCGTCTTTGGAAACAACAAATTGGTCTCGTTCAGTACCGATAATTACTCATGGAAGGCTTATCTGAAGACTTTTTTATTCAGTGGGACCAACGAATTAAAATCACAGAAGCAATCAGAATTATTTTCCAAAGACGATAGGAATTCGGCTGACCCAAATGCTTACAATGGGGCTAATTTCGGATTAGTCTCCACGTGTGAATACACACGGCAAAGTAAGACTTTTGAACTGGAAGGGAACTTGATGGAAGATATTTTTGACATGTGTTTCGAACATGTGATCAAACTCGTATTTGTTTTTTTAGAACACTGCTTATGACATTGTCCAGTGTTTTTGTGTCAATTACTATGTGTAGATGAAGTTCCCTTTTTCGTAACCTCAGTAAAATATTCAATATGTTTTTATATTTCTTAAGAAATAAGGATCTCTCTCTTGAAATCAAGGTTTCTGATGCTTCCAGGCAGGCATCCTTTTTGGTTAACTTTTCTTTTTTCATAATCTTCTTGTACTTTTCTTTGGTACTGTGCATCAAGGTAATCAAACACATCGTTAATTAAAATATTATATCCTGAGTTGTCGTCACTTTCAATATCGTTGACTTCGCTACGACCAGATTTGATTTCTGTTTGAAATAATGTTCTGTTCTATCATATCCTTCCTCATCTGAACCTTCATCCATTGGGCACCCGTGTTTAATGTGTCTTTGTAAACCGTATGGTGTTGCAAAACGTATCCCACAATTGATATAAGAGGGATGCTCTGTATCTTTTGGTAATTCTGGCAGTGTTTAAGTTTAACATTTCTGTGGGCTGGTACGGGAGTGGTTGCTGCTTTACATCCATGTTAACAGGACTAGCTGAGTTCCCGAAATGACTGATATCGGTTGTATGTTGTGTTATATATGGATATTTCGAGTTATTGAAGACGTCTGTTCGTAGTCTTTTAGATTCCTTTGTCATCTGAGATATTTACTATTTAGGCTCATATTCATGTTCTCTTTTCCTCTGTTAAACAAATTTTGCAAAACACATATAACGCTCAGATTATGATGATGTGTTCCCTCGGTAAATAATTCTGAAACAAACATTTTTATCTTATGTGACATCTTTCAGAAGATCGTCAATGATAATGAGTGTACGTTCACTTGGATTAATCAGTTCATCACTTTCCTCTGGTAAACCTTTTTTTAAATGTTGTTTGGGGCACTGGCTTTTAATTCGTTATAGAGAGGTTGCCATCTTTTGTAAATCCATATCATTTTACTCGATGGTGGACTGAGAATTTCATCTTTGCACAATAGTAAGTTTCTTATCCAAGTTGATTTCCCACACATCGTTGGACCTGCAACAATCATCGTGAATGGATGTTGAAATTGCAAAGTTTCCTCGATCGGAAAATCGTTTCTTTGTGGTGGTGGTGGTGGTGATGGTGTTATATGTGTCGGTGTGGTGTACGGGGTGGTGTTATATGTGGTGATGGTGGTGGTGTTATATGTGGTGGTCGTGATATATTTGGTGGTGGTGTTATGTGAGGTGATGGTGGTGGTGTTACATGTGATTGACGTGACAATGGTGTCTTCCATGAAGAACATGGTCTGTGATGCTTTTGTTCTACACGAGCAACTTTGAGATGTCGCTTCATCGCATATCTCCTAGAATATTCTTTTACACAAACTTCGCACGATGTTGACGACATAACGATCTTCATACGGATGAATATATAATCAACATATTTATCGTTTTATACTCGCGTGATACGCCATACCTGCTGCTGTCTTTATTTGATACAGATGTTTTTCGTTTTTTCCGTACGCATATCCCCACGCTAGACAGAATGGCATGATATGGAAATTCTCAATATTTTTATTTACCCCTCCATTCCCCAAGACAATGAGAGGGGAGGCGCGCGGAAACCAATGGATTTGTCATATACTTCTTGACCTTTAACGAGAAATTTAATTCTGGAGTAAAACGAGTTCGATAAAAACTAAGAGCATTTAAATTTCTCTCTCTTTTTTTTCATTATCAATGAACCGTTGAAGTCGGTGACCCCAAAAATGATGTTCACTGAAAACTTGTATTAAAACGCACACACTTTTTACCTCTATAAATTCTATATAGAAACAAGGTTTCCAATCGCTTGAGATATTGGTCACGGCCGGAATTATGTGAATGAACATACAGTATATTGTAGCACTTGCATATAACAAGAATATCTATCTACCTTATTATGCCTCCCTCATGCTTTTTAATAAGCAGGTGTACTGTTCTCACTTCGGGTATTTTTTGGTGAAGCTTTGTAACGGTTTGTTTGACTTAATCAAATAGACTGCAATTATTTCCTACATCAAATTAAGTTTACTTTGTGTCACAGATGTGCAGGTTGAACTCGGAATTTTGAAAAAAATGTCAGAAAAATTGCTTTTGAAAACCTTATTACGTACTGTCAAAAAAACGAAAATACATTTAGAACCCTGGAAAATCTACATACAACATGCCAACAATATGTCAGTATTCCGAGTGCCCAATTTTACGGAAGCCTATAAGAGTCACTTGAAAAAAAGTATTATGTCGTAATTACGACATACTATCTCGAAATTACGACATAACTAAGTCGTAATTACGACATACTATCTCGAAATTACGACATAACTAAGTCGTAATTACGACATACTATCTCGTAATTACGACATAAGTTATGTCGTCATTTCGACATTACGGAAACGTATGTGTGCCATGACTTAAGAATGTTTGCTTTATTTTTGTTTGTTTATTGTTGTTGTTTAAGAATATTTCACTGATATGCCGGTGAAGGGCTTCAAATGTTAGCCTATGCTCGGCACTTACGGCCATTGAGCAGTCAGGGTTCTTTAACGTGCCGACACCTACTGTGACACGGGACCTCGGTTTTTACTGTCTCATCCGAAGGACAGGAAACCAGCCTGCCGCTGGCTGGACTCGAACTCACAACCTCACGATCAAGAGTCGAGCGCGCTACCGACTGAGCCAGGCCGGCTCCTTGAACTTTGCAAACACGTGATAAAATTAACGTGTTAGTGATTTATAACATCATATCACGAGTTCAGATTTACGAATTATTGAGTTTCATAAGAGCATTGTCATATTAGTTTTGAGTATTACTGCAATAACTAATGCAATACCACGAGAACAATTAGACGAGTTAGTGCATTCTTAAACATTTTAGAACACGAACACGTGATCATTTTACATGTATTGTTAATAAATGTCATCGACACGAGTTCATTATCTCTTCTACCAACATTTGGCGGGGGATACTAAAGACCGAATTTTGTCCTGACATTGTCCGGATATGTCCTGACGGGGTTTTATGTGCATTTAAAAGGAAAATTGTATAATAAAGTTGTGATTTTATGAAACCTTAAGATATAAACTACACAAATGTATAGTATACGTTTTCTTATTTTAGTAATTTGATAGGTTATTAAAATTGGCATGCATCGTATAAGTTTCTGTTCGTTTCGGCGTTTCATCAAATAAAAATATGTATACAAATGTTTGGTCATACGTGTAGTTTATATCTTAAAGCTAGTAAATGTCATAGTCGTAATTACGACTTAGTTATGTCGTAATTACGAGATAGTATATCGTAATTACGACTTAGTTTTGTCGTAATTACTACTTAGTTATGTCGTAATTACGACTTAATTATGTCGTAAGTACGAGATAGTATGTCGTAATAATGACGTAATTATGACGTAATTACGACTTAGATATGTCGTAATTACGAGATAGTATATCGTAATTACGACTTGAGATGGTACCTTTATCTATTGTCTTTCTTCTTCTTATTCTCTCTCTTTTTCCAATTTCTATCTCTTTTTACCTTCCTGTCTCCTTTTTTCTTGTCGCTCTTTCCCTCTCCTAGTCTTTCCCCATTCTCTCTCTCTCTCTCTTTCCCTCTCTCCCTCTCTCTCTTGATGTGAGTCAGTCTCTCTCTCTCTCTCCTCTCTCTCTCTCTCTCTCTCTCTCTCTCTCTCTCTCTCTCTCGTGTGTTTCATATGTTGTCATATTTGATGCTCTCTCTACTCTGAAACATTTTTAATAAACTTTATTATCTCACAAAAATATAAATATCAGTGCAATTAATTCATGGTTAAATGAACTGATGCTTTCCAACTTTATGTTGTTTCAAATTCATTCAAATGTTATATGTTCATAATTTGCGGGGAAACAAACCCCAAATCATAGTAAAAATGGCAGTCACCATACGTCATCAATGACTGGGAGCAGTTTGTGAAAGCGCAGAGATTGCTGACAATTTTTTTAATATGCAAAGTAGTTGGAAGATGGCTACATGCAGATTATTTTGTGACTTAACATATATATGATGATATAGGAAAAGCCATATAACTGGGGGGTGGAGTCTCGTGAACTAATTCTTGGCCTGTTTATTTTGTAACCATGGCAACTGACACTTTCATAACATCTGCCATTGGATTCATAACACCAAAATACCCATAAGAACCATTTATTATGAAAATCTGACAATATAAAAATTTTGACCAATCACAGGCTTTTGTTTTGTTACCATGGCAAATAACCTTTCTGTAACATGTAACATTGAATTCATCTTATCAAAATATCTGTAACTGCTATTTTTTATAAAAGAAATTATCATTGAAATTCCTCTTTATATTTATTTTCAGCAAGACCTGACAATATAAAAATTGTTGTACTTCATGAGTTATCTCCCCTAATGTAACTACGATGTAATCCAACAGTGGATTATCCTTAATATTCAGAAGTGAAAAGTCATATATATATATAGTTATATATATATATATAATATATATATATATATATATATATATATATATATATATATATATATATATATAGTACTTCACTTTTATATTCAAATGTGAAAAAGTCACTTTAATAAATTCAGAAGTGAAAAATGTACTTTAATATTCAGATGTGAAAAATGTACTTTAATATTCAGAATTGGAAAATGTACTTTAATATTCAGATGTGAAAAATGTACTTTAATATTCAGAATTGGAAAATGTACTTTAATATTCAGAAGTGGAAAATGTACTTGTCAGGGTGTGAACATACATGTAACATAAAAACACACAAATCAGTCAGTTTAACAAAAGAATTGTCACCAAGATCAATGTTTCAGGTCTGATCAGACAATTTTTTATTTGGTAACACCCAGCTCACCTACCTCTCCCTCTCTCTCTTTACTTGACAGGTGACTTCAGAAACATTTACCTCTGTACTTGACAGGTGATTTCAGAAACATTTACCTTTGTACTTGACAGGTGATTTCAGAAACATTTACCTCTGTATTTGACAGGTGACTTCACATACATTTACCTCTGTACTTGACAGGCGACTTCAGAAACATTTACCTCTTTACTTGACAGGTGACTTCAGAAACATTTACCTCTGTACTTGGCAGGTGACTTTAGAAACATTTACCTCTGTACTTGACAGGTGACTTCAGAAACATTTACCTCTTTACTTGACAGGTGACTTTAGAAACATTTACCTCTGTACTTGACAGGTGACTTCAGAAACATTTACCTCTGTACTTGACAGATGACTTTAGAAACATTTACCTCTGTACCTGACAGGTGACTTCAGAAACATTACCTCTGTACTTGACAAGTGACGTCAGAAACATTTACCTTTGTACCTGACAGGCGACTTCAGAAACATTTACCTCTTTACTTGACAGGTGACTTCAGAAACATTTACCTCTGTACTTGACAGGTGACTTTAGAAACATTTACCTCTGTACTTGACAGGTGATTTCAGAAACATTTACCTCTTTATTTGACAGGTGACTTTAGAAATATTTACCTTTGTAATTGACAGGTGATTTCAGAAACATTTACCTTTGTACTTGACAGGTGATTTAAAAACATATTTACCTTTGTATTAACAGGTAATTAAAAAAATATCCACATTTGTAATTGACAGGTGATTTCAGAAACATTTACCTTTGTACTTGACAGGTGACTTCAGGAACATTTACCTCTGTACTTGACAGGTGATTTCAAAAACATTTACCTCTTTATTTGACAGGTGATTTCAGAAACATTTACCTCTGTACTTGACAGGTGATTACGACTTAATTATGACGTGATTACGACTAAGATATGTAGTAATTGGGAGATAGTATGTCGTAATTACGACATATCTTTTTTTTTAAGTGACCCTTATAGGCTTCCGTACAATTTGAAGATTTAAACAAAAATCTAGTTATATACACCTGGTGTTTCTCCGACAGTCAACCGACACTTTGATTTTAAATTGTCGGCATATCCAGGGGCGCCTTAAGGTAACAGAATGAAAAGAATCCAAAGAAAAGAAAAACATGTGACCCTCGCATTCAAAACAATTAATAGATCTAGGGGAAGGTTGTGCATTAGGTATACTTGGAAACTATCGTTTCTACATGTACTGTAGTACATGAGTTATCAAATAGTTATAAATATATATAAATATATAAGACCTAATAATTATCAGCACCAAATGTTCCTTTATTTGTCCTTCTAAATGTTTGACATTATCAAAAGAAATATGTGAATGCTGAAGTCGGATTACACATTTACCTAGAAATATGCGAGTATATAATTCACTGTAATATGATGCTTTAATATAAATTTGCATAATCTTTAACATTAGTTTATTATGTAATATAAAATTATGTAGATCTAGGGGAAGGTTGTGCATTAGGTATACTTGGAAACTATCGTTTCTACATGTACTGTAGTACATGAGTTATCAAATAGTTATAAATATATATAAATATATAAGACCTAATAATTATCAGCACCAAATGTTCCTTTATTTGTCCTTCTAAATGTTTGACATTATCAAAAGAAATATGTGAATGCTGAAGTCGGATTACACATTTACCTAGAAATATGCGAGTATATAATTCACTGTAATATGATGCTTTAATATAAATTTGCATAATCTTTAACATTAGTTTATTATGTAATATAAAATTATGTTCAGGCAGGCATATCAGTGTTCAGTATTAACAGCTCTAGTTTAACAAAGTTAAGTTAAAATCACGAATGTATTTTTGGGACGTTTTATACTAATGTGTGTGTAATAACTAAAATCACGCCTTTATTATTTATGAATCAAATGGTGTGTGTAGTCACTCACTGTTATGCATTTAGAGCTTCATCAGCCACGGTTCGACAGGGAATCCTTATTTAACGATACTTTCATTTTATTTGCTTTTTCTCATTGAAAAACATACTCACCTAATATCTATATCACTTACGCAATTAAATATAACTAGTTAATCAAAGAAATGATAAAGCTACTAGATCTTTAGATGAAATATCTTGTCTTATGCAATATTCTGTCAAAGAACAGGCACTTGTTTCTATCAATGAGGATCTGGAATAACATATTCTCGAACTCCCATTGGTAGAAACTATAATGATTGTGTGTCGATTGCATAATAGCATATATTCTGCATGTCATGGTAATCTTAGCATGTGGTGTTAACGTGATATAGGAGATGTCAAACATGATAAGCAAAGGGCCTTATGAGTTGATACTTACTTATTTGAAAAAACATAAAGAAAATTCCAAAGAATAAACTGTTGACATCGTCCGTACTTCTTTTGGTCACTTGCGACAACCATATTGCAATCTGTGATAAATACGTTGATTTAGCGGTCCAGAGAGGCGCGGCACCTAATCCCAGGATGACCGATGCAGGTATCATTATCGGCCATGTTGGGAAAAAATTAGCCGCCATGAAAACCAGATAGCACAGCATAGATAAAACAAGTGTCCATTTGCAGCCGAGTTTGGTAATAAGGACAGGTGGCAGAAACAAAGACGACGCGATCAGACATCCGTAGATTACAGCTATGCAAGTGGTTCCCAAACTTTCGTCTCTATTCAATGTACTTTGTAGATGTTGCAATGCCCTATACGATGTGAACAGCAATAAGAATCCAACACTGATAATCGTCAAATTCGCTTTGATGATAAGCGGACGTAAGGGAATTGTTTGATAAACCCGTGAAGAATCCATCTTGAAACAAATCTCGCTAAGGAAAGTTATAACAAATTTACGAAAGCCTATAAGTGTCACTTAAAAAAAAATATTATGTCGTAATTACGACATACTATCTCGTTATTACCACATATCTAAGTCGTAATTACGAGATAGTATGTCGTAATTACGACATAATATTTTTTTTTAAGTGACACTTATAGGCTTTCGTAAATTTGTTATAACTTTCCTTAGCGAGATTTGTTTTTAAGTCGTAGTTACGACATACTATCTCGTAATTACGACATACTATCTCGTAATTACGACATAACAAAGTCATAATCAAGACATAATTAAGTCATAATTACAATATACTATCTCCCAATAACGACATACTATCTCGTAGTTACGTCATAACTAAGTCTTAATTACGCCATAAGTAAGTCGAAATTACGACATAACTATGTCGAATGGAAACGTATGTGCCATGACTTAAGGTGTTTGAACTTTGCAAACACGTGATAAAATTTACGTGTTTGGTGACTTATAACATCATATCACGAGTTCAGATTTATGAATTAGTGAATTGCATAAGAGCATTGTCATATTAGGTTTGCGTATTACTGCAATGACTAATGCAATATCACGAGTACAATTAGACGAGTTAGTCCATTCTGAAACATTTTAGATTTTTTTCGCGTGTTATTCTTAAATACAACTCGTATCACGAGAAATCGAATACTTGTTACTCTGTTCTGTTGCATTACAGCAGGACATTTACACGTACTTTTCTACTGTTATGTAATTTCTAGAACACGAACAAGTGATAATTATTCGCCGCCAGGAGGCGGCGAATATATTTCAAATTAAGTTAGGAAGTAGTATATGGAAGGAGCTGTTAGTTTTTTTGAACGCGGAAGTAATGACGTAGTAATTTTATTTGAGGCAAAAACGCTATTAAATTTCAGATATGAAAGTGATGTTGGTTTTGTTTCATAAATAATCAGCATCTAAATTTTTTTAATGCAATTAAGGTATAATACCGCGATTCGTATTTTTGAAATAACGATAAGTGGGAGACATTAGTCGAAATGATGGGATTAGCAATCATTACGTGATTGCTTTTGATTTTGATAAGAGCATGATATCCTATTATATAAGTTTAGTGGACGACGGAAATTTGGAACAAAATGTTTTTTTATCATTTAAAATGATTTCGTTTGTGCAAAACGGAATAAATATATAACACCGAAAACGAAATGTGTCGTATGAAATATATTGATGATGATTGGGAGAACAACAAAGTGAAAACGGGTCGACACGATTTACCGAAACAGACCTTAATTACCGAAGCACACCATTTTTACTTTTATTTCGACATAAAAACTGTAGTACATGTAGTACATCTTAAAGTCTCTACATATAATAAAATGTTACTTTTAACACGAGTTTTGTGTAATAATGGATAAAGTCAGAATTATCATGTTTAAACAAGATCGAACCACTCTAGGCCGGCTAGGCCAACAATGAACGAAACAGACTGGAAATATGGACTTGTTTTAAAAAAAATAATTCTGAATTATTCCATAAATTGTTTTTCTAAATTACGTTTTATATTCTTGATATATACTAATATTTAATACATTTACTTAAAAAAAAAATCCAAGTTCTTCACCATTGTTGACAACCATTATGCAGAACAGTGAAAATTGCTGCAACTGTCATTTTTGTAAACTTTTACATATATAGACATTGCTACATCGCTGATGTCAATTGCTATATAAACACTACTAAAAATGAATGATTACACTGGATGAATTTGACCAGGAATACATGATGACCACTCCATTTCTCACTACTGTCTGTGAACTTGGTGTTAGTTGACGGGAAATCGCCGTTAAATTAGTTCTGTTGACTCTATTTTCACAAAAATGTTATCTGGTGGGACTTTTTGTCGTAATAGATATTAAGTATTTATTCCCAAACTTCCTTTGAAATACCTTTGGCGGCGAATTGATGCTTTGCATCAAATTTTTCTTGTTTTACATGTTTTGTGAATGGAATTAATAGACACGAGCTCGTTATCTCTTCTGCGAACATTTGGCGGGGGAGATACTAAAAACCGAATTTTGTCCCGACATTGTCCGGATATGTCCTGATGTTGTTTGTGTGCATTTAACAGGAAAATAGTATAATAAAGTTGTGATTTGATGAAACTTTAGAATATAAACTAAAAATCTGCTGATTTTTATATTAATGAGAAAAAATCTATATTGAATCCAGTTCAAGATTTAGAACGGCTAGGTTTATATTGGAATTCTTCAGATATCACTATATATATATATATATATATATATATATATATATATATATATATATATATACTTTCATTTTATTTGCTTTTTCTCATTGAATAACATACTCACCTAATATCTATATCACTTACGCAATGAATTCTCTTCAGATAAATATAACTAGTTAATCAAAGAAATGATAAAGCTACTAGATCTATAGATGAAATATCTTGTCTAATGCAATATTCTGTCAAAGAACAGGCACTTGTTTCTATCAATGAGGATCGGGAATAACATATTCTCGAACTCCCATTGGTAGAAACTATAATGATTGTGTGTCGATTGCATAATAGCATATATTCTGCATGTCATGGTAATCTTAGCATGTGGTGTTATCGTGATATAGGAGATGTCAAACATGATAAGCAAAGGGCCTTATGAGTTGATACTTACTTATTTGAAAAAACATAAAGAAAAATTCCAAAGAATAAACTGTTGACATCGTCCGTACTTCTTTCGGTCACTTGCGACAACCATATTGCAGTCTGTGATAAATACGTTGATTTAGCGGTCCAGAGAGGCGCGGCACCTAATCCCAGGATGACCGATGCAGGTATCATTATCGACCATGTTGGGAAAAAATTAGCCGCCATGAAAACCAGATAGCACAGCATAGATAAAACAAGTGTCCATTTGCAGCCGAGTTTGGTAATAAGGACAGGTGGCAGAAACAAAGACGACGCGATCAGACATCCGTAGATTACAGCTATGCAAGTGGTTCCCAAACTTTCGTCTCTATTCAATGTACTTTGTAGATGTTTCAATGCCCTATACGATGTGAACAGCAATAAGAATCCAACACTGATAATCGTCAAATTCGCTTTGATGATAAGCGGACGTAAGGGAATTGTTTGATAAACCCGTGAAGAATCCATCTTGAAACAAATCTCGCTACGGAAATTTGATACCAAAGTTATAACAAATTTACGAAAGCCTATAAGTGTCACTTAAAAAAAATATTATGTCGTAATTACGACATACTATCTCGTAATTACGACATATCTAAGTCGTAATTACGACATAATTAAGTCGTAGTTACGACATACTATCTCGTAATTACGACATACTATCTCATAATTACGACATAACAAAGTCATAATCAAGACATAATTAAGTCATAATTACGACATAACCTAGTCGTAATTACGACAAATCTAAGTCTTAATTACGAGATACTATCTCGTAATTACGACATAATTAAGTCGTAATTACAATATACTATTTCCCAATAACGACATACTATCTCGTAAAAACGACATAACTAAGTCGTAGTTACGACATAGTGTTGGTGACTGATAACATCATATCACGAGTTCAGATTTATGAATAAGTGAATTGCATAAGAGCATTGTCATATTAGGTTTGCGTATTACTGCAATGACTAATGCAATATCACGAGAACAATTATACGAGTTAGTCCATTCTGAAACATTTTAGATTTTTTTCGCGTGTTATTCTTAAATACAACTCGTATCACGAGAAATCGAATACATGTTACTCTGTTCTGTTGCATTACAGCAGGAAATTTATACGTACTTTTCTACTCTTATGTAATTTCTAGAACACGAACACGTGATAATTTTACATGTTTTGTGAATGGAATTAATCGACACGAGCTCGTTATCTCTTCTACGAACATTTGGCGGGGGAGATACTAAAAACCGAATTTTGTCCTGACATTGTCCGGATATGTCCTGATGTTGTTTGTGTGCATTTAACAGGAAAATAGTATAATAAAGTTGTGATTTGATGAAACTTTAGAATATAAACTATAAATCTGCTGATTTTTATATTAATGAGAAAAAATCTATATTGAATCCAGTTCAAGATTTAGAACGGCTAGGTTTATATTGGAATTCTTCAGATTTCACTTTATATATATATATATATATATATATATATAAGGATTGTTTTTCATTTTTTGGACTTCATCGAGTATAAAGGCAACGGATTATGAAAAAAAATTCTGTGCTGCACATTGATTTTTTCCCCATAATCCATTGCCTTTATACTCGATGAAGTCCAAAAAATGAGAAACAATCCTTATATTTATATATATTACCATTTTCTTTTAATCTGTAGTCAGCTGGTTATAAAATTCATTCTAAGTAATTGGCTTTGCAGTAGGAGGTTTTTCATATGATGTAACAGTTAAACAGCTGTGTGAGACGAGAAGTAGTTCCCCTTTTCTGTCCGGAAATACTAAATGGAATTAAGGTTTATTTTCTTATTTTCATATCATTTTGAAAGAAACTAGTGATATGGAAAATTTTGAATAAGAGTGTCAGATTTGTTTTTAAGTTATTTTAGAATATTCGTCTGCTTGGTAACCGGAAGGTTAAATGTGTCAGAAGGAGAATTGAAATTGCAAATGGCTGCGCCCATGGGTATGCTGAATAATGTATTTTACAACGAATTTGCGTTTGAATTCTGATATATTATTAATGGGATATACTATAGAAAAGATTTAGTGTGACTTACAAGAAGTGAGACAGCTAATATTAATTTATGACAACTGAAAGTAGCCATTTTATTTGACATGTTTTACCAAGCAGCTGGGAACCACGATGACTGATTGGTACGTAACCTACGTAAGTAGGCCCATTTCACACGATGCGGGTGACGAATTGTTTCTGATAGGAATATCCAGTGAAGGCAAACAAATCGACTTGTTTATCAAGAGATGCTTGACAAAGTTGCACTAGGCCTTTCTTTCTTCCTGTTGTAACTATGAAGCCAGACGGTGGTCTGTGGTTCTGGTCATAACATGACCTAGATATATCGCGATATGGGCCTGTAGGCTGTACAATGTGCTACAGATGTAAGTCTCGTGTTTCCGATTTCTTTCTGTGATTTTTATTTGTTTTGTGGAAGGCCTAATGTATGGCTTTTAAGATTAGATATATAAGAAATAAACATGTGATATTCTATTCTTTATTGATTCGTTCATGTATTCTTACGCTGAAAAGTAAAGTAGTAGTATATGTCCCACACTTAACAGCACTTTCGGGAAACGAAATGTGTCTAGATTTCCAGGAATCGCAGTTATATATAGATGATTATATATAACGTATTCACGGTCTGGTGATCACCCAGGTAAATTCCATACGATTATAGATAGATAACTTAACCTGCTTTTGGGCATTCAATTTTTTCCGCAGTGTACATAATATAATCGCAGCGATAGATGGGTCGCAGGTGTCCAATGACATAGTGTTAAAAAACTTGAAAATGCGTTAAACAATTTAACAACTATTTAAAAACATGTCTATCGAGCGGTTATTGGATTTACCGATCCCACCCAAGATGTCTATTACGACTCAATATATCGAACCGTTATTGGATTTACCGATCCCGCCCGATTTTAAAAAAACTTTTTTAAAACCCAAACGTATATACACGGGACAAACCTATCGTTTTGATAAAATTTCCTCGACACACAGGTTAAAGTTTGGTACCCACTTTTTGACGACTATAAAGTAGTCCTATTGAGGGAAAGGGTTATCGATATTGACCGTTTGTTTCTACACCTCGTGAGGTCGGTGATAAACGATAGAGGGTTACAAAACGGCGATAAATTTCGCATCATCATCGATCACCCGAAATTCCCGAAAATGTTCAGTACGAAATATCTAACCGTCTCGGGGGATTTAGCCAAAGCTTATTCAAAGCACTGAAAGACCATATAGAATATTACGAGGTACCCATAGAAGAAGTAGAAATAGTCGTCCAGTCTACGACAATACCAAGAGGGAAGGGGAGACCCAAAGAACCGGTGACAAAGACGACTTCGTCGATGAAAAGAAGTATTATAACGATTAAAAGCGACGACACTAAGTGTTTGGCACGAGCCATCGTGACGGCAGTTGCCAATAAACATAAAGATAAATGGACGAGATCCCAACTTTACGACGGAAAATTACAAAGGGTCGAAGCGTTAAAACTTCACGAAGAAGCGGGAGTTCCCATCCGGGATCACGGTTGTACTTTAGAAGACGTGAAAGCGTTTGCCGATCACTTGGGCGTGCAGATCAACATAGTGGACGGTGATCAATTTAATTGACATTATTTATACGAGCGAGGAAGCGATGACGACGCGGGTATATCTATACAAGAATAAAAATCACTTCGACGTGATTACGAAGATGACGGGATTTTTGGGTAAAAGAAATTACTGTCATACTTGTAAAAAATCGTACGATAAACGAGATCGCTACAGATGTCCTAAAAAGTGTTTATCGTGCTTCGGTTTTAATTGCCCGGGTGGTGAAAGGAAAGTGTGCGACGATTGTAACAGAACATTTTTCGGCGAAGAATGTTTTAAGGAACATAAACGCGACAGAGGCATGAGAGACGGCGAAACGGACATGGTTTGTTTAATCGTTCAGAAATGTTTAGAGTGTGAACGAGTGGTCAAAGACTTGGAAAACCATATATGCGGTCATTCCGAATGTCCGAATTGTAAAAAATATGGCGACATGACGACACACAAGTGTTTTATGCTCAAGAAAGAATGTAAGGGCGGAAAGTGCAGATCGTCAAAGTGTACGAACGATAAAAAATGTTACAGTTGTAAAACGCGAAAGACGAATTATTATTTTTACGACATAGAAGCGACGCAAGACACCGGTGTTCACAAGAGTGTCAAGAGTTTAACGGTCGACAACACGAATTTTCTACCGTAGACGATTTTTGCGAATTTGTTTTGGACAAAAAGGGCACGTTCATAGCCCACAATGCGAAATCATACGACGCGCAATTTTTGTTAAAATATTTCGTGGAACATAACGTTAAACCCTATTGCATTTACAATGGTACGAAGATCATAGTACATGGAAGTCGGAACCATTCGATTTATCGATTCCATAAATTTTTGTCCAATCTTGCTCTGGCAGAGTTTCCGAAAACGTTTGGTTTGACCGAACTCAAAAAGGGTTATTTTCCGCATTATTTCAACAAACCGTGTCACCAAAATTACGTGGGACCGTTACCTAGCAAAAAACAATACGGTTTCGATTATATGAACGTTCGCAATAGAAAAAAGTTTTTAGCATGGTACGACGCGCGAAAGAACGACGTGTTTGATTTCCAGAAAGAATTGAGGGACTATTGCACGTCCGACGTCGACATATTACGGAGGTCCATGTTGAAATTCAGGGAAGACTTTATAGAGTTGGAAACTATAGATCCGTTACAGTACGTGACGATAGCGTCCGTGTGCATGACCGTTTATAGAAGCAATTACATGCCCGAAAAAACGATAGCCATCTATAACGATAACGTCGATCACGAAACGTACAGCGCGAAATCCTTTTCTTGGTTGGATCACGTGGCCGAGAGAGACGACGTTGTCATTCGACACGCGTTGGACGGCGGCGAAGTGAATCTACCCGACATCGGTAAAGTCGACGGGTATTGCAAAGACACGAGAACGGTTTACGAATTTCAGGGTTGTTTCTGGCACGGGTGTGAAACGTGTTACACGCGAGACACCGTCAATAACAAGAACCAAATAGACATGGAAACGCTTAGAAAACGAACCGACGCGAAAAATGAGAAGATAAGACGAGCCGGTTACGAGTTAATCGAGGCTTGGGAATGCGATACAAAAGGAAAAAAAATAAAGAGATCGTAACGCCGTTAAATCCCCGAGATGCATTTTTCGGCGGTAGAACAAACGTGACCAAGTTAATTTACGATTTCGGCGGAAGAGAAAAGGGGCGATACGTAGATTTTGTTAGTTTATATCCGACGGTTCAGTTTTATAAGACCTACCCGGTCGGGCATCCCACTAAAATATATAATCCCGAACGCGTCGATCGAAATTGGTTGGGATTCATAAAGTGTAAAGTCTTCCCGCCTAGAAAATTATATCATCCCGTCTTACCCGTAAAAATGAAATGTGGAAATGCCAAAAAACTCTTGTTTCCGCTGTGTAAAACGTGTGCCGAATTACAGACGAAGACGACGTGCGAACACGTCGACGAACAGAGGTCTTTTGTAGGAACGTGGTGTACTCCCGAGTTATTTAAGGCGTTGGATAAAGGGTATAAGATAGATAAAATTTACGAAGTTTGGGATTTTCTCTACACCAGCGAAGACACGGATCTTTTCAAAGAATACGATAAGAACTTTATGAAAATCAAGATGGAAAGTTCCGAATTAAAGGTGGGTCCCGGCACACCTTTACGAATCGGAAGAACAGTATAAAAAAAATGGTCAAAGAAACGATTAGGTATCGACTTGGGTAAAATAGATCATAATCCGGGCATGCGCGCAATCTCTAAACTATGTCTCAATTCTCTTTGGGGTAAACTTGGTCAAAGAGTTAACATGAAGCAAACTAAATACGTTAACGAACCGAAAGAATTCTATGAAATATATTTAGACGATAAAATAGATAATCTTAACAGTCTGTTTATAAACGACGACATGGTCCAGATGTCTTACGATTTAAAGGGACAATTCGGTCGACAAAGGTAAGGATGTTAATATCTTCATAGCGTGTTTATACGACGGCTCATGCAAGAAACCATGTTATACGACGTGTTAGATAAACTCGACGATAGAGTTTTAGGGATTTGACACCGATAGCGTGTGTGGTACATAGATCGCGACGACGGTGTCGCGATAGATACGGGTGATAATTTGGGTGATTTGACGGACGACTTAAACGGCGATTTTATAAAATCTTGGTGTGCCACAGGACCTAAATCTTATTCGTACGAAACAAACGCGGGTAAAAAGGTCAAAGGATTTAGTTTGAATTACGAAAATTCTCTTTACATCAATCGAGACACGATGACCGACATCGTCAAAGAAAAGCGTAAAAGGATTACGACTGTCAGAGAAAACGCCATCACGAGAGATTCTAAAACCAAACGAATAGTGAATCGATACCAGGAGAAAGAGTTTACGTTGTGTTACGATAAACGGGTGATAACGGACGAGTAGTAAGAAACGCTTCCCTACGGGTATTAAAAATTTATTAATAAATTTTTAATCGACGATCAACAATTCCTCTCGGACGAACGTTCTTTGCGGTGCCGGTTCCTTGAGATAATACATGTCGATACCCTGCATTCTAAAATGTCTATCTATGTCGTGTTTATCGACACTCCAGATGGGATCGGTGGCTCTTTTTTTACCGCCTTCCAATTCACCCGGTTGATACAGATATTTTACTTTTCGAAAAAGGGCTGATGGGCGGTTGAACTTTATCGACGGGTTCTACCTTTTTCGGGCGGGTTGGTTTCTTCGTTAATCGTTTTTACGACTTCTGGTAACCTTTTTACCCATTCTCTGTTTCTGTCCTTAGATTTCATCTCTTGATCGTATTGATAGCTAAACAGCTGTTCACCCAACGTTCTATTAAATCGTTCGACGATGGCTTGGTCGCGATGAACGTCGACACTTCCCCTTCTTATTCTCACGTCGTGTTTAGACATGAGTTTGGAGACGACCCCCATGAATTCGCGACCGGGATCGACTTGTAGTACTTTCGGAAACGTTAAACGTCTTTTGTAAATCTTTTCGAAAGCGTCGGCCACTTCTTTACTGTCTTTGCTCGTCAACGGTTCCGCTTCTTGTGCCGAGTGCCCACGTCGGCCACCGTTAACGCGTATTTGTACGTTTTCCTGCCCACTTTATCGTGTGGTAAAAACAATAGATCGGCCTGGTGAGTGTCGTTTTCTTTCGCGTTTTCGAATTTGGGTCGCACGATTTTCTTGGGTGCGGGTAGATAGATTTGCCACACGTCTTGTTTTTTCAGGAAATCGAACGCTTCCTTTTCGCCGACGTTAGCCGCTTTGGCCAATTTCTTGATGGCCGCTTTTCCTTTCCAATAGTGTTTGTAATAGATCTCTTCCATTTTACTTTATGCGACATATTTTTTTACACCATAGAACACTAACCCCGTTCCGATCAACATGAAGAGGATTTCTTTACCTTTTTGCTCTTCGGAGGGTTGATAAAAATCGCTCAATGTCGGTTCGGGAGACATCTTCTCTTCACCCATCATCTGCGAGTAGAGAGACATGGCGGCGTCCACTTCTTTATAGGTGTATAATGCGTGTCCTTCTTTTTTCAATCTCTCGTTTAAAAAGTCTAATCGTTTCGTGCGTTTGTGATTCCATTCGTCTCTGGCCTTGGTCAGTTTTTCCATCGCTTCGTCGTGTCTTTTTTTGCTCGTCGTGATTCGAAAATAAAAATTGCGATCCGGAAAACGCCAGGGCGTTGACCAATGCACCACCCACCATCATCGCTATCGTTGCCATTTTTTATATAGAGATTTTATTTTATTTCATGATATCGGCGGGAATGATCCCCTTTTTGACCAACATGTCCTTGGTGTAATTGGCGAGAGCAAATTCGAGAAGGATCATCCCGAAATCCTTCGGATCTAAATCCATCTTAGGTACGGGCATCTTTAAGAACTTCTTGGAGAGTTGCGCGTATCCGATGGCAATTCCCATATTGACGGCTGCGTGATACGCGGTGTTGACCAAATCTTTTTCACTCATTCTTTTTTAATACGTGAGAAAATTATTTATAACATTTCAAGGGTGTTGGGTTTTGGAATTACTGGGGTTTTTATGTAGTCCACCCGTTAGCCATTTCCAGCTATCGTTGCTAATAGCATTGCCATCGTTGCTATTACCATTGCTATTACCAATGCCATATTGACGGCGGTGTTGACCAAATTTGTTTCGCACATTCTTTTTTTTAATAAGAGAAAAAATTATTTATAACATTTCATGAGCGGTGGGTTTTGGAGGTTGAATTACTTTGGGTTTTGGTGGAATTACTTTTGGTTCTGGTGAAACTACTTGGGGTTGAATTACTTTGGGTTCTGTTTTTATGTAGACTAGAAATCCAACAACCGCGAGTCCACCCGCTAGCCATTTCCAGCTATCGTTACTAATAGCATTGCCATCGTTGCTATTAACATAGCTATTAGCATTGCTATCGTTGCTATTAGCATTGCTATTCCATCTACGTTTGGCACCCTTCTTCCCCGCTTCCTGACATTTTGGATTCTTCTTCTTTATTTCCATCGCCTCTATTAATTTCTCCGGATTCATCGTGTTTTTCTATAACGTCAGATTTTTTAAATCTGACAATGTGGCGGCTAGTCGTGGCGGCTATACTGAGAGGTGCTAAATACGCACCGTATTTGTAATATAAACTACAACACACTTCGCCGATGGCTGCGTCCAAGAAGGGGTTCTTCGTTTCAAATCCTCGATCAGTTTGGGTTCTCGTCTTGATGTCGAAAAAATATTTAAGTCCTTGCGAATACAGACAGATGACGGAATTTGCTATCGATTTGGCCATTATGCGCCATGTTGAGTCGAGCGTGTAACAGACGACTCAGGGTTTCGACCTCCTTGTCGTTCATCTTTTCCAATTCGGAAGGCGTGACGTCTTTTCCTAGAAAATGACGTGCACGTCCGGAACCGACGATGGTCGATAATCTGTCTTTGGGTGATATATCTTTGACGGGTATATCGTTCGCTGATACCTCGTCCACATTCATGTTTTTAATAGAGATACAATTTTTTATATTTTGTAAAAAATATTTTTTTACAAAATAATTCTGTATCGGAATCTAAGTCAGTCAAACATTTTTATTCTGTATCGGAATCTAAGTCCAAGTCTTTCTTGACACTCGGCCAAATCCGGGTAGACGCTCACGCTCAAACATTTTGATGACGATGACCTGGTCTAAAATGTTTTGTACGGATACGCTGGTATTGCTGACATAAACGCTTCTATATGTAAAGATCCAATTGCCAAACATCGTTTTTTTCGCGTAATTGAGTGGATCGGTTTCAACGAGTCGGTTTTTTTATCTTTCGGGTCGTCTTCTGTTCTCTTTCTATAAAAAATAGGTTTTATTTTTTTATCTTTATCGATTTTCACTTTCGGGTATATAACAAGATTTCCGCTTTTATTTTTTTTGACAATAGTTATATCATTGGTATCAATGGGGGACTTTCGACCTCCTTTTTTCAATTCCGGTGCGAGTTCATCATCTATTTTCGTTCTTAAAAAGACCGTAATTTTTCCAACATGTCGGCAAACTTTTTTTCACATTTAAAATTCATAGAATAATCGCGTAACTTTTCGGCTATACAATACCTCGCGACAGTAACGAATACTACGAAATTGCCGCGGCGTACGGCAATCGATTTTGTATTCCCTTGGATTTCGAAATCTTGGAAACGAGCGAACCCTTTTATCAAGCGGGTTTACAAGATAGATTAGAATACATGCTGACATTTAACGATGCTAAACACGTCGTCTCGACGATAAAGCGATTAGTTATAAGGCGACCAACATCACTTTGGAATTCGAAAAAATTACCGACGTCAATCTCGCTCGCAGCATCAGACAGAGGTATGCGGGAGACCACGTCTATTACTTCAACAAAATATTGCTATATCGCAAACCGAGGGAGAGTAAATCGGAATCCGTCCTCAATTATTCAATCAACACCCCCGCACATTCTCTCTCGGGCATTCTGTTTCTCTTCAAGGATATTTCTAAAAAAGATCCGGAAAAAATTTTATAATCCGAGAATCACCAACGTGGAAATAACCATCGAGGGACAACCGAACCAACTCTTCACCGCCGGAATGAAACCTCATCACCAATTCGACGAAATTAAAAAGTTTTTCTCGGCTTCCCTGAATCGCGAAAACGTCACAGAATTAGTCGCCAAGGAACTCGACATGAGTAACAATACTCTGGGAAAATATCTCAAAGATCATTACGCCCTCTGGTTAGATTTACGAACGACACCCGAAAATCATCTCCACGGCACGGGTCGTAAGCTTCAAAACATCAGCCAAGGTGTTGACGTCCGAATCGAGAAAACTCCCGAAATCATACCAATCCCTTGGACGTTTACATTTTCGTCGTCAAAGACGGACAGATCAACATGTCGAACGGCCGTTTCGCGAGCGTTATATCTTAAAAAAATGGATGTCATATAAAAAATGTACATTCGACAACCTCATTCCGCCATGATCGTGGGTGTCACCGGTTGCGGGAAGACGGAGTTCGTCCTCGATCTGTTGGAAGACGAATACAAAGATTTCTTCGAACACATCGTGATCTTGTGCCCTTCGATCGATTTCAACAAGGCCTATAAATCGAGAGAATGGATAGGCAAGGACGTCAAACATCCCAAGGACAAAACGCGTCATCATCGTTAATCCCGTGTCGAAAACGGGGGGAGGAGAAATTACAGGACCTGTTGCGACTCTTTTACGACAAAATACAAAGGGACGTCCACGTTGTACATCATAGACGACTGTTCGGCCCACAAGGCAGATGATGAAAAAGAAAGCGGACGCCCTGTCCATGTTGGGGGTTTTCGGGGAGACACGCCAACCAGTCCGTGTGGGTATTGACGCAACGATATAATAGCGTGCTCAAAGATTTTTCGCTCGCAGGTCAAAATGGGTCGCGCTCTTCTATACCCAAGACAAGTTTAGCTACAACGAATGCTTGGACCAACACAACGTCATCCCGCGACAACGCGGAAAGGCGACGCTCGAGAACGAGCTGTCGCAGCACGAATACTCCAAATTAATTTTGTGTACGAAGCAACCAACGTGGTATAAGTTTATACAATAATTTATATTTTTTGTAAATATAAATTAGTACTTTTTTCGTTGTTTTTTTTATAACGGTATCGTTGTTTTCTTTTATCACATGCACTATTCACCGTCACATAATGTCTTAAAAAATTTCAGCATCGCGTGCTCTACAGGAACTTTCTTACACACCTCCTCAATACAAACAAGATCTGCGAAAAAAATAACATCTTCAGCTGTCTGGTCCAAACAAATAGTTTCAAATGTTAAATCACACCAAACTTTACAAGTTGTCAATCGAAAATCTAACGGGTCAACAGGGTAATTTTCCGTAGAATCGGGCTTTGTTTTAAAAAACGTGTTCCTATTCTAAGGTGGGGACACATAAAATAATTTTTACAGGAACGAGTTAACATATAAAGTTTTTCTTTCAATATCGACGTCAAGTTTATTGCGTTCGTTGTTAAGAACTTCCTTCTTCAATCTGTTTGATAAACGTGCAGAAATTTTTTCGTCTTTCTCTGCATGAATATTTAATTCTGTATAATAATCTCTACCCGGTTGTGAAGTCGGTACTACACCCCTACATACTAAGACGGGTGTTCTTATTCTAAGAGGTCCATAAATACCGTCATCGTATTGATAGAGTATATCAGCGAATTTTCTGGGTTTTTTTTTTCAACTCTTAACCTATTTAGATCAAGTTGATCGACATTAATTCCTCTACGACAATACATCTTCACTTACTCATCTAAAGTCTGAAGAAAACTTCAATTTTTACACTATGTCATTGGACACCTGCGACCCATCTATCGCTGCGATTATATTATGTACACTGCGGAAAAAACTGAATGCCCAAAAGCAGGTTAGGTTATCTATCTATAATCGTATGGAATTTACCTGGGATGATCACCAGACCGTGAATACGTTATATATAATCATCTATATATAACTGCGATTCCTGGAAATCTAGACACGTTTCGTGCTGTTAAGTGTGGGACATATACTACTAAAGTAGTTAATACTCGGTGACTGTATTTACCGGAATATGCAATATATCGCTCTATATACTTGCAATGAAGGGAATTGCAGTCGGTATGTAAATATATATATATATATACCTGAGAGACGCATTGTTGACGTTGAGAATACTATAGCGAGAGTTATCTCGCTTTTGCCAGGTTTATCTGCTCGGCACTTGGCACAAATTACAGGCAAAATCATATCTATCGGACGGGATCGAATAACACCATTCTTGGTTCAATAACGTTATGGCCGTAAAATTGGACGGCAGTAACACGAGTTGTTGCTCTTAGTTTATTCTGACTCAATTCGCATTCTTGTAGATAAGGTATCGGATAATTCATTTGAACAGATGTATTAATGATTGTATTGCATGTTAGTAAGGACCTGATACGCAAATATGCATTGCAAATGATCGTAAAGGACCTGGTGCACTGTGTTGCATTACTGAAGATCGTTTGAAAATATTATATATATGATACTGTTAAGATTTTTGGAAGGGCCTAGTGCACTGTGGTGCATGGCAGAAGATTGTATATTGTAAAGTTTGTTGGAAGGACCTGGTGCAATCTTTGTTGCATTGCAGAGGTTTTTGTTATTAAACATTATATTTGATAATAATTGAGTTATTACGTCGAATGACGATAATTTATGGCATTATAAGACGATTTGATAATTCTATTAGATATAAGTCACGGAAATATATTTATGAATAAATGCTTATCTGACATTGCACTAATTTTAAGATTTGCAGATATATTCACCACCAACAGATGGTCCAGTGGTAATTTCGAGGATCCTGAACTACGACACATGTCTTCACTTTTGCCTGCCTACTGGTGCTCATCACAATCAACAAAGCTTTGTTATTTGCCAGCTTCGGATATGACTGTGTCAATGTATTTAATTCATCTGAGTCAGAAATACATTTCCGCATCAAAATTTGAAGGAGCAGTATGTGCCAAATCATGGGATCATATCATTGCAGGTTATAACGATCCGTGCCATTCTTCACTGGTGAAGTTATGTAGAGAAGGTGCAATTCGTGAAACAAGAAAACCGATTCAAAAGAAATAACCTTTATTGTCAGACCATTTTTTTTATTATTGGTAGAAAAGTATGGAAAATCTAACAATAGTTTGTTAGATTCAAGAGGTTTAACCTTGTGTTTGTTAGGATTTGGAGGTGTTTTAATGTTCTCAGAAACTGTAAACATTAGAAGATCCAATATCACTTTTTATTCTATTCTGAATTAGTACTAAAACTTAGATATTTGTCAAATGCTTTCTCACAAGATTATAACAATACCAAATATAAACTGCTATAATCCAAGATAGCTTAACCATACCTGTCAACCTCTAAAAGTGAAAATGCTGGTCATGACCTGCATTGAGTAAAACAAGAATTACACGTAATTATATGTCTCGCTGGTCCCTGCTTTGATATCAGTTGTAGCAAAGTATAGTAAGTATATATTTCAGGGGCTGAAGCAAGACTCCCACATTCACTACTGAATGAGTTTTCCCATAACAATCAATAATATATATGGTTTAAGGGTGGGACTGTGAACGGTTTTTAAATTATAAGTAAAAATGTATATTTTTGGATGGGGCAGGAGCCCCATATACATCACTGAATATGTTTTCCCAAAATAATCAATAATATATATGGTTTAAGGGTAGGGCTATCAATAGTTTTTAAGTTATAAGCAAAAAGCAAAAATATAAATTTCAGGGGGTGGGACAGGACTTTTATATGCACCAGTAAATGTGTCTGCCCATAACAATTAATATATATATATATATATATATATATATATATATATGTATATATATATAAATATATATATATATATATATATATATATATATATATATACATGATTTAAGGGTGGAGTTGTGAATTGTATTAAAGTTATAAGCAAAAATATAAATTTCAGGGGTTGGGCAGGACCCAAATATGCACAACAAAATGTGTCGCTCCATAACAATCATTAATATTTATGGTTAAGGGTGGGGCTGTGAATGGTTTTTTAAGTTATAAGCAAAAATATAAATTTCAGGGGGTGGGACAGGACTTTTATATGCACCAGTAAATGTGTCTGCCCATAACAATTAATATATATATATATATATATATACATGATTTAAGGGTGGAGTTGTGAATTATATTAAAGTTATAAGCAAAAATATAAATTTCAGGGGTTGGACAGGACCCAAATATGCACAACAAAATGTGTCGCTCCATAACAATCATTAATATTTATGGTTAAGGGTGGGGCTGTGAATGGTTTTTAAGTTATAAGCAAAAATATAAATTTCAGGCGGTGTGGCAGGACCCGCATATGCACCACTAAATGTGTCTCTATGGTTTAAGGGTGGGGCTATGAACGGTTTTTAAGTTATAAGTAAAATGTATATTTCAGAGGATAGGGCAGGACCCCCATACACCAATGAATGTGTCTACTCATAACATACAAAATATATATGACTTAGGGGTAGACATGTGAATAGTATTCAAGAAAAACATAACGAACTTAATTGTCAAAATCCAAGATGGCCGTCTGACAGTCATTTTGTGATCCGAAAATATACAGTGCACAATTAGATCTCAAGGAAAACCTATATGTCAAATTTTATAAATATCCCTTTAGTACTTTTTGAGAAATAGCGATATCAAACTTTAATTGTCAAAATACAAGATGGCCGCCTGGCAATCAATTTATGATCGGATCCGCCTGAAAATGTACAGTGCACAAATAGACCTCAAGGAGAACCTATATGTCCAATTTCATAAATTTCCTTCAGTACTTTCTGAGAAATAGCAATAACAATAATTACTTAAGGACGGATCACGGACCACGGACGCAAGACGATTTAAATTGCTAAAAAGTTATGCGTGAGCAGTTGTTGACCAATAATAAATGTGTATTGTAAAGTCATTCGAAGGCTCGGACGAGAACGGTTTACACGATTTTTCCCTCTTCCCTCTCACTTACCCCTTATAACTCAAATTTTGATTTCAGTCTGATATATTAATTTGTCTTTGTAGTTTGTGCTATTTTTGTTCTATTCTATGGTGACGTTTAAAGTCAACGTTCCGCAAATTTTATGGTCGGTATAATAGTCTTGTTTGCGATTACTCTGTTTCACTAAGTGAAATGTTGAGTTGCCTTTTCGTTGGCGGTTATTGAGACGTCTGTACCAATTGTGACGAGGATTCACTCCTCACTTACTTCATTTGACTTGACTGTGGACTCACGGCGGGTGTGACCGGTCGACAGGGGATGCTTACTCCTCCGTGGCACCTGATCCCACCTCTTGGTTTCCAGAGGTCCGTGTTTGTCCATTTTTACCGGATTTGTATCTATGTCCTGGACATTCTATTGATTTATACTTTGGTATCTGAGATTTTTTATATAATGACGAAGTTGAAGATCACTTTAAGATGTAATGGAACGGACCATATGAGATTTCTGTATATTGAACTTTGAGTAAAACGAATTAAAAACATAACTAGGCATGCATACGAACAGGCCTAGGTCAGGTCTACAAGATAAAGAGGCACATTTAGGTTATGTCTGAACCCCCCCCCCCAAAAAAAAAAAATGATAATATCAATCACACCCCCCCCCCCCCCCCCCCCCCAAAAAGGCGCGTACAGGTAAAATATTATTCCTTGCTCTGACTCCACGCATTACGGTAGCTCTGATATTTCAGTGCGGAAAAGTAGCCTGTCATCTCTCTTCTGATCTAATTATCGCTCGTTTTGTTTGTAAACATATGCAAATTTATCATTATAGACCTATATTTGTGTGGATCAAGGTCTGCGATTGAAATGATTTAAATTTGTTGAGCAGTCTTGATTACGATAAACTCATCATTAAAAGTCCCATACGTATCCACTGTCATTCCTTCAATATAAATATCTAACTGTAATTTGTTGGTATTTTGTTACCATAACCATTCATTTTATTAATGTGTTGGTGCTAATAAAGTTATAATTATCATATAAAATTAAAGCAGTATAGAGTACAGTAATACATCCTATGTTACATTGTTTTTTTGTTTTTTTTTTCATTTGTATTTGAATATACAAATGGTCTCAACGAAAGGAACAATTGCGAATTCCAAACGGGATGGAATCAGGTATCCAGGAGGAGTCAGCGTTCTCTATCTAGGCATACAACACCTGTCAGCTAAGAAAAAGTTGTGTAATACTGTGTTATGTTACACAGGATGACCACGATGTAGGCTTTTCCACTTAAGAACTTCAACTACTACATACAATGCCATTCCAATAACGAGAAATGTCAGAAGCACATAGAGTTTTATAGATGTCACGAGGAAACCACTGTAGGCAAAACTAATGAACACTCCACAGGACTCCCAGAACCGGTAGTTAGAAAATGCTGCTGCTTTGTTGGACTGGAACAAGTCTCCGTAAAGAGCTGAAAAAATGTTACGATATTAATATATCTCTTTAAAAGATAACAATTTGATATTTGCAAATTATTAACAAACATAAATTTAAGTATAATAATAATCATAATAAGTACGGGAGCGTATTAGGGCCACCTTATTTTTTATATCTCGTTTTGCCAACTTTAAAGTTGGCTTTTCTAACTTTTTTCTTGTAATTTCTAACCTTATAGTTGGTTTTTCCAACTTTTTTCTTGGAATTTCCAACATTTTTCTCGTTTTGCCAACTTTAAACTGCACTCCAAACGCAATGTATTACTTTGCAAAAACAGTTAAAGTTTGATGCAAAAATGCATTTGAAATTAATCCGACGTCTCGTTCCGGAGATATAAGTCGACACAGTTGTTTCTTTTTTACCTGCGGGAGATCCAATCAAGAGAAAAAGCTGAAAACTTATGATGGCTGTGACGTCATACAAGGAACACCCAATACAATTGCCATTGACGGGTATAAAGAAAGTAGGCATGTTTTCTAGTTCAGAATTCAGTTTGGAAGTTGAATTTTATACTCAATCTTGAAGTGACGATGAAGGAAATTTTCATGGTAATTACGAGATGTTAAATGTTTTATGTTTCATTATAATAAATATAATTAATTCAGCAGATAAGAATGTGCTAAGATATTTCTTTATTTTCACCGCTGTGTATAGAAATATCAGCGTCCGATGTTCCCCCACTACTTGGCTGTTGTGTACAATACCCCGTAAACATCGACTCTCAATTGGTGTAATTTCGGCGCCTACATCTTTTAATACCCATTGATGTCCGGGAATCATTTCACTTACAGCGAGACGACAAGTGAAATAAAACGTTAGGTTTAGAATAACCGACAATAGGGAAATTTCCGGATTACCGTTATGATCCTGCATTTATTGGCGCCTTCTCGATTTTCCGGATTACCGTTATGTTCTTCCGGTTTTCTTATTTACCTTCGCAACGTATGTAAAGTAAATGGAAATATTTTTACTTTTTAGCGCATATAATTTATTTCGTATAAAGAAACCCAAGGATCCCAGGACCTTCCGAACACTTGAAGTGCGCTTTTACCAATTGTGCTCTAGGGGCTATCTATATATTATCGAAACCGGAAATAACATTGAGGAACATTTTTCTAGAATAACGCAACTGGCGATAATAATAACAGGATTATAACGGTAATCCGGGCTAACTCGAAAGTTCCCTATTGTATATAAACTTATTATCAATAGGACTCCCTAACCTGTGGCGTATGTTAAAATAAATATGTGACAATTCATTTACATAAATTCCAGAAAGGTTTCGATATGTTTACATTGTTGTTGAAGATATTGATAAATAAAAATATTAAATAAAACAAGAAAATAAGTCACCTAAAATTCAAACTATCCATCGCCATATCAATGGTCAGTGAAATCGGTGATACATTATCGACGTTTCAAAACCTATATGTGAATATCTCTCTCTCTCTCTCTCTCTCTCTCTCTGAACCATGTGACAGAAAATGCCAGTATTAATAGTAATGAATACTTTTCAAGGCAACAGTATGAATATAAAGGGGAATACCACTGTAGTCATAAGCTACATCTGAAACCGGACAGATTTGAAAATCAGCACGTAATAATTTTACAAATCTAGTACTCAACTGTCTTATTTTTTGGGAATTGTGAACGGCGTGGCCTGTTTTAGATTTATTACTATACCTCGATACAACACACCGATTAAGTATGACTTTATTCCATCCGCCATGTTATCTCCGACTCGCTATACTGGCTAACAGGTTTCACACACTATAGTACCTGACCTCTTCCCTTAATGACGTGGCAGACCTACAGCGCCACCTAACGCCGTTCGCGAGCATTTTAAATGTGTTCAAACGGGATTCAGTTACTTTTTGCTAAATATCTCGGGAACGAGACACCGGACTTCAAATTTTCGGCAAATGCTGCAATTTGTGCATCATAAACTAACACATTTGAAAAGTTGTTTATAGCGTTTGAGGTGCACTTTAAAGTCGGAAAAGTCAATTTTTTTACTCGTTTTGCCAACTTTAAAGTTGGCTTTCAAGCTGTTTTCTCGTTTTGCCAACTTTAAAGTTGGCTTTTCCAACTTTTTTCTTGGAATTGCCTACTTTTTTCTCGATTGACCAACATTAAAGTTGGCTTTTCCAGCTTTCTTCTTTGAAATTCCAACTTTTTTCTGGACTTGTCAAGATTAATATAAATATGGCCTACATTAATAAACAGGCACTCGGACAGTGTTTATTGAATATCTATAACGTAGTTTTCAAATTTTAGGTCACCGCGTAAAATATCATGAAACGGTACAATTACTGATTAGCAATCATGCGATTCTTCGGTATAATGATGGAGTTAAATGGAAAATGATGACACATCTACATCGAAACTACCCTGAGAGGCTATTGGGCATATATTCGCTGCAGTGTAGCATTGATACAAATATTAAATATTTGGCAAGTCATGAATAATTTAACATCGTAGTTATTAAATGGATGCATATTAAGTTTCTATTCGATATGATTTTTTTAATTTTATGTTGTTCAAAACGTTATTTAAACTTAGCTGACGACTTTTTTTCTGATGGGGGAGCATTGCAAATTTTGTCAAGTCAGATTATTTGTTTTCATAACGTAACAAGACAGAATATTTATTTTTAATCTTTTAAGGGTCAGCATATTTTTTTCAGCTTCTCTGCCCTTTGAATCAAATTTGTAGTTTAACGTAGTGGCAGATATAGACATGTTCAATGAATTAACATAAATTAACATATACTATCAAAAACTCGGTTACTGTGCTATTTTATGGCTTTCAGACAGTAAATTGTGGTATCTTTTTTTCTTTCAAAAATACTCCATTGGCAAACTAGTTAACTCTGAAAACAAAGAGAAATTTAGCAGACACAAGCTGAATGATCCATTGTTCTTTAGGGATCATAGGGATGCCCAAGATTTAAGTTGTGCAAAGTTGGAAAAGCCAAGAACAAAGTTGGAAAAGCCAACTTTAAAATTTGAAGTTCCAAGACAAAAAGTTGGAAAAGCCAATTTTGAAGTTGGCAAAACGAGAAATAAAAAAAAATTAGGGTGGCCCTAATACGCTTCCGTAATAAAGAGTGCTTCCACACGCCTGTGACATTTCTTCCAGAAGCAGACATACTTAAGGCTTAAATGTTTTTGATTAGAAACTTTAAATAGAAGCTTTTACAACAGATATAAAACTCGAATTTGCAAAATTGCTTATCACTTTACAGGTACAGACAAACAGATGTAAAAACGAAAAGATGAGAAACGGTGGTACATTCAGGCTCCTCACAGATAGATCATAATAATGACAGAAATTAAAGAAGTAAGGGATATAGAATAGGATGAAGTATTAACTGTTTCACCCCTGAATATTCGAGTGGTCTGATATATTCTATTGTTTAAGACCAGTCTATTATGGTATGTAGGGTTGAAAGGGTTAAATGAAAGTCGGCGAACTTGAAATTCAGAAAATCTCTGATGCGGCTTGTAATACTGTCCTTTACTTATTTTTAATTTGTAATAAATTAAAGATAAGCATTTTGTCCTGTACTCATTTTTAATTTATTACAAATTAAAAATTAGTAAAGGACAATACAAACAAACTGCAGTTAAAATGGTGTTAGATGTGTTTTTCCCCATTCTTTTCTCCTTTTTCAGCACTCAGATTGATGTACTATAACAAAAAAGAAATAAACACATGCATAAAAAATCACATTCCTATATATTCAGTGAAAATTGCTTGAGAAACCCAGTTTGGCAATTATTCGTCTGCAAAGGATTAATTCGACCTTACTATTTGTATATGCATACGACACTGCACCTGATCTTATTTTCACCAAATATATAGGAACAAGAATTTTTATGTCTCTGTGTATTTCTTATTTGTTATTGTATATTAATCTTAGTAAAAACGAATTGATGTTTTTTGGAAAACACAGTTAATGCCTTTTTAGAGGACAAATATCAACGGGTCTATGGGCAGATTCTGGTCTCGGGAGCCATTAGTTTTGTTACAACAAGAAAATGGAGACGACAAGAGCTAAGACGGTAATCACATAACAGCAAGGCAGGAATTTAGCAATAACTATATTATCAGTTAAAATGAAAATGCACAAAGTAAAGGTTACAACTTAAACAATATGAGCAGTCATCGGCGAAAATTGTACTTGCAAATTTTAAGTTTTATTTTTATTTCGTATGTATTGGAGAATGGTCACTCACTAGTTAAAACAGATATATATGTATTATTAGAATAAATTCGCAAAACACCAGTTCTAATCGCACGTTTGAATCCACTGTCGCAACTTTCTAAAAAGATATCGTGTCAAGCTAGCACCTGCGATTTGCCGTAACAACCTTGTATCGAAGACGGAATTGAACGCAAGTGCTTATTTTTCAAATTCAAGTGAAAAATAATTATTATATTAACTTCGAATCACGTTTTTCCGAGACTGCTTAAGCATTAACATATCCATGTTCCATATTCTTAAAGGGTTTGACCTAGAGGTCACTTCCATACATCAATTTCTTCTGTCCTAACAGGGCAAAAAATATCTTACCATTAATTTGTGTTTGTATGACAGCATCACCGGTACCCCATAGTGCCGAAATTACATAGAACACAAGTATATGTTCGCTATTTGGTCTCCATAGCAACAGAAAAATCTGGGTTCCCCCATGTACAAAAAAAGCTGAAAGTAAAAGAAATGAAAGTGATTCTAAATATTAGGCAATGGTGCTGAAATGTGTAGATACTTGTAGGAGTCCAGTGTTTTCACAATTGGCGTCTCAGAGTAACATCTCTTGACTCGCAATTCGGCTGTTCTTGGTTCATATCCTACCACGTCATATCTGAGCAGAAAAATCACAGACTGACTCTTTGCTCTCAGCAAATTCGTGAAAGTGGCGGACTTTTCGGATGTAACGTTTTTTTAACGTAATACTGTACACAATACATTCTAATGAATCCTTGACACACCGAATGAAATCCATAAATAACGACATCTTTATAATAGCTCGTGCGTGTTGTTATATCACTCTCAAACGGTTGTCTAAACGAGATCACGGTTGATTTAAAGCTTCCAAGCATTTTTATCGGCTGAAAAATTAAACTTTGATCCCGCACTACTAATGAAAAATGGCTGACTCAAAAAATGTACATGGAAGGTGCATCAGGCCTGTTGCCGGCGGGCAAAGTTGGCAATTTAAAATTAATTGGGGAAACTGAAGCGAGATAAACCTATCAGCATACGAAAGTCCGAGGGCGTCTCTAGAGGTGCATCAGACCTGTTGCCAGGATGGCATTGTAAAATTAATTGGGGAAATGCGGTCCCTTATTAAAGCGAGATAAACGTGTCATTGAATACCGTGATCACGGTCCAAGGGCGTCTCTAGACATGATGTAATGTTCTATACTATGCAAGTTTTCAATTATGGTAGAAACAGTTTCAACATTTTGTTGAAAAAACTGTCATGTTTATCTGGCTGTCGTTAATTATTTTTCAATATGCGAGTAGACAGTCGATAAATTTCGCGTGTCTATTTTGAAAACTAACGTGAGTCAGAAAAAACATGATAGTCATCTAACACTCGTTGTAGAATCTCTATTTCACTCACAGTTGGTTAAGTCTCCACAGAAATAAATCAATCCTTGATAGACACTATTTAAAACAAACTTGCTCATTTATAATCCAGACCCTAAACGTTTAAATACAAAATTTGAGGCTTACAAAAGTGATAGATAATCATGTGATCGGAGATTGAAATATTGTCATTAGTCTAAAACTGTGATATAGGACACAACCTCGGCTGACGAAATGGAGTCATATGCAACAAAATTATTGCGACAATCAGAAATCGTCATATGTACAACGCATTCGTTATTTTTCTTCACTTTCCAGACTTACCTACATCAAATTAGTATCATTCAGTAAAAGATATCCGGAACAATGACGATAATGCGGACAATGTCGAAGCTACATCTATCAAATATGGGGGAAATTCGGTTGTAAAAAAATGTATTTAGAAACTTTCTTATACTGATACATGTATATATTGTTGTTTAGCAATAATATTTTACACAAAACTTGTATATACCAAAAGATGGGAAAAATGAAAGTGGAAAAAGTCGTTTTCCCTGACATGGACCCATTTTGTCAGCCGCGACAACATATATGCATTAACTGTCCTTACCTAATGCAAAAAATGGAACATGCCCAACATATTTCACCAGACTTCCAAATGTAACGCATCCTATTGAGTCTGCTATACCATAAGCAATTAGGATATACCCGACATTCCACATTCCAATGGAACAGCCGACATAGGACTGAAGTGATATAGTCAAAAACATTCATAAAAATACATCTTATTTCTTTTTAAGATTTGTTATAAATATCGTTTTTGAAAAAAAAACAGATATTAAATACAAGTACAAAAAAAACTACTTCATTTTAATATTTTGCAGTTTACTAACGTTATCAAAGAAATCAGACAATTCAAAGCGACTTGTTGTTTCCCCAAATGGTACTAATAATCATAAAGGAAAGTTCAATAATTAATACATACATACATACATACCTACCTACCTACCTACCTACCTACCTACATACCTACCTACCTACATACATACACCTTGAATTCGGGCATTATGTTTAGCTTCAAATCTAGAGAATCGGGAAAATAATTTGACCTTAAAACATAATGATAACATGGTCCAGTTTGGCCACATTTTCGGGGTACTGGACACGGACGTGCAATTTGCTCAGAAATGTGTACTTAGTATTAAAAATGATAAAATATTCAAGATTTCTGATTTAGGAGTGGTGATCTGCTACAGACACAAGAAATGAATACCGAACACCTAGAAATTTAATTTTCGCCCATGATTATTTTTGCCCATCAGCAACACAAAATATTTTCTTCTAGATTTAAATTCGCCCTTACACTGTTTCTTTTAAAAACTTTAAAAAAAAAATTTTTCTAGTGCAAAATTGGACAACACAATGCCTATAACTGGCCTATGTACAATGCTTTATAAAAACTTCAATTATGCTTGAAATTTTTGCCTTCATTTTATTCACCGTATCTTTAAAAGGTGAAAATGGCATAAAATACATGGGGGCAAAAATTACGAGGTGTACAATATTTCATGATATATATATGTTAGATTTTACATATTCGTGAGCCGACCTGGCTCAGTCGGTAGCGCGCTGGACTCTTGATCGTGAGGTCGTGAGTTTGAGTCCAGCCGGCGGCAGGCTGGTTTCCTGTCCTTCGGATGAGACAGTAAAAACCCAGGTCCGTGTCACAATAGTTGTCGGCAGGTTAAAAAAAACCCTCACTGCTCAATGGCCGTAAGTGCCGAGCATAGGCCATACATTGAATCCCGTCACTGGGATTTGGTGACGTCTCCGTATGAGTGAAAGATTCTTGAGTGGGACGTTAAACAACCAACAATAAACAAACAAACAAACATATATTCGTCCTAAAATCTAACAACAGCATGGCTCGAAAGTTAAGGAGATAATATCAGCTGATTTACCAACTTAACTCATTCACCACTAAAGACACATATTGGCTAACCTCAATAATTGATTTACAGAAGAGTCCATTGTTTTTCAGGGGTTTACGAGTTAACGGGGCCACCGTGACGGAGTGGTTAGAGTATGCCACCGCGCTTTGAACCATGAAGTCTCTCACTTCTGGTTAGCGCAGATTCAAGCCCCGCTGGAACCTAAGCTGATTTTTGTCAGAAGGTTTGCCAGTTTACTTGCGGAATGTCGTTACAATTCTAACCGGGTTCTCTCCTCCACCATTAAAACTTGGCTGCCATCAAAAATTGTTAAGTGTGGCGTAGGACACTATTCAACTTTAAAAAAACAACTTAACTATCAATACCTGTAGTGCCAGTACTTGTTAAGAACATTAAAAACGACACTTCGGCAAATTTCGCCTCTTCAGAATTCGTATGTTTGAAAAATTGTGTTCACACTATTCAAAACATTAAATTTTAAAGGACTTTAGCATAGAAATTCTAGGCCAACATGGCGGTAAGCAAACGTCAACGTCAGTAAGAGTGCGAGGGTGCACGGGTAAACGTGTACGCGTAAGCCTCATATCGGCTTATCATGGCTCCATTCATGATGCATACTCACCCTTGTGTACTCTGCGCTGAAAAATCCTTGCTCAAACCCACTGTATATTGTTAAGGGAATTAGGAGTTTCTGGTAACGTGAATTCCAACAGTGTCGAAATGTGTCGAGTAGAAGACTAGGCCTACATCCTTTTGTATCAGGTCGGTCGTCCTTTATGTTACTTAAGAAGAACATTAACAGAAAGGCCAGAACTCCAAATCCTAGGAAGATCCCACAGACAAGGTAAACCTGAATATACATTGTATATGTAAGTAATGTTTCTCTTTGTGATTTTAATCGTATTAGTGTAGTACGTGATAACCGATATCGTATTTCAGTACTTTCAGTTACTATTAAATTTGGATGACGCATTTATTAAATACAAAGTGTCCACCGACCTCTCAAAGTAAACTGGCAAACCTTTTCACAATATCATCTTAGTTTCCAATAGCCCATTTCACAAAGAGTGATACGTAATTTCTTTTACTTAAGTATAAAATATTTCCCTAAGTCATTTTCACAAAGGTTCGTAAGTAAAATTCCTTAAGGAAATTCCTTTACTTTAAGGACACATAAAAGCTGTCGTAAATCTTAAGAAATTTCTGTACGTGCGATTTTTTCCATTGATCTCCCTTGTATTATATCAATTCTGGATTTTATCAACTTATCGGAAAAAACAACATCCGTAACCTTTACAGATTTTCATTAAAGTTACGATCTCTTGAGTGAAATAAAGCGATATGAGCTGTCGTGGGTGAAAAATTTTACATGCCCATTTTATGTAATATTCTATCTCATATATATTCCAAAGAGACCATCTGGTGTTTAGAATAACAAATGCATGTGTAAAATTGCAACAATCTTGCCAAACGTAACCCGTAATATCAATTATTTTTTGTCCGCCATACTTTGAGCATTGCAAATTTTTACGAAGATTACCGAGTAACCAATAACACGTGCTATTTGCAGTTAATATAAATTTTATTATTATTACCCTTTTGTTTATTTTCGTACATAATCGTTTCATACCTAAATCAGACAAAGTTGGTCTTTTTCGTAGTTTCAAAACATTCGTTTCTGAACTTGTCCACGTGCCGGGTATATCGGGTGATCTCGACCCATATTTAACTCGTCCCATCGCATTCTCGGCTTTATCATTCTTGAAACATATGATTATGAACTACCCAACTCAACCGAGCATGGCGGAACGATTGTAAAACATGAGATACGCATACTTTTCACAGTTAAATTGTTTTCATTTTGTCAACGTCAGCATTCAGTGTAACATTAAAAATAGGAAAAATTTCTTTTAGTGACCTGATATATTTATTCATAGATTCATCCGATTTTCTTCAGGTATTTAAAGTAACATTGAAAAGCATATATTTTACATAATACATGCACTTTCCAATAAAAATCACGCCCTGTATTTTAAAAATGGATATAGAACACATAAAAATCGGCCGACTTTAACATAGTCCGAGCGTATAAAGGACCGAGATCCCCTGACCGAATTACGAAGTACATTTGACATGGCGAAAGATTTTATCTGAAAGGTCATTGCATACGGAAATACAGCTGGATTTTTAAGGGACGGGAAAACTTAAATTCTAATAAAACAAATAACTTCGAAAAGAAGATCTTTTACAACGTTTTACGTTTTTGATAATGTATTTGAACACACGTTTTATCATGTTCTCGACTATATGTCAGGGGACAAAAATAATCATTGTGACAGCTTATATCGCTTCAAGTATTTACGTAAGGGTTTCGTAAGTAAAAACTTCGGGAAAATTTATGATTCTTTGTGAAATGGACTGCAGATGTTCAAACTAAAATCCACGCTGACTAGAGATTTATTGTATAAAGCGAAGAGATAAATGAATGTAGAGAGGTCAACCACAATCAATGAATGTATGAAATTTATGAACATGAAATGATCATAGGCTTATCAGTGAGTTATTTTTCACCAGTTTAGGTTAGATATATATGTAAACATATTCAAATGAACATATCATTACTGATTATTGATAAATAAATCACTTACTTTATTTGTGTCAGGTCTTGCTAAATTGGTTATATTTGTTTCTCTTAGTGGATCAAAATTAGCGCCACATTCGGAAGTGTCTACCACAATCTCCGACACATTTTCTGGACGCTGACTAAAAATTACTGAGGAAACAATGCTCCCGAATATTTGACCTGGAAAAATATATAGGCCTATATATATATACTATGGATTAAAGGGTGCGTGTGGTCACTCACTTGTACATTTAGAGCTTTATCAGCCACGATTTGACAAGGAATCTTTATTTAACAAAATTTTCATTTAATTTGAAAGTTTCGCATTGACAAATAGCATATCCTCACCTAAGATATAAAGACTTACGCATTAGATTCTCTTAATATAAACATAATTTGTGAGTAAAAAAAACAATAAAGATACTATATCTACAAATGAAATATGTAAAACCGTATTTGTTTAAAGTAATTTGCTGTCAGAGCACAGACACTTGTTTCTATCAATAGGGATCGGGAATAATATATTCTCGGACTCTCATCTGTAGAAACTATAATGCCTGTGTGTCGATGGCATAATAACATGTATTCTGTATGTGATTGTAATCTTCGCACATGCTGTTAATATGACATAGGAGATTTCAAACATGATAAGCAAAGGGCCTTATTGTGAGTTTAACATCTGATACTTACTCATTTGAAAAAACATAAAGAAAATTCCAAAGAATAAATTGTTGACATCGTCCGTACTTCTATTAGTCAGTTGCGACAACCATATGGCAGTCTGTGATAAATACGTCGATTTAGCGGTCCAGAGAGGCGCGGCACCTAATCCCAGGATGACCGATGCAGGTATCATTATCGGCCATGATGGGTCAAAATTAGCCGCCATGAAAAACAGGTAGCACAGCATAGATAAAACAAGTGTCCATTTGCAACCGAGTTTGTTAATAAGGACAGGTGGCAGAAACAAAGACGACGCGATCAGACATCCGTAGATTACAGCTATGCAAGTGGTTCCTAAACTTTCATCTCTATTTAATGTACTTTGCAGATGTTGCAATGCCTGATACGATGTGAACAGCAATAAGAATCCAACACTGATAATCGTCAAATTCGCTTTGATGATAAACGGACGTAAGGGAATTGTTTGATGAACCCTTGAAGACTCCATCTTGAAACAAATCTCGCTAAGGAAATTTGATACCAAAGTTTGGCTGCAGTGAAACTGAAAACAACCTCTGTAAATTTGGCCATCACTGGGGAGCGTTTCAAAAGATATTATGTATTGGTTTAAGTAACGTCATGAAGAGACGTGATAAGGAGTTAAAGGTTTCTAGGCATGCATATCGAATGGGCATAGGTCAGTTTTACAAGATTAAGAGGCACATCTGGGTTATGTCTGAAACCCCCAAAATGATAATATCAATTTTCCATAATAATAATAATAATAATAATAATAATAATAATAAAGATAAATAAATAAATAAATAAATAAATAAAAAAAATAAAGGCGCGTACAGGTAAAATATTTTTTCTTGCTTTGACTCCACGTATTACGGTAGCTCTGACATTGTAGTGCCGAAACGTAGCCTGTCATCTCTGTTTTTATCTAATAATCGCTCGTTTTGTTTGTTAACATATGCAAATTTATCTTCATAGGCCTATACTTGTGTGGATCAAGGTCTGCGATTGAAATGATTTAAATTTGTTATGCAGTCTTGAGCACGATAAACTCATCATTAAAAGTATCATACGTACCCACTGTCATTCCTTTATTGTAAATATCTAACTGTAATTTGTTTGTATTTCGTTACCATATCAATTTATTTTATTAATGTGTTGGTGCTAATAAAGTTATTATTATCATTTATTGTTAAAACAGTATTGAGTACAGTAATATACTCTATGTTTCATTGTTCTCTTTCATCTGTATTTGAGTAGAAAAATATCATGTATCGTCCTTATAGATCTGGTAATACCAATATCATCGTTCCAATTAAATATGTTCATTCCAGTTGAATAAGACAGTTAACTGACATTGGAAATATTTGATTAAAACATGTAGGATTTGGGCTGATGGTTTTGACAGCTGCGAAGGCTACAAAGTAAATTGTGAACAATAATTATTTCAGTAATCTGACCGCAGTTCTTGGAACGTAACTGCCAGAATAAATGTTCTTTGTGACTTATTTTGATGAATTTATTATGTATTTATCGTTTATATATATTCACTGTCATGAATTTATTATGTGTTTATCGTTTTCTATATATTCACATATGTGTTTATTTATTCTGTGTTTTCTTCTAAATGATATGGGAATCGACGCAAACTTACTTTTAAACACGTGTTTCGTAAATTATCCTATTAGGGCTGGTTTCTATAGCAACGACAGTAATATTTAGATTTATCAATTATGATTCAAGTGATGTATATTAATTCAGACTTTTGTTCAAAATATCGTTTTTATTTTTTTATTATGTTATTCTTTCGACATCACGAATCTGCAATCAATATAGTAAAATCTATATAATCTGGCGGGTGGAGTCTTTTGAACCCTTTCTTGGCCTGGATGAGTTTACATTTTCGGTAAAAATGAAAATATGAACGTTAATATTACACTGACTATAAAGTAATTGTTCCTACTTGTCGCCATGCATAAGAGAGTATCCAGTGAAGAATATAAAACGCTTTTCCCATGCAGCTTGTCACACCTAAAAGTGAGTAGAAGCATTCGTATGATAATCAAAAGGTTACTCCGCCCCGCCATCTTATGCGAATCAGACAATACTAGTATAAAATATGCAGATTATGAATTAATCAGGTGGTTTGATAACGATGTATCAAGTCTGTAAAATCATTACATTTCGGCTGTTGTTTCTGTCCATTCCAGTCTGCATCGAAGAATGTCCGTTTCATAGCTCATAGATATGTGCTAGATGTTACACCGAATTACCGTATGGCCAACATGTGAAATAAATATAAAACGTATAACAATCGACCAACGTAACATACGTCGATTGTGTCAAGGACTGAGATTGCTGATAGACCGAGTGCATAAAAGACCGAGATCCCCCTGACCGAATTACGAAGCCCATTTGATATGGCGAAAGAGTTTATCTGTTCAGGTTATTCCATACGGAAATACAGCCGTATTTTTTAAGGCACGTGAAAACTTAAATTCTAATAAAATAACTTCGAAAAGAATTTTTTTACAACGTTTCACGTTTTGATAATGTTTGTTTGTTTGTTTATTGTTGTTTAACGTCCCACTCAAGAATCTTTCATTCATATGGAGACGTCATCAAATACCGATGAAGGGTTTCAAATTTTGGTCCATGCTCGGCACTTACGGTCATTGAGCAGTGAGGGTTCTTTAACGTGCCGACACTGTGAAACGGGACCTGGCTTTTTACTGTCTCATCCGAAGGACAGGGAACCAACCTGCCGCCGGCTGGACCCGAACTCAAGAGTCAAGCGCGCTACCGACTGAGCCAGGCCGACTCGTTTGATAATGTATTTGAACCCACATTTTATCATATTCTCGTCTATATGTCATGGGACAAAAATCATCCTTGTAACAGCTCATATCGCTTTAAAGTGTGTAAATATATAATGGGTTTATTTCTATGCAGATGCATGTTATTTTTACTGAACATTCATTTTGCTTGTTTTGAAATTTCCCTGGTTAATAGAGAAATTCTCCCTTCATCGCCTCTTTTCCGATATATCTTTTGCTGACTCCGTGTAAAAATATATTTGCTGTTGTTTTAACTCTCGCCACGATTTCCCACTCATCTACAGTCGTCACCATCTTAAGGTGAAACACCTCAAATTATGACCGACGTTATTTTTTGTTTTTTGTTTTTGTCAGGTCTATGTCATTCGTTAGACTCATGAGCTATATATCTTATACTGACTGCAAAGAACATCTGATATCACCTCTGAATATCTGGAATTCCAGAGGTACGTGTTTGTCCATTATTCACTTGATTTGTATATTTTATCCTAGATATCTTGAAAGTTTATACTTTGGTTTCTGAGATTTTTATATGCCACTGTTATCAATTTGATAGTGATTTGAATATGGATTTTCGCCATACGAGGCCCACGCTTTGCAACTAGACCATCTCTTAAAATAAGCAATGAAGTTAAATGTCGTGCATCGTACTTACAGATCCGTTAATACCAATATAATGCCCAATCAAGTTGAATAAGAGAATAAACAAAGGAATTTGAAATATCTGGCTTAATGATGAAGGGTTTAGGAAATTGGTTCTGAGATGTTGACACGTGTCAAAACGGAAACATTGCATCTGTTAGTATATCGATATCAATTCATCACGTCCGTCAGAATAAAATACAAATGTATATTCCAGATTATTCGTGTGACTTATGTTAATGTTGTGTTATAAAATAGTATTTAATTTTTGCTTTTCAATTGTTGCGTAAATCTTTATTTACGAATTTGTTTATACATTTTGACGGAGGTTTACTCTTTCATTCTGTGCTCACTTTGAAATGAATGCTGTATACGTTCCAACATATTAATTATACAAGTTATTGTATTAGGACCGATTTCTATGACAACGGGATACATAAATCTCTCATGAAATAATTTAGGTGATGTATATTCGCTCTATTGTTCTGTATATCTAATACCTCATTAGTTTAAACATATTTCATTTCGTAATACAGTGAAATAGGATTGGGCAGAAGTTATAACAACATTACAGTAGCCCTCTTCTTAGAATTTACAACATATCAGTTGGTCAGAAATGGCGACATAGATATTGATGTTCTGATATATAGGAATATGTATAAGGAAGACAAAGAAACAAAAAACAAAAACAAACAAAAACAAAACAAAACAAAAACAAAAACGAAGAGAAATATAAGGTGAGGGATGGAGGTGAGTAGATAAGGTGGATAGGATAAGGTTGGGACACTTCATCAAAGTACAATGCGAGATGTATTTTGAATTAAACCCGTTTGCTGTTTTAATAAAATCTTGCACTACTAACATTATTTGCTCATTTTCTCACACTGTTAGGTTTTCATTACCAAATAGAAGTTTTTCCACAGTAAGAGGTCGAAATATCTGAAGCTGGTTTATAAGGATAGCTCTGTGGACAGCATACAGTCTACAATTTAATAGATAATGGGATACATCTCCCGTGACTGAACCACACAGACAGGATGGATAATTAGTTAAATTACGTAATCTGGTTTGAATTATATTCCATTTACGATAGCCTGCACGAGTTACAAAGCCTTATTGTAGAGGGGATAAATGAATTTAATGTACTTTGTAGACTATATTTGATTTGATTTGATTTGTTATTTTACGCCATACTCAACAACCTTTAAGTCATATGATGGCGTCCAGTTTTTATTGGTGAAGGAGAAACCCCGGTTACCCGGGTAAAGACCACCGGCCTTCCGCAAGAAAACTAGCTAACTTTCCCATTTAATTCGAAATGACCCTACCGGGATTCGAACCAGAGGTGAGAAGCCTTGTGATTTAAAGCGCAATGCTCTAACCACTCGGCCACGGAGGCCCCCTTTGAAGTCTATAGTTAGGTAATGTATAGTCGGGATTGTTTCTATGGTTATATATATTGGTACTAGCAAGAGGTTCTGTAATATCCATAAGTAATTGAGTAACATTCTTATTATATATTCTATGAAACAAAGCTAACTTACGCCTACATATTCTTCCTTTTAATAATTCCCACCCAGATTCAAGGTATAACGATTCCCTGCTTGCAATCCTGTTATAATTCTAGCAGCTGTTAATTGAACTTTTTCTAGTTTTTCTTCGTCTGCTTTTGAACAGCCATCCCAAACCTCACATGCATATTCAAGTATAGGAAGAATAAAAGTATTGTAGATCTTGTTAAGAGCTTTCCCACTTAAAGTATATTTGAATGTCCTTAGTACATTTATTTCTTTTAACGCAGATTTAAATATATTATTGATATGTATCGTCCACTTGGCATTTGAGGAGAAAGTTATACCGAGGTGTTTCTGTGAGAAAGTTGACTTAAAGATGTGTTGTCGAACTCGAGCTCAATTGTGTCATTACGATTTTCTAGGAGAAGAACTTTAGATGGATTAAATTTAATTTTCCATTTGAGTGACCAATCTCGTAATGTTTTCAAATAGTTACCAAGTGTTACTTTATTCCATGTGCATTATTTGAGTTGGCTGAAATGTAAGTGTCGTCGGCAAATAGACGTGAAATAAATAGACGTGTTAATAAATTATCGGCTTAATAAAAAATAGTCCAAGGATAGAACCTTGGGGAACCCCAGCATTGATTAAACTGTTGTCTGAGGTAACGTTATTAATGAAAACGGGCTGTTGCCTGTGATTCAATAAATTTCGATAAAAGCTTAGAAGTCTCTCCCTGTCCCGTGACCCCTGAATTTGATAATCAACCCCCTGTGCCATACTGTATCGAAGGCCTTTGATATATCACAGAAAAACATGCATGTTTTCTTATTTTCTTCCATATCAACACATACTGTGTGGTAAATTTCTATCAATTGATACACTGTTGAATTGTTTGGAAGGAATCCCGATTGAAGTTTATAAATTAGATCATTTTCTAACATGAAGTTATGAATATGTTTTTAGATAATTATTTCGAAAAGTTTACCAGTTGTACTTAATAGGGCTATCGGTCGATAATTTGAGGGCAAGTGTTTGTCACCTTTTTAAAAAATAGGCATGATGCGCGCTGTTTTCCAAACCACTGGAAACACCGAGTTTTCAAGACATTTATTGAATAAAAGATGAAGGTGTTTAATAATAGAATATGTTGTCCCCTTAAGCATTTTATGACTAATTCCATCTATCCCAGAAACCTTATTTATTTTTAATGAATTTATAACATCTAATATTTCATCTCTACTAACTCGAATTCTGTCAGTAATATTATTTGTCCTGGGTTCAAATGAGGGATTATAAGACATGGCCTCATTTATAGAGGAAATACTGGGAAAATAGTTATTTAAGATGTCTGGTTTGTGTTTGCGTTCGACAGCAATGTCGTTCGTAATAGGGTTTTTTTTCCAGAGGTGGAACAGGAACAAAGCTACCGTTTCCTTTAATAAGTAAGCGCACTAATCTCCAAAATTACCTTTAGTTACCATTAGAAAATTGATCAATTAAACTATATGCATCTAAATAGAAGGTCTATTTAAAAATTGTTAACGTGTTTTTGTTTTTGTTTGTTTTTTGTTTTTTTTGGTTTTTTTTTTTTTACTTCTTATAGTTTTCTCTTATTAGCCGTGCCCCATTATTGGCTTTTTCCTTACATATTTAATACGTCATACTATTATTTAACATTAAAATCAAAAGTATTAAAACTTGTTTACAAGGGATGACGATGACAGATATTGATCTATGTAACATTGCAGCTGCAATATATATCTCACTAATATGGTCCGACTATTGAGGGCTGTTCGTATATAATATTATTAAAGATATTTTCAATAGAATATATATGGTCTTAAAGGTCTTAAACGTATTATGGTCTTCCAAGTGAGGTGGACTTATATATATATATATATATATATATATATATATATATATATATATATATATATATATATATATATATATGTGTGTGTGTGTGTGTGTGTGTGTGTGTGTGTGTGTGTGTGTGTGTGTGTGTGTGTGTGTGTGTGTGTGTGTGTGTGATGGAGACTTTTCGAATATTATATATTCTTTCACTGGTTTGTTTCTGTTTTAGCAGATGTGCTTTTATTCCTATTGATCACGACCTTAACTTGAATTATATCTGACTGTGGCAGAGGAAAGACTCATACTAATATTTCCGCTCCAGAGGTCTGTGTTTGTCGATTTTCCACCAGGTATGTATGTTTTCTCCTGACCTTAACTGCCATGAGACAAAATAAACAACAACAACAACAAAGAATCAAACATAAACATTTATTTTCAGTTGAGATAGTGATAAAATTTCTGTATTTGTATTTAGGAAATGTGATTTGTGTTCAGTTTAATCTCTCTCTCTCTCTCTCTCCTTCTCTCTCTCTCTCTCTCTGTAACTGTTTGTATACAAGAAGTCGTATGACTGAAAGGTGTATGAAAGATGGTAGTTTGCAGTTATCACATAATATTTCATATAAAAGATATAATTATTATAATGAAATGTCATAAATCTTATGTCAATTATACGAACATTTTACTTCATTAAAATTTGCGGTACCGGTACTTATTAAATTTTGTCAATCATTTCTACAATGATGGCGCGGTACCAAAGTTGTGTTCTTAATACATATTATGTACAATATCTAATAAATGTGTTTAAACACATAAACTAATGTCAATATATTCAATATCCATTGAGACTTGTATACCAGTGCCTTGTTATGAAGATACAAGACAGTATCTATAAATAAAGCAACATTCAAATAGAAGTTGCTTTTTCTATCTCGGTGATTGCTTCTTTACCGTCAAATTGCTGTTTTGATTTGGGTCTGACCTTCGGTATGTTCACGGGGTCGTACACATGTGAATTTTCGTCCTTTCGTCTTCGTGTGGGTAAGCTTCGACACCAAATAACCAGCATGTTAAAATATCTTCTGAACGCACATCTTTTAAAAATGGACGTCCTAGAAAATTGCAGCATCAAAATAGTTCCAAGAAGTAAAATCACCAAACAGACGCCAACTACTGAAGTAGCATACAATTTCCTCAACAAAACTATTTCTTCTTCATAATCTGAAATAAAATCATAAGACCACAGGAGTTCATATCGATATTTTTGATAGTATATGACCATATCTGCCACTTTAACAACAACTACTACTATCAACGCTGGTAAGTAGGACTTTCATACCCCAGGGGAACTTCTAATTGCTAAAATAGTATCACAACACCGTAAAATAATATAAACACAAGGGTTTGAAGGCACAAATATCTGGAAATACCATTGTTGTCATTGTTGTAGGGTTATTTGTGCTTCACGCGCACACACACACGGTCGCACAAACACACACACACACACACACACACACACACACACACACACACACACACACACATATATATATATATATATATATATATATATATATATATATATATAACCAAAAAAAAAAATACCTTTATGTGCAGGTGAATCTTACACACAGGTTCGATTTAGTTAAAGTATAAACAGGTAATCCTTATATATATTCCTTTTTAATGAAACCGATCTAGTAGTTTCTTTTAAAATCTGGCTCCCATACTTAGACGTTCGTTTGAATTAAAAAGCTATACCATTTGAAGCGGATTGTGATTTTGTAATATAAAGAATAAAATTCATTTTGAATAATAATGAATTACAATTTGGGTTTCTTAGCAACTCTAATATAGACAACACTCAACAATAAACTACTATTGGAATCTTATGCCCGTGATGTCAGTGCCGTCTGTTCCCTTATATACTTGAATGATAATTAATGGTAATTAATGCACTCCCTACCACTCTTGACTATCAGGCAGTTGATACTTACTTGCTGCAGAAATCGTATTATTGCGTGTTCTCATTGTTTTTATCCTTCAGCGTAAGTTATCGTTATCAAATATATGCTGATACTTTGAACATCAGTAAAACAACTGTTTATAATTAGATCAATTGACCTGTGAACATGTATATGATAGATCTGACATGATTCCAAATCTCACCCTATGTTTCAGTTTTCGTTTCGTTTTCAATGTAAAACAAGGAAATCATTGTTATAATTTGAAATCGGAAACAAGATCTACTAATGATGAAGAACGTGCACTTAAATATTCTTGTACAACAGGTGTTTGTCATGTTCTGTATCATAACAATGGAGAGAGGAGTCAAAACGAGGTTAAGGGGGTCTCCGTGATTTGAGCTTTAATAAGTGAAGATATTTTTCCCGTCTTTATCAACCGAGGGAAGTTGCCTGTTCATTGTATCTAGTTCTTCTTTTTTATCAATCACCATTAACCCTTTCGCCCCTAAATATCTAAATGGTATGTTCTTTCCTATTGTTTAGACCAGTCTATTTTGGTCTGTAGTGATGAAAGGGTTAAAGACTATTGAGTATAGGGGGTAAACAATATTGAAACGGAAAACGAAGATGCGATATAGAGCAAAGAAAAACCTTGATCCATTTGCTCAAAATTTAAGAATAGTTTTAAGTTTGAGAATGATATGTATACTGTAAAGTTGTTATATTTCGCGTTTTTCTGAAAGAAACTTATTGATGGGTATTAAATTTCGCGCAAGATTAATTACGAACGGTCTTTCTTATACTCTCATAAGTTTAAGGTATTATATTCACGGGTAGTTAATTTCGCGATATTTTCATTGACTATGAATATAGCGACATTAAATCCCCGGTGAATAAAATTATAATTTTCAATTATACAGTACTTTGAAATTTTCGCTCATTGTTATTTTCGCCCTTGTACGACAGAAATCGTTAATCTCGTCTTAATTTCACCTTAAATCAGCAGTATCATAAACGACATGTATGTCCGTGCTTCGGTTATTTATCTAGGAAATTCTGCTTTCATTTTAAATTCGACCTCTCACCTAAGGACGAAAATGGTGATAATTATACGGGGGCGAAATTATTTAGGTATATAGTTTTCCTAATTTAGTCTGCTCATCCAATCCGATTTTACGATAACCTGAATTTGAGTATATTTCTCGTTAGTTTTGAACAAGTGGGTCTTTGTTTTATAATGCTTTGGCATACCAAATGTATCCACAGCAGCTGTGAACGGTTGACAGGGGAAACTATCTCCTCTAGGACACCTGATCCCGACTCTGGATCTTTCAGAGGTCAATGATTGTTCGATGTTCACCAGATATGTATACATTCTCTCGGAAAACCTAATGGTCAATCCTTTGGTATCTGGTATCAAAACAGGCATGTGTCCGATTGTTAACATATCTACGTTCGACAGATCTGTTTATTTGTGACGGGTGTGGCATGCTAACAGGGCACGCTAACTCCTTCCGGACACCTGGTCCTATCCCGTTTGGGGTTCTCTTTTGTTTTCGTGTTGGAGCCGTTGCTATATCTCATTTGTCGTATTCTAATGGACTTGGAGTTTTGGATATCCATCGATACTTCTTCATAACATTTTGCTCATTTAGCCCTTTTACAGTTTAAAAGTGGATCTGCACACAGACGTCAGCACCTTTATTATTTGTAGCTTAGCCAGAAGGCCCTCAACGTGTTACAATTACCCAAGAGCTTGGTGGTGATTATTTTCACCGGAACAATCAGAATCATGTATGTATAAGATCATGCATTAGATTTGCACTCGAACTCCGATGCATTCTGCCAGGAGAACACGAATTAGATCGGGCTAAATCACGAACGCTAGAATACATAAAAGGGTATTAGATGGCATAATAAGGCCAGGTATAGTGTGGTATCCATATACAAATGGTAAGGTTGAGTTAATCAATTGCAGTTCAACAAGTGTCGTACCTGGGTTTCACAAGCAATTGTCCCAAAATATATAAGAAATTAAGAATTTTATGCTTGTGTATATCTCGTTTTTGTTACTGTATATCGATAAATACATCTAATACCCCTTTAAAGATGTACAAAACTATAATATGTTATAAAGGTTTCACCCTGGCTAGCTGAAGATTTAAAACTTCACATTTTTAGAGCATCGAGGTACCCTCCTTGTTTGACCAAAGGATGACTTGATTCACTCACACCTCAGACTAATATTGCACTACGTTACCTTTCAGACTGAGGAGTTCCGATCAAGCGCATTATTTTTCATGTTAGACCATTGGTTGGTTATGTGAGAAAGATTGTAGTTTACTTCCGGTGGTTGTGTGGTCTTATCCGGACCCGAAGCCACCAAATTTACTTAGTACTCAAGCTTACTTAATTATTTTATTATTTTGACTACAGAATTGCTCATAAAACTTCGACTTTGAGTGAATAGTAAACATGTTATGATTTTACATCAGACACATATAAATTTTTGTATCACACTTATGATAATCCTGTAAAAAAATGAATAAATTCTCGTTGAGTACGGTACTCAAAATTTGAGTACGTAATAAAACACTTTTTTGATATATCCGAAATTTCCTTCAACTGAACAATAACTTCCACCATTATTTACAATTGTATGCCATCAATATACAAACATGTACAGTTACAGAATAAATTTTGCTTGTTTCCTGAAAATCAAGAAAAGTAAGTTGAGCTTGAATACTGACTTCGGGACCTGGACACACTGTAACCAGTTTTAGCTCATTTATTTTTAACAAATGGCCATCATGAAGCTAATACATGCTACATGTAGCTTAGATTTTATTTGGTTTTGATTTTGAGCATTGTTTTACGCCACACAAAACATATGAATGGTTGAGGAGAGAACCTGGTTATAATGTACCCGGGAAGACAATACCAGTCTTCCTTAAGTAATGAAGCCAAGACTTCAGGGCACGAATTCACCAATATCATGCAATGCTCAAGCTCAATGTTATTTCATTATTTTGACTATATAACTATTTGCAAAAATATTTCTAATAACAATCTTTTTCCATTTACATTACAAACATAGGGTTTAAATTCTGATTTTCCACAGAAATGAAAACAAATACATTGGTTATGGTACTTAATGTTTGAGTAGAACTAAAACTTTTTTTTATATCTCTGAAGTTTTCCTCATATTCAATTATATGTAATTAATATTCAACAATGTTGAGTTGTAGTTGCTTGCGTCATAACATTGATAACATAACACGTATGTTGAATTGTAGTTAAAATGAGTTACTTTGGTGAATTTGGACCCAGGTACAGTTAATGTGTATGATGACTATGTATCTTTCTAGACATATGAAAAACGAAGAAAATTTCTAAAAGATTTCTTTATTACAACAGAGGTAAGACAAATGCTACATATAAAAGTACAGGCCACATTGTTGTTATTGTATTATAAACATAATACCAAAGTTATAATGCTCAAGACGATCGTTTCTGTCAATTAGACTTTATCAGTTGAGCTCCAATTAAAAAATTATATAAATTTTCTAAACAGAAAGTGGTATCATACAAGGTCAAAAAATAAATCTAAAATAATATCCGAAATCCGTCTAATGCGCTACCTGACTTACTAACTTCAGACAAATACTCTAAATATGATGGTACTCCATTAAAATATATAAAGTTAGATAAGAATAGATTTTGATTTAATTTGATTTTTTGTTTAACGCCATACTTAACAATCTTTCAGTTGGCGTCCAGTTTTTATTGGTGGATGAGAAACCCCGGTTACCCGGGTAAAGACCACCGACCTTCTGCAAGAAAACTGGCAAACTTTCCCACTTAATTCGAAATGACCTTAGCGGGATTCGAACCAGAGGTGAGAGGCCTTGTGATTTAAAACGCAATGCTCTAACCACTCGGCCAGAGAAGCCCCTTACAAGAATAGAAAACAAAAATGACTTGTAATATGAACAAGACGTAGAGGGGCTACAAAGTTCAACTGAGCAAATCGGAGAAGACGAACAACACCTGAAAATAAAGACTCGCATTCAGCTGAGGTGAACACACGGGTAAAAATTGTTGTGGAGTGGGAATTTCAATAAATTCAAATGTTTATTCATTAGTTATGATAAAAAATACAAATAATGGAAGTCTCAATACTCACATAAATGACTAGTTTCGTTCCATAAATCACCTTCAACTAGTACTTTAAGATAAGCATGCTTGAATGAATTTTGTCCAATTTCTGCATCTACGATAAAACAGTTGGGAATATTAAGTGGTCATTGTCAATCTATACTGTTATTAAAGTTGTAACCACTATGTCTATATACTGAAACCAAACGTATCTCTAACACGTAAGAGTGGATTACTCGAAAAAGTGTAGTATTGAGGTGTATTTTGTAAACAAACTTTCTTAAACCAGTATAGCCAAGTCTACTTATATATACTCCTTATATACACTTTAATAGCTGTAAGTGGTAGAAGTAACGTGTACAAACACTTCACCAATATCAATGAATCCACTTATATAACATAGAACAGTGAGACAAAAATGCACCAAAACATTTTTGCAATTTCAAAAATGTTTCCGCTGATTTCGGATTAACCTGGAATCACATTGTAACGAGAATTAACTTCTTGAATATTTTAAAAGATATACAAACAAACAAACTATTGTCCATTTCATTTCGTATTGTCCTCACCGCATATGTTCAAACGTTCGGTTTTAAGTTAACATCTTATTGATGTATTAAACAACACACACATTTCATTGTACATTATAAAAAGTTCAAAGGATTTAACTTATATTTTAGTTATATCTGGATGGTTTGATAATGATTACATAGACCCATAACTATACAGATACCGGTAACGGCAGAAATATTCTAGCATTCGCCACTTTATGCCATGCGTTTAATATATAAATCCAACACAAACAACGTAATGCCTCCTTTTCTTCATATGCATCTAAATAAGGGATGCAGTTTTTAAAACTATGCAAAGAATGATATTAATCCAGTTAAAATAATTTTTTGTTAGAACAAAATAACCAATATAATTTCATATCAATTTATCAAATAACACTTTTCAGCACTCTTCTCACTTCTAGTCAGAGAAGGTTCGAGCCCCTCGGGAATCGTAGCGGATTTGTGAGAAAGTTTGTCGATTTATTTGCGACAGGTCGGGGAACATTTTAACCGGTTATTTTCCTACGTCACAAAAAAAAAAAAAACAAAACAAAAAAAAAAAAAAACGCCGCCACCACATAATTAAAATTTGTTGACGTAAACACCCCTTAATAGAAATAAAAATGTACAAATTAAAAGTTTTGTTTTACATCAACAAACAAATTGTTCATGGCAAAAATACACCTCCATATAATATTAAATATACAAATCAAACTATTTATTTTATACGAACAAACAAAGTGTTCATGGCCAGAATTCTCCTCCATATACATTTATATATACAAAGTAAACGATTTATTTTACACTAACAAACAAATTGTTGATGGCAAGAATAAACATCCATATAATTTTATATAAACAAATTAAACGATTAGTTAACATTAACACACAAATTGAAGATGACAAGAGTACACCTCCATACACATTAAAGTAATGCACGATTTATATTACAGTAACACACAAATTGAAGATGGCAAGAATACGACTCCATAGTTTTGTTACCGTCCATGCAGCCAATTGCTTTTAAACTTCAATGTAAGTTTTCAGACCATTGCGTGATTAAAATATTCATTATCTGCAGTGTGTCTTTCCACATGTTCCATGTTCTGTGTGTTGCTGTCGATATACATATCATTGCCCCATTCATCTTCAGCCATTTGAAACTGACCAGTAGAAATTCCTTTATTTTCTGAACGTCGTCTGTAGACAACACAACACTGCAGTATTATCTGTATGATCGTGAGTAACACAAGGAGACCCAGAATGGACACGAACATATAATCCTTGTAAGTGAGCACAAACGACAATGCTCCAGTGGTGCGTGTTGTAGTATCTATTTCAAAAAATACAAAAAAAAATATGCAAAATCATTTATTTAAAATCTATGACATGATTTTGAAAATGATACACATTTTGAATGTATTGATCATCTCTGTTGTTATTTGTTTAAAAATACAGGTATACCAAGGTAATGTGGTACATCCGGGTTCTGTCAAAAACCAAAACAATACGGTCTATTTTCCAAAACTAGGTTGTACATATAAAACAGTCTTGCCTTGCATTTGAAGTTCAAATAATTAGCAGCCTGTCACCACTGTTATGATTTTATTTAGACTCGTCTTTGTAAACATGTGCCAATTTACCTTGGTACATGTATAGATATACCAAAGGTAAATTGGCGCATGCTTACAAAGACAACGAGTCAAAATTGAATCAATACAGGTATGACAGACTTGTTTTCGACAACAAAAATGCTAGAGCTGCAGCAATACATTGAGTCTAGCTTTACCTGTCCATTCCTATTTTTGAAATATAGACTGCATTGACTTGCTTTTCGACAGATCCTGGATGTGCCACTTTACCTTGGTAGACCTATACGTGTATTACTATCAAAATGTATAACCATAGAAGTGGAAATTTTAGCGAGACGCAAATTTAACGTTTTGTCCTAAAATTATGGTACATATATAATTTTACCGAGAAGTAATTTTACTTATTATGTACCACCACGATATGTACAAAAATTGAGAATATCACTGATCTGAAATTAAAAAAAATAGATGATCTTAGTTTGGATTTAAGTGTGGACTCACGACTGGTATAAATGATTGGCATGGTAGTTACACCGTTACACCTGATCTCACCTCTGTATTTTGTAGAAATCCGTGTTTGTCAGATTTTCGCCATGTTTGTCCATTATTGATGATGTTTTACAGGGTTTTTATAATGAGAAATAGCAAAAAGTTTACAGAATATTTACCAATACATCCGTTAACATTGTGGCATACTTCTAGCTGAATACAGTTGCACACGAAAAGACATCGTTTCCCATAAACACCCGTCTGACAAGGACTCGAACAGTTTTGTCCATAGAAACCAGGTTCACACTCTTGTAAAATAAAATTGCATTTACATAATTCATAATTCGGTTGCAGTCATAGGTGAGTGAAGTATGAATTAACACACACACACACACACACACACACACACACACACACACACACACACACACACACACACACACAAGCACATATATGTATATATCACAACGCTGAAATAAACTCCACCGGTTTCATTATTATCATCAAGGAGTTTAACATTACATAATTACACTTGGAAACGTCAAATAGCAATATAGGTGACGTACATTTTACACAGTTAATAATGACGTCATATGATTAGTGTTCATGAAATAATGCGCAGTTAAGTATGACGTCATCTGTTTATTGTTAAAGAAATTAATGGGAGACTATATATATAATAGTGGAAGATTACATTGCATTTGATAGAGGTTTATATTTCAGAATGAAAAGTCTTTCTTTTGTTTCACGTTCCTTCTCTGCACTTTTTATAAAATTTGTAAAGTGGAAATACTTTGGAATTAGGTGTTTGATACACAATGTTATGAGGATTGATGGGTGCTTGTTTACTTATAATTAGTACTTGTTAAACTGAGTACATCTGGACCCTTCGGGGATATTAGTTGTTATTGTTTTATTTCGATGTCTTGTTTATTTCATCATGATACTATATTTAGCCATAGGGAAATTCCATAAATGTACTAGAGAGGTCATTTCGATCTAGTGTTTTCTGGAATCGTACTAGGCAGATCAAGTTAAGAACAGCTAGGAACAAGGGTGAGTACTGAGACTATATTTAAGACCAAGTTATACGAGAGCAGACCACATCTTATTTAAAGTTATACGAGAGTAGTGCGCATCAATATTACATACTGATTGGAATTTATTGTGTATTAGAGTGGATGTCTTTTAATATTACGTCCGGGTTGAATTTATGCGTGTATTCGAGTGGATCTCTGGCTATAGAAAAAGAACAGCAACGGAAATTGATATTGTGAGCTATGGCTTTTATTATTGTAAACTGTCATTTAGATTAATGTTCTATTTTGTTATTATTAATATAATTCATATCAATTTACTTTACTATGATCTTGATTTTTGCTGGCATACTTAAGGGTAATTCTGACCAACACCAATGAGATGGACACAGACATAAAAAGAAAAAAAAAATTCCTATCGGTATATACTTTGTGAAAATTGTTTGAGAGACCTAGTTTGGCAATTATTCACATGCAAATTCAACCTTACTATTTGTATATGCATAAAACACTAGACCAGGCCTTGTTTTGCATGCGTATAGCTATTGTTTCTCATTGTACATCAAGTACAGGTAGAAAAAGTAGTAAAAACGAAATACATGTAACTTTTTCTTTGTTCAATGTCAATGTCCAATGTCCCTTGAAACAAATTATACTTAACCGAAATATTCTATCACTGTGTGTGCGTTATTCTCATATATATATATATATATATATATATATATATATATATATATATATATATATATATATATATATATATATGTGTGTGTGTGTGTGTGGTGTGTGTGTGTGTGTGTGTGAGCCGGCCTGGCTCAGTCGGTAGCGCGCTCGACTCTGGATTGTGAGGTCGTGAGTTCGAGTCCCGCCGGCGACAGGTTGGTTTCCTGTCTTTCGGATGAGACAGTAAAAGCTGGAGGTCCCGTGTCACAGTAGGTGTTGGCACGTTAAAGAACCCTATACCCAATGGGCGTAAGTGCCGAGCATAGGCCAAAATTTGAAGCCCTTCACCGGCATTTGGTGACGTCTCCATATGAGTGAAATATTCTCGAGTGGGACGTTAAACAACAATAAACAAAGAAACAAACAAACATATATATATATATATATATATGTGTGTGTGTAGTGTGTGTATATGTGTGTATATATGTGTGAGTATGTGTGTGTGTGTGTAGTGTGTGTATATGTGTGTATATATGTGTGTGTGTGGTGTGTGTATATGTGTGTATATATGTGTGAGTCTGTGTGTATATGTGTGTGTTGGCATTTGAGCTATTACCTATCAGCAATTTGAAAATGGCGTATCAAAACATAACTTAAGGCGAAAATCATATATGACCTCAGTAACTGGTATTGTGTAAAATAATATTCTATTTATCCTGTCTTATATACTGGTACTAAATATTTGACGGGATATTGGAATGATAATTTTGCATTCGAAAATTCGTTGTTTAGTTTTCACCTGCGAATATTTGTACATTTCTATCAGGTTTACTTCTATTGTTTTGATGAATTAATTTTCGGCAAATTGACCTACGTATTTAAAAAGTCTAACAACAGTAAGCATCTGTTTATTTTACCTGGAATTTGTTTCAGCAGAAACTTACCCGTTAGTAATTTTTACATGTAATACAAACAGGAATGATGTTTTTAATCTTATATGCCAAACTGAAAAAAACCCTTAAATCAAATAATTACGTTTGTAGATTTATTTTAAAAATGAATCATTTAGTCATAATAAGTTCATTGAGAAATATATCCCTGACTTTTGTGTTTAATCTTATGCGTCAAATTTTAAAGTATTTGAATTAAAACAATAATTTAGATTTGTCTTCGAATTCAAGGATGTGTATTTTTGTCATAAGCAAAGCTTTCAGATAATCATGAAACGATAACCATGGAGAGATTCTACAGTTCCCCAATATCCTTAAAATATTTAAGATGTTGATATCTTAACGAGAAAATGAACATCATCATTACTATTAGAATACGTATATGAGAGAGAGAGAGAGAGAGAGAGAGAGAGAGAGAGAGAGAGAGAGAGAGAGAGAGAGAGAGAGAGAGAAAGAGAGAGAGAATTGTAACAGGTTTTAAATATTTTGACAAAGACAGCGTTACATAGGTACATATATATATATATAGAGAGAGAGAGAGAGAGAGAGAGAGAGAGAGAGAGAGATCGGCGTTCGATGGATAGATAGATAGATAATAAAATATAGATATATAGATAGAAAGATTAATTGACGATTGATTGGTTGATTTATTTATTGATTGATTTATTGATTTATTTATTGATTAATTGATTGAATCATTAATTGGTTGACAGACAGAGAGACTATATATCCACAGATACCGAACAAATCAAAACTATACACCCCGTTATTTTGTGACTGATAAATGACTCACCTACACATTCGTTTCCCACACGATAGTAGTTATAACAGCAATCCCGAACACCGTCTCTTTAAGAAATAAATACACAATTTGTGTGATTAAAATGCAAAATCAAAATGTTTCATGAAGCTCTATTCCCTTGGGCTAAATCATTCATCAATTAAGTAATTCTGATAATTGCTGCATCGATTTTTAACTTAGATATACCAACATTTGTTGTCTCTCGACCTTCAATACCTTTCACTTGGCGTTTAGTAAATGATCTCGTGTGATAGTAAATTCACATACTCATAGACCACACGACTTTTTTTTAAAAAAAATCAGTCAATAAAAGCGCATATGTAGTTTTAGCTATTTTTGCACAGAGAATCAAATGCGCTAAATTGTATTGCCCTATATTTGGCGAGTGTATATGAGCACAAATATCCTTGTTCTTGGTAATAGCTTACTTTAATTACGCAGTATAGCTGTAATTTGACAGATCGCTATAAAATTGATTGCGTTTAATTTAACGATTACACAGTATTGGAGAAAAATGCAAATATCACTACTCAGAAACATCATGACATTTTACCACCCCTAAAATCCTAATTTACAACAAATTTTGATAAAATAGATAAATTCAACGTGTTTGAAAAACGTGTAACATAATATTGTAGAAAAACTTACTTTAAACAGACATTTGACAGTGTAGTTGCATTCGCTGCCATACCAAAGATTGTAAACAGTAAAAAAATGAATCTGTCACTTCCTAAACTCCGTGAAAGTGTCATATTCACATTTCTATTTTATCCATCAAAATTATTCTTTACATAATACAAAATATCTAATTCAGAAACAAATTATGTCGTTCTAGTATGTATCACCATCCACTAAATTTCCAATTTCCTCTAGTTTGTTCTGCAAGTGTTATTGTTTAACTTCAAGTATTGCGATTATACTGTCACAGAAATCACCATATATCAAATGATAACAGGAACTTAATACAATGTTCTTTTTAAAAATAGCAATATGATACAACGTATGATTCACTGAAAACAAAACATGTTGGAGATGTTAGGAAAAATACGTCAACATCAATTTGATATAATGTAATTTGATTGACCCTGTGATAATGTGTTAGAGCATTTGTCTTGTGACAAATGAGTATCTGGATTCAAATGTAGGACTCGAAATCACAAGGCGATCTTAAACTTAAATTAACTTGATCCTGATTAGGTGCTTATTGACCCTGGTCCCTGGTCTGGCGGTTGGTGATTCTGGCCCTACGTCTGGTGGTAAGTAATCCTGACCCTTGATCTGATAGTTAGTGAGGTGGACCCTTGTCTGGTAGTAAGTAATCATGGCCCTTGATCTGGTGGTTAGTGATCCTGGCCCTTTGTCTAGTAGTGAGTGATCCTGACCCTTGATCTGGTGGTTAGTAATCCTGGCCCTTTGTCTGGCAGTTAGTAATCCTGACCCTTGATCTGGTGGTGGTGATCCTGCCCTTTTATCTGTGTTTGTAATTCTGACCCTTGATCTGGTGGTTAGTAATCCTGGCCCTTTGTCTGGCAGTTAGTAATCCTGACCCTTGATCTGGTGGTTAGTGATCCTGGACCTTTGTCTGGTGGTTAGTAATCCTGGACCTTTGTCTGGTGGTTAGTAATCCTGGACCTTTGTCTGGTGGTTAGTAATCCTGGACCTTTGTTTGGAGGTTAGTGACCCTGGCCCTTTTGTCTTGTAGTTAGTGATCCTGGCCCTTTGCCTGGTAGTCTGGTCTGGTCTGGTGGTGGTGATCCTGCCTTTTTATCTGTGTTTGTAATTCTGACCCTTGATCTGGTGGTTAGTAATCCTGGCCCTTTGTCTGGTCAGTTAGTAATCCTGACCCTTGATCTGGTGGTTAGTAATCCTGGACCTTTGTCTGGTGGTTAGTAATCCTGGACCTTTGTCTGATGGTTAGTAATCCTGGACCTTTGTCTGGTGGTTAGTAATCCTGGACCTTTGTTTGGAGGTTAGTGACTCTGGCCCTTTTGTCTTGTAGTTAGTGATCCTGGCCCTTTTGTCTTGTAGTTAGTGATCCTGGCCCTTTGCCTGGTAGTTAGTAATTCTGGCCCTTTGTTTGGAAGTTAGTGATCCTGGCCCTTTGTCTGGCAGTTAATAGTTCTGACCCTTGATCTGGTGGTTAGTGATCCTGGCCCTTGATCTGATGGTTAGTAATCCTGGCCCTTTGTTCAGTAGTTAGTAATCCTGGCTCTTTTGTCTGGTGGTTAGTTATCCTGGCCCTTTGTTTGGAGTTTAGTAATCCTGGCCCTTTGTCTGGCAGTTAGTAATACTGACCCTTGGTCTGGTGGTGGTGATCCTGCCCTTTTATCTGTGTTTGTAATTCTTGATCTGGTGGTTAGTAATCCTAGCCTTTTGTCTGGCAGTTAGTAATCCTGACACTTTATCTGGTGGTTAGTGATCCTGGCCCTTGATCTGGTGGTTAGTAATCCTGGCCCTTTGTCTGGTAGTTAGTAATTCTGGCCCTTTCGGTGGTTAGTAATCCTGGACCTTTGTTTGGAGGTTAGAGTGTTACATTAAACTTGTAAATCATATGTATATTGTCATGTAAAACTTGTATTTCATATGTATAAATGTGTATTGTTAAAATCTTATGTAGTATGTGTAAATAGATTCTAATCTAATCGAACACTCTAATTTTATTTTATCTAGTTTTTCCTTCGAACACACTCATTATCATTACATAAGTTTCCGTTTTAGATATCCCGTATGGTACCTCAGTCAGTGCAAAACTGGTTGAATTTAGGGTAGTTTGGCACGAAACTCAGATGAGAAGCATTTTAGACACTTTCAGGGCGTAGTCCATTTGCAGAAGTTTATAAATTATTTGCTCTTCTGAGGTAAGTGAATTTATTATATTATGTTAGTAACGTTTGTGATTATTTCAGTAACATTAATAGTACAGTAAATTTGTAACTGAAATAAATATTAGAATATAGATACATTTGTTTATACTGTTTTATACTATTGAAGTATGTTATTTACGTGTGTAATAACGATAATTCTATCGTATGTTTAGTGTTAAATAAGTAAAATATATGAATCAATCTATCAATTATTAGTGCTGTAGTAATGTACAGTTAATAGGGTGTGTATCATTGATTCATTTTGTGTGGAATTATAGTAAATCAAATACAGTGTAGTTATTGAATGTATTTCAATGATGTAAAGTATAAAGTACGGAGTGTAGTAAAATATTACAGTAAACATGTGTGAAGTTTGGAAGTATTAACAGTACAGTATGTTCAATAAGTATAATACTTACGTAAATACTATTGTGTGTGGCATACTTTGTATTAACAGTATCTTTGTTTATTTATACAGGTTTTATTCGGTTTGAGTTAAAAATATCAACCAGACGTTTCAGTACCTCCGCTAAAGGTCATGCGGGATAATATTACATATATACAATTTCAATAATTAAAAGTGTAAAACTTAAGTGTTTTTGTTTTCATATCCATTGGAAAAGCCACAAGCTCAGGTCATCTCTGTGACATAGAGACCCTGGCCCTTTTGTCTTGTAGTTAGTGATCCTGGCCCTTTGCCTGGTAGTTAGTAATTCTGGCCCTTTGTTTGGAAGTTAGTGATCCTGGCCCTTTGTCTGGCAGTTAGTAATTCTGACCCTTGATCTGGTGGTTAGTAATCCTGGCCCTTGATCTGGTGGTTAGTATTCCTGACCCTTTTGTCTGGTGGTTAGTAATCCTGGTCCTTTGTTTGGAGGTTAGTAATCCTGACCCTTTGTCTGGTGGTTAGTAATCCTGGCCCTTTGTCTGGCAGTTAGTAATCCTGGCCCTTTGTTTGGTGGTTAGTGATCCTGGCCCTTTGTCTGGTAATGAGTGATCCTGAACCTTGATCTGGTGGTTAGTGATCCTGGCCCTTTTGTCTGGTAGTTTGTGATCCTGGCCCTTTGTTTGGAGGTCAGTAATCCTGGCCCTTTGTTTGACAGTTAGTAATCCTGACCCTTGGTCTGGTGGTTAGTGATCCTGGCCTTTTGTCTGGTAATGAGTGATCCTGAACCTTGATCTGGTGACTATTTGTTAGTGATTCTTTGCCTGGTAGTTATCCTAACCCTTGGTCTGGTAGTTAGTGATCCTGACCCTTGTATGTATGGTGGTTAGTGATCCTTACCCTTTGTCTGATGGTTATGATTTTGGCACTTTGTCTGGTGGTTAGTAATCCTAATTCCTGGCCCAGTGGTAAATGATAATGTCCCCTGGTCTGTTTGTCAGTGATCCTGGCCCTTGATTGTTAGTTATCCTGACCCTTTGTTTCGTGGTAAGCGATACTGGCCCGGTCTGGTGGTCAATGATCCTGGCCCCTGGTTTGATTGTTAGTTATCCTCTCCCTTTGTTTCGTGGTAAGCGATTTTAACCCCCGGTCTGGATGACAGTGACCCTGGCACTTGGTTTGATTGTTAGATATCCTGGCTCTTTGTTTTGTGGTAAGTCATCCTGGCCCCTGGTCTGGTGGTCAGTGATCCTGGCCCCTGGTCTGGTAGTAAGTGACACTGGCACTTGGTCTGATAGTTAGTGATCGTGGTCCCTGAGCTGGTGGTCATTCTGGTCTGGTGGTCAGTGATCCTGGCCCCTGGTCTGGTAGTAAGTGACACTGGCAATTGGTCTGATATGTAGTGACCCTGGTCCCTGAGCTGGTAGTCATTATGGTCTGGTGGTAAGTGGCCTTGACCCTTGGACTTGTGGTCAGTTATCCTGGACCTTGGCCTGATAGTAAGTTATCCTTGTCCCTGAGCTGGTGGTCAGTCTTACAGTCTTTTCAAGTTCGTGACAGTTCTAAAGAACTGTATGGTTCTTTTCGACATCAGTGTGGTATGATTAAGGTAAATGTCTATTAAACATTTTTGTCAAAATATTTAAAACCTGTTACAACTCTCTCTCTCTTTTTCTCTCCTCTCTCTCTCTCTCTCTCTCTCTCTCTCTCTCTCTCCAATGACTGCCAATTTATTTTTTCGAAATTTTGTTTAAAGGAAATACACGAAAAAGGAAATCCGTCCTTATTGCAAATTTAGTGAAATAGTGAATATAACGATGTTCATTAAATACATTTCCGTGACAGGAACTTTCCACTCGTACAACTGCATACGGTTCCTCAATCGTCATATTTTCCGTTGCAAAATCAATTGATGTCCTCTAATAAATCATCTGATTTGTTAAAAATATGCTTCAAAAATATGGACACGGAGCCATAAAACTCAGAATTACATCGGACAGGAAAACCGTTATTGCAATTTTGAACAAATATTAAAAGAATTTTTATTTATTTATCTATTTTTCAGTTTGCTGTGCATATATTGCAGTAGTGATGTGACTGATTGCAGCAAATGTTTTGCATTTTTTTTAAATATATGTTTGTTTTTTTTTTTGCATTTTGATTTTTATCAATGGTCTTAATTTTCAAACGGGGTGCTGACTCCTCCATGTCACCTGATACCACTCCTGGGTTTCCAGAAGTTCGTGTTTGTCCAATATTGAGCAGATTTGTATATTGTATCCTGGACATCCCGAAGATTCATATACTAGCGGAAAAATGAAACTGTATAGATTCATGTTCAAAATCTTATGTTGCATTATGTATATCATTATTTAATATAATGCATTGTTTTTCAATTCAATTATCAAATCACGGATTATGTCCATTATGGTTGATCAATGCAAACAGCCACTGAAAGTAAGAGGTTGCAAAAAGTTTCACACGTTTAATAGCTTGTATGACTGCGTGTATGCAAACTTCACACTTACTACGCATTAGCGAATCAGGTTATACAGAAATGCCTGGGGGATGATCCGTCATATGCGATAAAGAACAACGCAAACCTCCAACGCAGCAGGGGGTGACTCTTGACGTAGACGCCGTTCCATTTCATCCCAAACATGTTCTATAGTCGATAAATCCGATGACATCGCAGGTCAGGGTGGCACATTCACATGTCATAGAATAGCGTGCTGTGACCATCAACTCGAATCGTACGCAATATTTAACAAAATGAGAACTCAAACACGTGTTTAGTATATTAAACTATGCCTTTAAGAATAGAAAGCGATCAAAGAACACTTTTTTATTTAATTTTTAAGTATACGAAGTTTCGTTTTCCCGCTGGTATACTGTGGTATTTGAGTTTTTATACGTTTAAATCAAGTACACTAGCATCTTCTTAGAAGTGAACAAGGGAGACTCCATAAAATCTAGATATGGGATCAGGTGACATGGAATATTTAACATCCACTGTTGATCGGTCTCGCAGTTTGTTATTTGACCATATAAGGTAAAAGAACTTGACCTGTCACCATAAAGCTTGGGACTTACTTATTACTTATGTCTATACATTCTACACAACTTTAGCAAATCCTGAAATGTAATTGGATGAGCAGGTCAATTTGAGAATATTCTAAGTAAATTCTCAAGTTTTATGGTGCTGGGTCCTGGCCACAATTGGCAGAGATATTATAACAACCATTATCAAACAAACTATCGAACATCGTATCATTTACCATTTTACCATTATCAAACAAACCATTATATTTACAATACCATTATCAAACATTACTATCGAACATCGTATCATTTACCAATACTACCATTATAACAACCATTATCAAACATACTATCGAACATCGCATCATTTTACCAACCATACTACCATTATATCATTTACAACCATTATCAAACATACTATCGAACATCGCATCATTTACCAATTACCAATAAACTACTATCATTATATTTTACAACTACCATTATCAAACAAACTATCGAACATCGTAACATTTTACCAATACTACCATTATAACAACCATTATCAAACATACTATCGAACATCGTAACATTTTACCAATACTACCATTATAACAACCATTATCAAACATACTATCGAACATCGCATCATTTACCAATACTACCATTATAACAACCATTATCAAACATACTATCGAACATCGTAACATTTTACCAATACTACCATTATAACAACCATTATCAAACATACTATCGAACATCGTATCATTTTACCAATACTACCATTATAACAACCATTATCAAACATACTATCGAACATCGTAACATTTTACCAATACTACCATTATAACAACCATTATCAAACATACTATCGAACATCGTATCATTTTACCAATACTACCATTATAACAACCATTATCAAACATACTATCGAACATCGTATCATTTTACCAATACTACCATTTGCACAAGTGTGATTCTTATAA
>BROG01000590.1:0-400000 GCA_030159075.1 Atrina japonica | reverse complement strand
GAAAGGAAAGAATAAGGACATGAAAAAAAATGAAACTCACCAAAAAAATACAACACAAAAAAAAGAAAACAAAAAGAGACAAATCAAAAAAATCAAAAAAAGAAAAAAATATATATATATATATATATATATATATATATATATATATATATATATATATATATATATGTATGTATGTATATATATATATATATATATATATAATATATATATATATATATATATATATATGTATATATATATATATATATATATATATATATATCCAAATACGTAAAATTTACAGTGTCCGGGTTTTACATATTGAAAATAAAAAAGACTAACCAGAGTAAAACGTTAGCGCTTTCATTCAAACGAATCTTCAGACGTTTTCTAGCATAAAATTACAATAACGTTGTAAATGAGTAAAATCAAGTAAATCAAATGTTATCAGTTCTAACATATATATATATATATTTGTTTGTGATTTCAGATAATAGATACTAATAGGAATATGCTAGTATACTGACATAAAATAAAAAGATAAATAACATCTTAAGATTCTGATCTCAGGAGCAATCCTTAATTACAAAATCTCACATGCAAAAATCCAGGTTTTCGGGTTATACTGTCTGTCTTTCGATTCAAATATAAATCCCTCCATTAAAAATCCAAGATATTGATATATCTGATTACATAATGTAATGTTTCCACTCTGTCAAACTTCAGGGACAGCTACTATGATTGGCATCATATTGTTTCCGGTTCTCTTTGATATTTGCTGCTCACCCGGTCACATAATATATCAGGATTCTTGTATATAAATATTACGCAATAAACAGGATTTAAAAATTGTGTTCCTCTTAAATGTTTGCTAGAAATAATAATGACAAGTGAAAAACAAACAAATAATATTAATAGTAGACCTGCCGTAGTTTACAGCTGTATTCCGATGAAAGTAAGTCTTTGAGTCCAGAAACTAGATAAGTATGTATATTTCCCACATATACGCAATATACAGGAAACAGATAATTGCGGAAGTAAATGAATGTGATTTGTGATCGAAAAAAATGTATTGTCACGAAAGGAAAGCGATACGAAATCGATTTGAATTTGATTTGAATAGTTCTTTAAGCCACACTCAACCGTTTTTCCGTTTTATTGTGACGTCAAGTTTTTAATGACAGAGGGACCATGTTACCTGGGAAAAGATAACCGGTCTTCCGCAAGTAAACTGGCAAACTTTCTCACATAAATTCAGCTCATGTACCAGCAGGGTTGGAACCTACGCTTAACAGATGTGAAATACGCCATGGATCAACTTACTCTGGCCAAGGAGCCCCCTGGTAGGTATGAGACCGGCTATTTAACCCAAATTTATTGTCGAAACCATCTAAGTGTAATCACTTTAAAAAAGATGACCATCTTAGGGAATAAACATTAGATTTGTATGAGAGATGCTAGGATCAAGTTTGAAATAAAAAGGCAGGACCAGAGTTCATAGTGAAAAAAAATCCAGGACGAGCAACTGGTTAAAAATAAAAAGGCAGGATGCAACTGATGAACTAGAGGCTCTCAGGAAGCTGTATAGCTCACCACGACTCCAATAACCGTGTTTCTAATTGGATGCAATGTTAAACTGCGTTACCCGTTGGGAGCCTTCTTGGTTGGGATGTGGACGTGATGAACACAATGTTTACAGGGGACCAACCAAACACTATCATGACTATGTTTAGTTCTAATTGGCATGGTGGTTTCAGAAAGTCGAGAAGATTTTTGAATGTGTCTCCCCATTGCGTTCAGTGTTAAAACATGTTTCGTGCTGGTAGCCATGTTTTTTGGTGGATCAGAAAATTTTGAGCAGTCTTACTTAAGGACCTTTGATGCATCATTCCTGTAAAGTTTCGTTCCATATATCATTCCTGCAAAGTTTGGTTCAACTTGCTTCAATTCAGTTTAGTTTCAGAGAAAATGATCAAAACGTTTCCCTCTAGTGTTCAATGTTTAACTATGTCCTGAGCTTACGACCATAAAGGGCTTCCATACATCATCCCTGTAAAGTTTGGTTCAATTTGCTCCAGTAGATTAAGGAAATATTATCAAAATATAAAAGTTTACAGATTGATGACAGACCCTAAGCGATGACATCAGTATACACAGATATTTTGTTACTGATCTACGGAAGCCTAAACGTGCCACATGTAGTAATAAAAATATATCTTGTTGTAACGACTTATAAATTACCTTGTTATTACAAGATATTATGTCGTAATAACAATATATTATGTCGTAATAACAATATATTATGTCGTTATAACGATACAAATTATCTTGTTATAACAAGATATTATGTCGTAATAACAAAATATTATGTCGTAATAACAAGATACTATGTCGTAATATTATGTTTATCTTGTAATAACAAGATATTATGTCGTAATAACAAGACATGTTGTTTTAACGACATATGAATTATCTTGTTATAACAAGATATATCGAAATAACAAGATATTATTATGTTGTTAAAACGATATATAATTTATCTTGTTATAACTAGATATAATGTCGTAATAACAAAATATTATGTTGTAATAACAAGGTATTATGTCGTTATAACGAGGTATGAATTATACGGAAGCGTACATCGGCCGCGAGTTAATAACTTAAATTGTTAGTTATTAAGGTTTCATTTGCACTGTTTTTCACATCGTTGTAGTTAATAAGGCATAACAGTGCATTACTATCGGGTAGTTATTGTGTTACAAGACATTATTAATGTCATATTTAATCATTTTTGCTCAATATTGCTATTAAGGCAACCTTTACAAATATTTTTATTGTTTATTGTTGTTTAAGGTCCCACTCAAGAATCTTTCACTCATATGGAGACGTCACTAAATGCCGGTAAAGGGCTTCAAACTTTGGCCAATGCTTTGCACGTAGGGCCATTGAGTAGTGAGGGTTCTTTAAGATGCCGAAACCTACTGTGACACGGGATATCGGTTTTTACTGTGTCAGTCCGAAGGACTGGAAACCAACCTGCCACCGGCTGGACTCGAATTCACAACCTCACGATCAAGAGTCAAGCCCGCTATCGACTGAGCCAGGCCGGGACCCTCCACCACATTAGAGAGAACATATTAACGTTTGTATATGTACTTATCTTCTAGTAATCTAATATGTAAATTCTTCAAAGCATTTTTATACTGTCATAGGTAACTTTGTCACATATGGGTAACAAAAAATAAATCCAGGACAGGTTAGAATAAAAATTAAAAAGCTAGGACAGTAATTACAACAAAATCAATACAGTCACTTTAGTATACATTAATCAGCCGAGACACCATGTCACCAGATATTTCCTGTTTACATAAAAACGTAATCCAATTCAGCGGAATGTCCGTATTGCGCTAAGCTTTATTGGTACGATGGATATAATGAGATATAATTATATTGTACGACAACAATTATGTTAACATGGATGACCGTCTATGTGTACTTTGTTTTGGCGTTGGCAATTCTGTACATTGGACACAGCGTCAGTGACGAAGAGACATGCAATTCACCAAGGTTAGCTAAGTTTTTATACTCAAATCTTTGTTATCATTATTTACAGTGAAAATGTGCTGTACAATATTTCTGTTTCTTCCATATCGGAAGTAGGTTATTCGTGTTGGTATCCTTCGAACACAAGTTGTGGCAGTTCGTGTGACATTTACTGGATGTTGAAAGTGACAGCTATCGTGGCTAGTGCCACCTCTCACAATAAATTACCCTCATGGTCTTTCTCGGGGAAGTGAATATATGCACGTTAAAGAAACCTCACTGCTCAATGACCCTAAGTGCCGAGCATAGGCCAAAGTTTGAAGCCCTTCCCCGGCATTTGGTGACGTCTCTATATGAGTGAAAGATTCTTGAGTGGGACGTTAAAAAATAATACAACAATATCTTACCATTACCAATACCAGATCAGCAAGTACCAGTTAGTTCTACCAATGGTAAAGTGTCATATGCTGATGGACTGTCACCTGCTCTGACTTGGGTTCCCTCTAATGATTCAACATTATGATCGTGGCGGACACTGCCGAAAAACCGAATTGGCGACTTTAATTGTCAAGAGAAACAATGTTTCAAATGATGTCTCTAACACAAATATCTGAAACAAAAAAAATATGAATAAAAATGCACCACCTTTTTAAAAGTGAATATGTTTCCTACTTGTCAGTCACGTTTATGTTCGACTTCTGGAACAATGGAACAACCAGTGGGTGTGGATGTGTCCGCATTATATCCAATCACAAGCGCCCTTAGCATGAATCAATCACTCTTAGAAAAGGAAAAAAATATGAGAGACGATAATCTTCGAGACCGTTGACAACAGTTATATACATAAATCGACAACAAAGAAAATAAATCGGTTTTAGGACAACACAAAACACACTTAATGTGATTCTGCACACATGCTTAAACTTACGATTTCTAATTAGAATCTTTTTTTCTTTTCGTTACAGCGAGGCATTTAAATGTTGCACCAGTTATAGAGAGTGGCAAAGACAATGTATTCGTGAGTAAGATTTCATTTACCTCAGAAAAGCATGATGATACAGTTCAGTGATTTTGAGTGACAATAAATATAATTTACGTTGAATTTTTAATATATAAATCACTACACTTGTTGTTTTGGTTTTCATTTATCTATATTTTTCATTGTTTGTCTTTTATGTCATTTTATTATATACTTTTGTTGTCTGGTAGAGGGCAAGGCGCTGTTGAAATGAAATGATGTAATTTGCACATTTACAAGATTTTATGACAAAGGATAGGTATTTTTCTCCCTTTTCTTAACAACAAATCATTTTTGATCAACTTGAAATGTGTATTGCTTTTCCAGACATCAAGATATATAAACAAAAAAAATACTAAAACAATATTTTCGGGGATGGCAAGAAACTGAAGTATTTTTACAAATCAGAGACAAAATAATTATTAATCCAGCAATTGTAATTGTTTACGAAACGATAGGTGATTTTTTCGAACATAGAGTCACGTTCTACACTGATACGCCAAGAGGTACCTTGCAATATACATGTATGTGTGTACAATTTTCAATTCTATATTGGCAGCGTGTCCACCTGGTACCTTTGGAGATAATTGTTCTGAAGTTTGTCCTAAAGGTTTCTTCGGACTAAAGTGTGCAAATGTATGTAACTGCGATGTAATATATTGTGATCCCACAAACGGATGCAAAGGAAAAGGTATGGGTTTTAACGTATGATTTCATTGAAGGCCAATACAGTAATTATACACACACACACACACACACACACACACACACACACACACACACACACACACACACACATATATATATATATATATATATATATATATATATATATATATATATAATAAAGTTGATGATGATGATGATGATGATGAGCAGCAGCAGCTCGATAACGATAATCATATAAGAATAATAATGCTAATATTGATAGATATATTGATCTAGAATAACTCCCCCAAAAAAAGTCTTATAAAATAATTACTTGTCTAATGTTTCATTGGTTTGAACTATTACTGCTTATGAACGAAACTTGTTGGAAAATGACACTGCCGAAACACAGAATTGACTACAGTTATCCCACTTCACACTGCGAACCTTCGGAAACTATGTATGTATGTGTGTGTGTGTGTGTGTGTGTGTATGTATGTAGGTATGTAGGTAGGTAGGTAGGTAGGTATGTATGTATGTATGTATGTTTGTATGCTTGTATGTATGTATGTGTATGTATGTATGTATGTATGTATGTATGTATGTATGTATGTATGTATGTGACTGTATTTTCTCACTTTTACAGATGGTCTAGTTATAGTTACAGAAAAAGTCACCTTGCCGACTTATGATAATCAAGAACAAGAAACAACTGACTCAGCAGACCTGCCTACTACTATTAACTCCAACAACAACCCAGAAGATATGCAAAATAAACACTTGATAATTGTAATTTCTACAATTTCTTGTATTATCCTTATCATCTTAACTACTGTTCTAGGTAGAGTTGCTTTTTCCAGAAAAAAAACAAATATGTCTTCGTACACAAACAGCAGAAAATCTGTAAACAGAATTTATGCAGAAATAAATGATGTAGAGATGATGTCAATTGATGAGTTTGCAGTAAATGATATCCATTCGTTAAAGATGGACAACTCTTTCCAACCAGGAAACTATTCAGTCACCTGTCAGGAAAATGACGATTGTTACATCGAGGTCATTGCCGACAATCCATTGCCTAAGTAACAGAGTGTCAAAGTAAAGGTACATTTTACCACCGACGTTTTCCACATTGTTATTGGTAAAATCTAATATAATTAAACAAATTTCAGATATGCAGTTTGTTGACTTAGGTGTATGTTTTATTCTTGTTTGGTTTATGTTTTGTTGTTGGCTTTTTATTTGTCTGTGTTTCATTGTTTTAGAGTCAATATTTTTACTTACAAAGAAATCAAATTCAAATTTCATGTAACAACAATCGTTTTTGACAAGGGTAGCTGAATTAATCGGAATAGTAATCTCTTAAAAGGAAATGGTAGATGATATAAACGTTTGTTGTTTTCACTTGTCGTAGAATAATACCAAAGTTCAATGTTCAATACTATCTTTTCTGTCAATTAGTCTTCATCAGTTGAGCTCCAATATAAAATATTAGTTTCTAAAGGAAAAATGGTATCGTACAAGGCCAAATAATAAAATTTACAATTACCACTCTATCCCACACAGACTGAAATAACACCACGATACATATCTAATTGTCAGTTGTCATACTCCCCATCAAAGGCTCAAAATAATATTTCAAAATTTTGCTAATTGTCAATTACCACGCTCTTCCACGCAGGCTCAAGATGACATTTCAGTACATTGCTAACTGTCAATTACCACGTTCTTCCACGCAGGCTCAAGATGACATTTCAATACATTACTAGTTACCACGCAAACCAACAGCAGCAGAATATGTAACAAAAAACAAAATTTGACAGCACCTAGAGCGAGTTTCCATGATCCCTTATTAATATAATACACGAATGCTGTTGTCGCTAGGTGTAGCCTAAGTATTCCAATTACCATACCATGTATCTAATGGCACATATGCGCGAGCGTTTTTTTTTTGTGTGTCTACGTGTATAATATGGTATCTATCGAGATCCCAGGCATATGCCTAACCCATTCATCCCTAAAGACACATTTGGACCGGCCTATGTCAAAGATTTAAAGAAGACTCCAATTGTATCTCGGGGGTCAACGAGTTAAAACCGATAAAATGATAGTAGCCAATTTATAGCAACCTTAACGAGTAAATTGGGTTGGCGGCCAGTTTTTAATAGTGGAGGGGCGTACCTGGTAAGTCAACTAGTAAACTCCTTCAGAAAAATCAGCTTATTTTTCCAGCAGGGCTGGAACCTGCGCTGACCAGAAGTGAGAGACTTCTTAGTCCAAAGCACGATGCTCCAACCACTTGGGCAATTGTTTTTCACTGGTTCCAACTATGTAATATATTATGGGATATACAGTCAAACCTTGCATTAAAAGTCACCTATTTATCAAGGGCACCTGCCGATAAAGGCCATTCAAACAACCTTTGTTACTTTTTATAGTGAATCAACCTCTTTATAACCTGTCTATAACAACTCCTTTGCCTGTTCTTTTGAATAGCGTTCATAGACAAGTTTGACTGTATGTAATCGTAACATGAATGTTTATTTACTACAATATTTTTTGTATTTAAGATTATCATTTTACAAAGGATATTGAAACAGAAGTGAGAAGTATGTGGGGATATAAATGTTTTTCAGTTCTTTTTCTTCTAATTCAAGGGGGTTGCAATATTGATAAATAACAATTTTGAATTCAAAGCTCTAAGAGAAAAAAAAGTATATTAATGTTAATTATCTAATAATAGAATCATTGGTAGAAGGTCATAATGTTACTCTATGTAATATTTATGCACCAAATGATGATAAACCTGAGTTTTTTAAATCCCTATTCGAAGCTATTGATGATTTTACCTGTGAAAATTTTATTCTATGTGAAGATTTTAATTTAGTTTTAAACCCTGATCTAGACTATTACAGTTACATAACTTTATAGTTAACCCAAATACAAGAAATAAATTACTGGACATTATAGAAAACAATAATCTTATTGAACCCTTTAGAGAGTGTTATCCTACTTTGAAAAGATATACATGGAGAAGGAAGAATCCCGTAAAACAAGCAAGGTTAAGATTTCTATATCATCTCAGAACCTTTACTACGTGTTATGGATTATCGTAAAATTATTTTCATGGTATAGGTCAGACCATTCAGCTATTATAATAGCAATTAGTTTTAGAAATCTTCTGGCGGCAGCTGGATGTAGCTGTCCATGGGTCTATAAATTACGCTTACAGGAATAATAGCCTTTCGGTTACTCAAAAACAAGGTATTATAACATGCATTCCAAAGGGTGATAAGCCTAGACAGTTTCTAAAGAATTGGCGTCTTTTACTTAATACAGTCTATAAAATTGCTTCTGACTCTATTGCAGCCCGGGTAAAAACAATACTAAATAATATTATACACCCTGATCAAACTGGATTCATATCGGGCAGGTACATTGGAGAAAATACCAGGTTAAACTATGATATTATGGAATTTACAGATGTGGGGGAAATGCCGGAATTATTATTGTTGATTGATTTTGAAACGGCTTTCGATTCTCTCTCATGGTCATTTATTCAGAAAGTTCTAAAATTCTTTAATTTTGGCACTTCATTTCGTAAATGGGTATTTCTGTTTTATTCAGACATAACAGCTATGGTTAACCAAGAGGGTTTTTTCTTATTCTTTCACATTACACCGCGGCTGCCGTCAGGGGGACCCTCTGTCCTCATATATTTTCATTCTCTTTGTAGAAGTTTTGGCAATTTCAATAAGAAATAATAAAGAAATTCATGGTATAACTATGAATGACAAGCAAAATAAATTTCCTTACAGGCAGATGATGTAATTTTGATATTAAATGGACATGAAAATTCTTTGAAAAATGGCCTTCAGATTCTCTTGATAACTTTAAGATTGGATAATCAACTTCCTTTTATCGCACATGGCATTTGTCAAATTAATGATATTATTGATGAAACAGTAATGTGTTATAATTATGAAGACTTTAAAAGAATTTTCAATTTTAACGTTAACTTTTAATAGTATCATGGTGTAACAGCATCAATAAAGGCATGGCTTAGAAAATTAAGCATAGTAGATTTTGTATCAAAATTACCATCCCCATACATAAGTAACCATTTATACTTCCTTATCAAAAGTAAGAAAAATGGATCCAAACTTATATGAAAGTATTTTAATCAACAAAGCTCAAGTGAAGAGGTATCTAAAGGTACAAATAAATGGAAAGAAATGTTTGACCTAACAGTAAATGACATGTAGCAATATTTTAAGACACTTTTCAAAATGACAAAATATTCAAAACTACAAGGGTTTCAATTTAGAATTCACCATAATATACTTTGTACAAATTCATTCTTTTATAAAATTAGAAAATTAGATCACTCACTATGCACTTTCTGTAAAATAGCCGAAGAGACAATTGAACATATTATTTGGGACTGTGATGAAACTCAAAATCTTCAAGATATGATAAATGCGTACCTTTCAGCCATTGTAGGTTGTAGAATTTTAATACAGAAAAAATAATTTATTCTAGGTAATACAAAGAATTTCTCCGCTGAAAAAAATCTCATTATTTTACAGTTAAAATACTATATTTACAGCATGCGTTGTGCAAACACAGGATATTTCTGTATTTGAACTATTATTTCATTTAAACAATTATTAGAATCATACAAATTTAGTGCTATCAAACATAACGAATTCGATAAGTTTAATAAATTCTGAAGGCAGTGGCTTCCAATCATTAACTCTTTGTTTTGTCAAACTCTAGTTAGTTATACGTGTACCCCATGTATGTTACAATATACTTATATTATCAATGTTTGTGTATACTATTACATTTACAAATGATTTCAATATTATGTTACTAATAGCTGATATTATTCCAGATAAACTACAACTTTACATGTGATATGTGGCCTTGGGAGATTTCAGGATTTATTCCTTGTTTTTAATTTATATAGTTGTATTATTAATTCAGATTAATACAAATTGTTTATAAATCAAAGGTAATTGATCATGACTTATCTCATTAGTATAATCATTGTATGTTTGTCTTTGTTGTGTGAAAGATGTGTGAATGACATCCCAATGTTCTACATCTTATGCATATGTGTTTTGAAAATAATATATATATATATTTATAAAAGAAAAGTTTGACTGTATGTAATCGTAACATGACTGTTCGTTTGATTTTTTTTCTTTTGTTTTTTTTTCTTTTTGTTTTTTGGTTTGTTTTTGCCCCAGAATCAAATATGATGAGGTATATATCATTTCATCAGACTGTAAACTTGACTGTTTGCTCACGTTTACTTTTGTCAGTGTTATGTCCGTTTGTTTATTTGAAGCATTGTCATTTCTGTCATTTTACTAACCTTTTCTCCTCCAATTTTAACCAAATTCCATGTTCTCAAGTATGATATCTAGAATATGACCAACATCTAACAATATTTTCCCTAGTTATAGGACTTAGTTCTTGGGACATTCAACACTTGGGGTTTGATTTCATTGTGCTAAAAGCTAGAAAATATGTTATCACCTTTTGTGACATTATTCCATATCGTTGAAATTATCGTTGGTATTTATTTATCTGTTTCCATGGAAACCTAATTTACGTTTTTCATGTACATGTATTTTACCATATATTTATCTATTTTCAATAAACAATATCACGGTTACTTTGTATTTGAACATTTTTATATATACTAGATTTATATATATATATATATATATATATATATATATATATATATATATATATATATATATATGTTATAATTTATTACAGATTTATTTCCAGCAAAAACTGTTCAGATCTGCTTTACGTCATGCCAATTTTGTTCACTTAGCTGATGACGTCATAAGCTATAGGTGGTAAAATAAATGTGAACTTTTACTCTAAAGTGGCACCAAAGGCGTGAACAAAGGCGCTCAGTTTTAGTCTGTACTAAAATACCCATGACTTTTACTACTTACTACAAATGTAAGAGAAGGGACATTCCATTGGTATCCTTTCAATACGTACCTTTAGCGGCATCTACTTGGAATTGATGATTTTTATGATGTAATTTTCTAAAGAATATACAGAACATTTCCACTTATATGAAGAATGCTTTAACCAAGCCTCAAAATGTGTTCCGTCATATGGTGGTGCCAGTTAGTTTTTAATGGTGGAGAAGGAAACATGGAGAAGAGAGACCACCGGCCTTCTGCAATTTTGTTTGTTCATTTATTTATTGTTGTTTAACGTCCCACTCAGGAATCTTTCGCTCATATGGAGACGTCACCAAATGCCGGTGAAGGGCTTCAAAGTTTGACCTATGTTCGACACTTACGGCCATTGAGCAGTGAGGGTTCTTTAACGTGCCGACACCTACTGTGACACGGGACCTCAATTTTTACTGTCTTTAAGGACAGGAAACCAACCTGCCGCCGGCTGGACTTAAACTCATGACACCTCATGATCACGAGTCGAGCGCGCAACCGACAGAGCCAGGTCGGCTAGCTTCTGCAAGTAAACCGGCAAAACTTTCTCATAAAATCAGCTTAGGATGGAGAGCTCGAACCCGAGCTGACTAGATTCTAGACACTTTATAGTTTAAAGAACATTGCTCTAACAACTCGCTTTCCTCCCCAACGAAGACCACACCAGTGGAATGAATATTGACATGTGCTAAAAACTCGTCCTAGTTTTCAGTGGAATGTCTAAGTAGTACTATGCGTGTGTACTTGATTCTATGGTGTCTTTGATTCCTAGTTTGTTATTATATATCGCATACATATACAGTGTGAAAATTGTCATCATTAATTGACACATCGTCGTTGATGTTATCGTTGGAGCCAAACTAGCCGTTGCGTTATAACGAACGGGTGGGGGATTGTTGTCGAGAGGACGTGTAGAGTAAGTGTGTGGCACTTTGGACCGTAAAGCAAGGTGGCACTGTGGTCCGTAAATAAATATGATACTGTATCCTCTGTGTCAATTCAAAGGCCAAAGCTAGCCATATACCATATACTATAGCCATATACTTTTATATTCATTCAATGGTTAAGTGTTGTGTTTGATAATTCAAACAAGGCTTCTACATAAATTTATAATTTATATCAGCTGATATATATATATATCAGTATTGATATCAAAATTAGGATAAATATATGAGGAAAGTTAATATTTATGTGCCAGTCTCAGTCCGTCACAAGCGTTTTAGATAAACTCGTATCGGCACCTTTCTAGTGCACAAATTACAAAAACAAAATTGACCTGCAATATAAAAACACTCGAGCATCTAACCTTTTTTAACATATCAACACATCTACTGAGCACATATTTCGCATCTAATTTTTGTATTATCAATTTTGGGTGATTGTACGTGGTAATGGATGAATAATGTAGATATAAAAAGCAGATGCCAAAGTACCAAGTACAAATACGTAAGACATAATACAGTGGAAGCTCGCTAATAAGACAATCTTCTTGACTCAAAGTGGTCTGATTAGTGAGGTGGTCTCTTTAGTGAGGTTCTGTACTGATTTAATATAAATAGACTAGAAATTCATGGTCTTAACTGTGAGGTGGTCACCTAAGCGAGGTGGTCTTTAGGCCAGGATCCACCTTACAAACATGGGCAATGTTTCACAGTTTATCCAAACACTTTAAATTATTATGCAGAGACCAGGGTAGGGTCCAGGCGATATAGCGCATCCTAAAGTTGAGACAATAACTATAAAACCTTTAATTTTTCTGTACAAAATAAGAATATTAATATAAGAATATTAATAACTTTCCCAAACTTTTATATTTGCACACCTCCAACTTCAAATTCTTGTGAAGTATGCATTGCATAACATCATATCACTAGACTCACACCCCCACCCCATTATCACTATTTTCCAGATATGTCACTATAAAGAGTAATACTCAGTGACCAACTAAAACCAAAAGTAACAAATATTTAATCTACAGTGTTTTGCGCGAGTTTATTTTATTTTAAAAAATCATAACATTTTGTGAGATTTGGTGTTTTTTTCTCTGTAAGCCATATAATGAAATTAATGAAACCTCCCATAAAGAAGAAACACGTTTACACTCACAATGCAAAAAAATAAATAAATAAATAAAAACATTACAATATAAAACACAAATAAACAGATAATGAAATAAAATAGACACAGAAAACAAATAATAAACACAAAACAAAAAACACACAAACAAAAACAGACGCACAAATAACCAATACAAAACAACAACAAACACTCACAGAAAACAAATAACAAACACAAGACAACAACAACAAACACTCACAAACCAAAAATCAAACACAAAACAACAACAACAAACATCGACACAAAACAAATAACAAACACAAAACAACAACAACAAAAAATACTTACACAATGCTAATAACAAATACAAAACAATAACAACAACAAACACTGACACAAACCAAATAACAAACACAAAACAACAACAACAAACACTGACACAAAACAAATAACAAACACAAAACAAAAACAAACACTCACAGAAACCAAATAACAAACACAAAACAACAACAACAACAACAAACACACAAACCAAATAACAAACACAAAACGGCAACAACAAACACTCACACAAACCAAATAACCAACACAAAACAACAACAACAAACACTTACACAAACCAAATAACAAACACAAAACAACAACAACAAACATTGACACAAACCAAATAACAAACACAAAACAACAACAACAAACATTGACACAAAACAAATAACAAACACAAAACAACAACAACAAACATTGACACAAAACAAATAACAAACACAAAACAACAACAACAAAAAATACTTACACAATGCTTAATAACAAACACAAAACAATAACAACAACAAACACTGACACAAACCAAATAACAAACACAAAACAACAAACAACAAACACTGACACACAAACCAAATAACAAACACAAAACAACAACAAACCACTCACAGAAACCAAATAACAAACACAAAACAACAACAACAAACACACAAAAACCAAATAACAAACACAAAACGGCAACAACAAACACTACACAACAAACCCAAATAACAACACAAAACAACAACAACAAACATTGACACAAACCAAATAACAAACACAAAACAACAACAACAAACACTTACACAAACCAAATAACAAACACAAAAAAACAACAACAAACACTGACACAAAACAAATAACAAACACAAAACAAAAAACAAACACTCACAGAAAACCCAAATAACAAACACAAAAACAACAACAACAACAACAAACACACAAACAAAAAATAACAAACACAAAACGGCAACAACAAACACTCACACAAAACCAAATAACCAACACAAAACAACAACAACAAACACTTAACACAAACCAAAATAACAAACACAAAACAAACAACAACAAACATTGACACAAACCAAATAACAAACACAAAACAACAACAACAAACATTGACACAAAACAAATAACAAACACAAAACAACAACAACAAACATTGACACAAAACAAATAACAAACACAAAACAACAACAACAACAAATACTTACACAATGCTAATAACAAACACAAAACAATAACAACAACAAACACTGACACAAACCAAATAACAAACACAAAACAACAACAACAAACACTGACACAAAACAAATAACAAACACAAAACAACAACAAACACTCACAGAAACCAAATAACAAACACAAAACAACAACAACAAACACACAAACCAAATAACAAACACAAAACGGCAACAACAAACACTCACACAAACCAAATAACCAACACAAAACAACAACAACAAACATTGACACAAACCAAATAACAAACACAAAACAACAACAACAAACACTTACACAAACCAAATAACAAACACAAAACAACAACAACAAACATTGACACAAACCAAATAACAAACACAAAACAGCAACAACAAACATTGACACAAAACAAATAACAAACACAAAACATCAACAACAAACATTGACACAAAACAAATAACAAACACAAAACAACAACAACAAAAAATACTTACACAATGCTAATAACAAACACAAAACAATAACAACAACAAACACTGACACAAACCAAATAACAAACACAAAACAACAACAACAAACACTGACACAAACCAAATAACAAACACAAAACAACAACAAACACTCATACAAACCATTAAAGAAAACAAAACAACAAATCAGACAAAGAAACCAAATAACAAACAAACACACATGTGTGTGTAGTCTTTTACCGAGTCTGTGCCACCGTGCACTCGATGACCCCAAAACGGCTAAAAACTGCTAAAAATAGCTAAATGGGTAATTCCCCTGGCCGCCTCCACTAGTCTATTAATAGTCGCGAGTCCGATAGTTTCGCGAACGTCCGGACGTCTATGTCATTTCGGGTAAATTTTGATTATGCCTTAAGAAAATGTTAACGACATAAAAAGAAGAAAGATGGGAGAGAAAATATGTAGCGTCAGCGTCAAATCATTTGACATTTATAAGATGATGATACAACCACCGAATAAAGGGAAAAACGGTTTTTTCCTCAATATCTTGTATCAGTATTCCAAAAACGTACGCCAAACCTCTTAGACTGAAAACACCCGTTTTTATTTTCGTACGGCGTGAATGCTAAATATAAGCCGTCTATATACATTGCCGTTAAAATTAGAGGAGATGAAAAACGAGGAATCTTAAGGGGCTATTAGAACAATTAGAGAAGTTCGTCGGGGAGGAAGCCGTCAAAACACCAAAAAGCTTTTAAGAAACGGAAGGCGCTCGATGACTTCCATATACTAAAAGGAGAAGATGCAGATACTATTTATCCCAAACTACGAGTGAGAGAGAGAAAGATCGCCACTAAATTCAGGATGGGTAAAGAAGTCCTAAAACCTATGGATTACGTCGGGATATATTGCAAGGTCAACACCGTATTAACATTCGAATACGTTTTCGTAGGATCCCAAAACCAATCCGTCGGCATGTTTGCCGGACGCCCGTCATGATCAATGAAATGATCGAGGAAAGACCTTATGAAGAAGAGTTGTCTGACATAGAGACTCTGAACGCTGAAGATTGATTTTCTAATAAAATAAACATATGTCTTTATAAAAAATGTCTCTCGACGAAATGTTTAGCAGCGTTGGGTTGGGTGTTGAAAATATAACATCGTGTCAGATGCCCGTCTCTAGCAGACGTCCTAATCCGTGTTCTCATCCAACTCTCGCGAATTCCATTTTCTGTTATTTTCCATCACAGAAAGATGAAGAACCGCGACTTTTAAAACCCTTGAAATTATGTGAAGGTTGTAAAATGTTGGATATCCGATTCTTGCCCCCATACGTTATGTCCGGCGTGTGATAACCGGAAACAACGCGCGCATTACTATTATCTAAAATATAAAAAGTAAATTTATATTACATCGCGTAATATAAATTATGAAAAATCCGCTAAGAAAACTCGGGTTATAGAAAAAACGAGATGGCGTCGAGTTTACAGAGTCTTTGTGTTCGTGTTATAGATGATATACAAATGTCCTATACCCCATCGAGCCTCAGGATATTATACTATAGATCACTTATAGATATTATCGAACAGGAGAGGTATCTCTTATCCATTCATTCAAGAGCTTTTTTACCGTATATGTGCGAGGAAAAAGCGGTCTAATCATCACATGCGTATTGGTTGTTAGTTCGTGCTTACGGAGGAGAAGACGAATGGCAAGAAGATGTCGATTGGCGAAACAAATTTTATTGGTTTTGCTATTATCGAGCGAATAATTTATGGGATAGTAAACGACATTGGTATAATGATTATCAATGGCAATGTTATAACCGGATACAGGGTTAGGAGAGCCGTGGGATAACCTTGACGAGACGTGGAAATAACCCGGAGGGAGTTCGTTATTACACGCGAATTGGCATAATAAACGCGATTGGTATCGTTATAATCTCGAGTTAAATAAGGACGAAGTTTGGAATCCCAACATCGGTTGGCGTCGAAGATTATTATTTTTTTTTTTTTTTTTTTTTTGTTAATCCACACAAAAAGCCCCTTCTTGATTATTCAATGAAAATTTTAATGAGTGGGTTAAATATAATAAATCATCTCACAATCCCGAGTCTTGGGATCCTAAAGTTAATTGGTATAATAAGCATTCGTGGATTGGCTTTAACAAGTTATCTACAGAGCATGAACCCTGGGATCCTACTATTAACTGGTATTTTAAATCCAGCTGGGTGTTTTTTAACGCCGAGTACACCGACGAGCCGTGGGACCCTAATGTAAATTGGTATAATAAATGTGCTTGGCATCATTCCAACACCTTTGAGGAGCCGTGGGATCCGTCTGTATTATGGGTTGCGGATTGTGTTTATGATGAAGAGCTGTGGGATTATGAGGTGACCGATGACGAGGAGCCGTGGGATTATGAGGTGGCTGATGACGAGGAACAGTGATGATGTATTTTTCTTTTCGTTAATTTATATTTTACACAAAATATAAATTATTCTATAAACTCGTAATCCATCGGCCGTTCCGTCCGCAAGATCAGCTTGGAGTATTTCGCGCTGCAACAGCTCGCGCATGAGACGTTCCCTCTCCTCTCTTTTGGAATGGCGTTGTTTTCCTTCATACATTCGTTGAAGCTGAACTCGTCTTTGATGAAGAAGAGGGCGATCCACTTGATTTGCGATCTAAAATCCTTAGACGCGCTGTTTGTAGCGTTTTGCCGTCAAGATCCACAGAGACTGGTCGGCGTGTCTCTTCCCCGAAAATGCCAACATGGACAGGGCGTCCGCCTTCTTCTTGATCTGCTTCGTGGCTGACAGTCGTCGATTGATGTACAACGTGGGACGTTCCCCCTCGTAAATGTTGTAAAAGTGACGCAACAACTCCTGTAATTGCTCTTCCCCCGAGTTTTCTGACAGACGGGGTTGACGATGACGACTCGTTTGTCTTTGGGATGTTTTAAATCTCGCCTATCCACTTCTCGATTTATAGGCCTTGTTGTGTTTGATCGTAGGACACAGGATCACGATGTGCTCGAAGACGTCTTTGTATTCGGTTTCCAGGAGATCGAGGACGAATTCCGTCTTCCCGGATCCGGAGGCGCCTACGATCATGGCGGCGTGAGGTTTTTGCGTGAACATTTTTTTCTTATAGGATTTTAATTTTTCTTAAGAGATAACACTCGCGAAAACGACCGTCCGACATGTTGATCTGTCCGTACTTGACGACGAAGATTTAAAATGTCCACGGGATCGGTATCGGTTTCTGGCGTTTTTCCTCGATGCGGACGGAAAACGCCTTCGCTGATGTTTTTGAAGCTTGCGACCCGTTCCGTGGAGGTGGTTTTTCGGGTGTCCGCCCGCAAGTCCAACCAGAGTGCGTAATGATCTTTGAGATATTTCCCCAGAGTCATGTTGCTCAGCTCGAGTTTCCTTGACGATCGTTTTCCGTGACGGTTTCGCGATTCAGGGAGAAAAACTTTTTAATCTCGTCAAAATTTGTGATGCGGTCTCATGCCAGCCGAGAAGAGTGAGGTGGTCTCTTTAGTGAGGTTCTGTACTGATTTAATATAAATAGACTAGAAATTCATGGTCTTAACTGTGAGGTGGTCACCAAAGCGAGGTGGTCTTTAGGCCAGGATCCACCTTACAAACATGGGCAATGTTTCACAGTTTATCCAACACTTAAGATTATATGCAGAGGCCAGGGTAGGGTCCAGGCGATATAGCGCATCCTAAAGTTGAGACAATAACTATAAAACCTTTAATTTTTCTGTACAAAATAAGAATATTAATATAAGAATAATAATAACTTTCCCAAATTTTTATAATTGCACCCCTCCAACTTCAAATTCTTGTGAAGTATGCATTGCATAACATCATGTCACTAGACTCACACCCCCACCCCATTATCACTATTTTCCAGATATGTCACTATAAAGAGTAATACTCAGTGACCAACTAAAACCAAAAGTAACAATATTTAATCTACAGTGTTTTGCGCGAGTTTATTTTATTTTAAAAAATCATAACATTTTGTGAGATTTGGTGTTTTTTTCTCTGTAAGCCATATAATGAAATTAATGAAACCTCCCATAAAGAAGAAACACGTTTACACTCACAATGCAAAAAAATAAATAAATAAATAAAAACAATACAATATAAAACACAAATAAACAGATAATGAAATAAAATAGACACACAAAACAAGTAATAAAAACAAAACAAAAAACACACAAACAAAAACAGACGCACAAATAACCAACACAAAACAACAACAAACACTCACAGAAAACAAAAAACAAACACAAGACAACAACAACAAACACTCACAAACCAAAAATCAAACACAAAACAACAACAACAAACATTGACACAAAACAAATAACAAACACAAAACAACAACAACAAACACTGACACAAAACAAATAACAAACACAAAACAACAACAAACACTCACAGAAACCAAATAACAAACACAAAACAACAACAACAAACACACAAACCAAATAACAAACACAAAACGGCAACAACAAACACTCACACAAACCAAATAACAAACACAAAACAACAACAACAAACACACAAACCAAATAACAAACACAAAACGGCAACAACAAACACTCACACAAACCAAATAACCAACACAAAACAACAACAACAAACACTTTCACAAACCAAATAACCAACACAAAACAACAACAACAACAACAACAAACACACAAACCAAATAACCAACACAAAACAACAACAACAAACACTTACACAAACCAAATAAACAACACAAAACAACAACAACAAACACTGACACAAAACAAATAACAAACACAAAACAACAACAGACACTCACAGAAACCAAATAACAAACACAAAACAACAACAACAAACACACAAACCAAATAACAAACACAAAACGGCAACAACAAACACTCAAACAAACCAAATAACAAACACAAAACAACAACAACAAACACTCAAACAAACCAACTAACAAACACAAAACAACAACATCAAACACTCACACAAACCAAATAAACAACACAAAACAACAACAACAAACACTCACACAACCAAATAACAAACACAAAACAACAACAACAACAAACACTGTCACAAAACAAATAACAAACACAAAACAACAACAACAAACACACAAACCAAATAACAAATACAAAACGGCAACAACAAACACTCAAACAAACCAAATAACAAACACAAAACAACAACAACAAACACTCAAACAAACCAACTAACAAACACAAAACAACAACATCAAACACTCACACAAACCAAATAAACAACACAAAACAACAACAACAAACACCCACACAAACCAAATAACAAACACAAAACAACAACAACAAACACTGACACAAAACAAATAACAAACACAAAACAACAACAACAAACACTCACACAAACCAACTAACAAACACAAAACGACAACAACAAACACCCACACAAACCAAATAAACAACACAAAACAACAACAACAAACACCCACACAAACCAAATAACAAACACAAAACAACAACAACAAACACCCACACAAACCAAATAACAAACACAAAACAACAACAAACACTCATACAAACCATTAAAGAAAACAAAACAAATCAGACAAAGAAACCAAATAACAAACAAACACACATGCACAAACCAAACAATATAAAAATTTCAGATACCAAAGTATAAATCAATAGAATGTCCAGGACACAGATACAAATCCGGTAAAAATGGACAAACACGGACCTCTGGAAACCAAGAGGTGGGATCAGGTGCCATGGAGGAGTAAGCATCCCCTGTCGACCGGTCACACCCGCCATGAACACACAAAACACAGAAACAATGACGATAACAACAATACAACAAATTGAAAGTACAACTGATGGAGCAACTAACTAAATCTGAGACCAAAAAATGGTCACATTGAGCCCGGGTTTCAACAGGACATAAAAAACAACACAGATATCAGTCGACAGTTAATTTGTACAAACAAAGAAAATAACTATGCTACACACAAATGAGTTTGAGATAATAACATCACAATCAGATAATAAAGAAAGTAATGAAGGTAAAGTAAAGATATTTGAATTATTCTCGCAGTGGTAACGTTTTCCGTAAATTTAACAATATTTCTACTATTTCTTACTAACAGATAACGTTATGAAAAAAACTCTTCGTATCGGATTCTTCGATATATGATAACAAATATGAAGGAGATTTATGTGTACTCAGTTAAAAATCCGGTTGAATTTATTTCTTCAAATACATAATGGAGTATCGTTTTTTACCTCTATTATTTAATATTCGGTGAAAAGAAGCAAGGTATTTTTATGCCGGTGAACCAAATTTCCAGCGTTATGTGTTTATGAATATGCAAAGTTTGTATTATTTTGTTCTCATTGCATTTGTGTGTGTGTGTGTGTGTGTGTGTGTGTGTGTGTGTGTGTGTGTGTGTGTGTGTGTGTATTGGACACATATTAGTCATTGAAAATCATTTATGTAACAAGCTTACATTGACAATAAATAACTTGTATGGTCCAAAAAAAAGTTGAACCCCATTTTTGTAAAAAAATATTAATAATATAATAGATGATTTTAAAAATGAATTTGTTATAATATGTGGTGACTGGGACCTTACAAAAGATGTTAGAAAAGACTGTTTTAACTATGTAACTCATAACTATCCCAGAAGTAGAAACATGGTGGATAAATTAAAAATGATTTAAATCTTGTACATCCTTGGAGAGTATTTTACCCAGAAAAGCCTGAATTTACATGGCATTGTGTCAATCCCCTTACATAAGCTAGACTTGATTGATTTTTTATATCCAGTGTCATTAGTAAACTCTGTCTGTATAATCTGGTTATAAAACGGATCACTCGTACAGATTGTTAGAAATAAAAAATGCAGATTAAATTATGAAGGCTTGACAAAGGATTCTGGCGGGGCAATACGATAAAATGGCCGCGACAGAATCCCCAAAGGGATTACGACTCGCCAAGTAACTTCGGCAATTTAAAACGTTCTGCCTGGCGTCAGCCACTGATAAGGTATTTTCGGTAAATGAACAGATATGAGGTAATATCAGAAGCTGATATTAATTAAGATGGCTCAATTAATATATCATGATGAATTCTATTTTTTAAAATAAATTTTAACGCATGTGACAGTGCTGGAAGTGCCAAAATTTACAGTACTTTGCCTTGACACAACAGGAACCTCATATATATATAACACATAAATAACATTAGCAGGGGTGAAATTGCTCCTTCAGCGTTTCTCCTGTGTTTGATATTCATGACCCTGTGATCTCATCAACATGTGGAGCGAGATTTATGGCGCGTAAAGGAGTCCATTAGGGGATAATGTATTCGATTAGTTTTTCATTGAAATATTTATGAACACTCACGTGCACAGAGTACTCAAAAGCATAATACGTCATCTCCATGAAGATGGACATGTCTACTCCACCAATACACTACCTACCCTCCAATACAATGGAGCTAGCGTTCAGTCCAATCAGTATCGAGATAACATCTCGACCAAATCAGCATGTTAGCTTATTTACATACTTAACACTATATTTTGGCAACAGAATCGAATAAAATGGAAATGAGCTGACAAAATGGAAGTTTGTTTCACAGAATTGAATTTTGTGGCACAGAATTTACTTATGTGCACAAAATTGAAAGGTTATAGGTACAAAAAATGGATTTTGTGGACAAAACTTAGCAATGTCCCACAGGTTAAAACCATATCTGTACATAAACATTCAATTTTGTTATAAAATTGAATCCTGTGTCATAAAATTGAAATCCCGACACAAAATTGAATATTGTAGCACAAAATTGAAAGTTTGTATCCACAAAATTAACTTGTCCCACGTGACGCCCCGTAATTTAACACTATAATTTCCTTCTTCCACTTCAGGACTTGATGTTTCCTTTATTATTTTTTTGATGAACACTTTGATAAATAAGTATAAATCATATAATTGTTATTGAGTGTACAATCTACATAATGCTTTCATTTTGGAATATTTGGAATATATATATAATACTCTTTGCTTTTACAAAAGTTACGAGTACGCAAGGCGTGGTAGGTGTTTGCAGTGATATCGGGTGAGAAATATAATCAATATTGTTATTTTATAACACATAAACACACACACACACACACACACACACACACACACACACACACACATATATATATATATATATATATATATATATATATATATATATATACATTTATCGCATGATTATGATATGATTTATAAATGATCTAGTAGGATCTATAGCACTCTGTATAATGTATTTTATTGTAGTATAAATATCCTTACAAAATACTCAAGAACTGTGAGCTACATCCTGAAACTTACAACATACGATAAACTTGACATTTGACTTAAAATTAATTACTGCACAAAGAGAATAAAAAAAATCCCTGGTAAGAAAGGAAAAATACATTTAATTTTATAGAGCGTAAGCAGGACCTTTGAATGGTGAATATCGTACATACATCTTAAAGACAGAATAGAATAAACAAAAACCGTGAAATAAGCAGGAAACTAAATGAAAACTATAAATCTGGCCATTCAAATCACGTTAAATTTATATGTTATTGAAGCGTGAAACTAAACGAACCTGTCAAGAACAATATCCAAAAATTTGTATATTCTGGTAATGTTACCTTGTTATGCAGTTATAAATACATATTTGTTATCATTTATTAGGTTAACATTTTATTTATGTTGTAATTTGTAATTTTCTCAATCGAACATACACTATTAATTTATTAACTCAACACGCAACCAGCAAACATCGGCAAACACGAGTGAACCAGACTTTCCTCTATTGCTTTGTAGTGTCATATGTTGACTGTTTACATTTTTATGTAAATTTATTCCAGTTACACGTTAAAATGTTGTGTGAATTATCTGCAGTCAGGAGGGATATGCATAAGTAAGTAATTATTACAAATTTACTGACAATTTTTACGTATCATAACCACAATTCCAGAGTTATTGTTTTGCTAAAAAGAGTTTAAAAAATGCTTATGAGGCATAAAACACTATTCATAACCAAACCTTATATAGATCATAAATCAGATACAAAATTATTGTGTTCACTTATTTTGAAATATATTATAACCCGAATACCTTGTCAATGAATATTTGATATAGAAACAGAAATAATTCAATTTCCCATCCTTTCAGAATTATCTATATTCGTACTAAAGAATCGTATCTATCTTCAGAATGTCCAGCCGGAACATTTGGTGTCAAATGTGGGGACACCTGTCCCGCGGGATATTTTGGAGTGTTGTGTAAAGAACCTTGTAAATGCAGTGTAGCAAATTGCCACCCAGTCACTGGATGCAATACTGACGGTGCGTTGAGATAAATATAAAATCGACAAAAATTGTGTATAATTGTGTTTTTTTACCGTCATATGTGTATGGAGTGCGAGTATCTTTACAGATTATCTTCTCAACACATATCTTATTATCTGTATCTTTAAGCGCTAAAAACATGGTGTGATGTGGGGTGTAATATAGATAAATGGCCGTCGTTTTTCCATTCCATATTGGATCAAGACTGGCTCTTTGACAATTCTTTCTCAAAATGTCGAGATTTTATACTGACTAATTGAATATACCCTCTCTTTATCACGAAAAGATCAAGAAATGGCACCATCAGTAGTCGATATAAGAAATGCAATTCAAGCATTGATGTATTTGTTAAAAATAAACTCGACTGCAGGTGAAATTGAAATATAAGAATGATAACAACAATAAAATATATACGTACATGTCTATCATAAATTTACATCATTCTTATACGCCAATAATGTATATAAAGATCATTCAGGGAAAAGGAAATGGTAGCTTTTATACATAGATAGCCTTCATATAGAGGTTATTAATTATACAATGATAACGAAGGTGCTTTTATACAATGGCAGCCTTTCATGCAAGCTTGACTGTATATACATGTATATATATATATATATATATATATATATATATATATATATATATATATATATATATATATATATATACTTTCAGATACAACGACGAAAACAACGAAACAACAAACTGAAAGTACAACTGATGGAGCAACTAACACATTTTTTAAATCTGAGACCACAGCAATGGTCACTTTGAGGAAATTCACAAACAGTGAGACCCAGGTTTCAACAGGCCATCAAGAACCCACGTATATTGAAACAACACAGATATCAATCGACAGTTCATTTGTAGAAAAAAAGGAAATAACTACGCTATACACAAATAAATTTGAAAAAATAACATCACAATCAGATCATAAAGGAAGTAATGAAGATAAAGTAAATAAAGACATTTGGATGATTCTCGGAGTGGTAACGTCTTCCGGAATTTTAACAGTATTACTACTATTTCTGATTATCATTTTACTGCTGATATTTACTCGAAAGAGAAAACGACGAGCATCCTTAATATCTTTGGGACAAGAATGTAACCGGAGGATTGTTCAGTACAACGAAACCCACCAGAATATCAGAACGTCGGAACAAAATCCGTACCAAGAAATTGAAGATGTTTCTAGCTGTCAAGACGTACGTGTATACAGAGAAGATACCACTGTCAAAACACATAAACACGACAGAGACACCTATATTGAACCAATTGCGAGAAATGCATTGCTTTGATGATTTTCTGTAGAAGAGTAACTAAGCAATCATAGATTAAAGACACCAAGAACTTTGTTTATATCCGGGGCTTTTTCCTCCAGCATTAAAATCTAGTCGCCATCAAATTGTTGGTCACGCTATTCAATTAGTAAAAATTAAAACTTCAGATTTCAAAGTAATAATCGATGGATGACCCGGAAGACAATTTACATATTCGGACAAACATGGACCTCTGGAAAATCCGAAAGCGAGATCCTTCCCCGCTTGGACTTGACTGTGGACTCACGGCAGGTGTGACCGGTCGACAGGGGATGCTTACTCATCCATGGCACCTGACCCCATCTTTAGGTATCCAGAGGTCAGTGTTTGTCCATTTTTGCCGGATTTGTATCTGTGTCCTGGACATCCTAAAGATTTATACTTTGGTATTTGAGATGTTTTATATTGTACAAAACATCTCATCTCTGCAGTTTTCATCTAATTCTAGATTTTCCTTTGATGATCTTTCAGTTTAGCTTGTATATATGCAACATTTAGGGAAGATTTAAGTATTGGGCTGACGTTTTTGTGGACGATAAATACACCAAGTTTTAACTTGTGCACTTTACATAACATTCAGTCCAGTACTTAATGATATGTACAGTTACCTGTTCGATAACGGTTGTTGAGTCGTCAGTCTCGCTTGTGACGAAGATTTATTCTTCACTTGTTTCATATGAATTTGACTTTGGACTCGCGACTGGGTGTTTGAGCAGGCAACAGGGGATGTTTACTCCTTCATGGCACCTGATCCCACTTCTGGATTTCCAGAGGTCCGTGTTTGTGTAATGTTCATCATATCTGTATATGTTTCCTTGATATACTGAAGATTTACACTTTGGTATCTGAGATTTTTATATTAGATATTAGTTTTACAACTACATATACATACAATGCAAAATTGCAATTATCGACGAATAACTGTTTAAATGTTGACACCATTACTTACGTGTATGAATATATGGAATGCAGCTATTGTCAAGACTACGGTCCGCCATTAATATCACACGTGGGAGCCAGCACGTGTTTTTACATGCTAATATTGAGTGCAAATAAAAGATGAGCTATTTTATTAACACTTTAGGGCTCTTAAAATGGCATAAAATGGTGTAATAAAAAAGGACAGAAAGCCAAAAGTCAATGATATGAAATATAGTAAAATCCAAATAACCTGGCGGGTGGGGTCTTTTGAACCCATTCTTAATCTGCACGTATCTAAATTTTAGGTAATAAGGCATAACATTAAAATTGCACTGACCAGGGTAATCGTTCCTACTTGTCGCCGTACATAGGAGACTATCCAATGAGGAATAAAACGTTTTGGGTTTTTTGGGGTTTTTTTTCGTGCAGCTTGTCATAACCGAAAAGTCAGTAGAATCATCCGTACGAGAATCAAAAGGTTACTCAGAACCGCCATCTTATGCGAATCAGACAATACCATAAATACATAATGCATAGATAATATGGATAATATATACAATAAATATTCAACCAAAATTTTCCAATGTAATATAAAATTTAGAGAAATCAAAAATATTAATTAAACTTACCAAAATTATTAAAATGATAATAATTTGTAGTGATAATTAAAAAACAGGTTCTCCCGAGACCTAACACGACTACGGTCAATAAAAAAAGGGATTTCATCTCCGTCTATAACGAGGAGTTGAATTATATCTACAAACTTCGATTTCTAGTCTACAACCTGATATTCTCAATCTGGTAATATTTTGTTCTGTACAGAAAATTACACACTATATTCAAATTCCCTTCTAATTTTTCAACAGGTAGCCAATATCTCAGACATATTAAATTTTGGATTCAAATTTCCATATACAAGTTGTTTCAATAAATATGTCCCGACTTTACCTTGCAATAGAATATGTTACAAGTTACATGTCAAACTCAAAGATATATTATATTAAAAGGGTGTTTCAGCACAATTTTGTTGGTATATAACTTTAAATGCAAACGCATTAAATATTCAAAGATAAGCAAAATTCTGAACTAACAACATTTTGGAAATTTTGTTGTGCAGTACTAGTATCTCCAATGCTGAAGGAACGTAACTGTACGTAATCTTCCCTCTGAAAGGACGTTAGCGCGGGATATCGTCTTCTAGCGTCATTCCATCACTAACTGAAAAAATGGTCCCGCACAAACATTATCGGCCATCACGTGGTACAGGAATTAGTCCCATTGTTCCCAATAAAAAAATTCCGTTATTATGTATGGGAAGCATGTGGGCATATCATGTTTTGATCGATATTGAATAAAATGATAGAAACTATTATTTGAAGAATTGTTTCAGTTTCAGTATCCAACGGTGTGACAAGTCGGCAGGCGAAGCTTACTCCTATCCTCTGGATTTAAATCATGGATAATGAAATTCAACCCGATTAACCCTTTCGCCCCTAAATATATAATTGGTATGTTCTTTTCTATTGTTTAGACCAGTCTATTATGGTATGTAGGGATGAAAGGGTTAAACTGCATAGATCTGTTACACTGTTCAGTTGTTTATAATTCAAGTACTGACTCTGTCAGAAGCCCAGTGTATGCTACTATGAATTTAGTAAGATGACAATTTATTTTTCAGTGTCATTGGCCAATGTTTTCGTTATGCATTTTATGTGACTAAGAATTGATACAGTCAAAACAACTGATTCATCATTTTGTTATATCCATATGGTTATCTGATATGTAAATATATTCTGAAAACATAAACTGATAGTCATTTTATGTTTAGCTTCACCAATATCTAAATCAAAATGTAATGGATTCAAATGGTAATCGAAAACTTTCTTTTTTCTCATATATTTGCCTTTCTGTGTATGTACACAGGTTTTGTGGTCAATTTCAAATCATTGTTTTAGTATCTCAGTTGAATTTGGAGAATAATGTGATACCAACATGTAGACATTGTTACCAGTTTATGAAAAAATGTCATGTTTACATTTGCTATCCCCAAAGCCAGCCCTGATCATATTTAATGTAAAATTGATGTCATTCTACTGTTATTTAAAAATTCTGAAAAAAGATTGATTTGTTTTTACTTTTTCCTTACAATTACAGAAACATGTCTCATTTTTGTTTTTACCCAAATTAGATTGATAAATACATATAAAATACATAAATACATAAATACATACATAAATACATTGATACAGAGGTTGATTTGAACACAAATAGTACTATTGTGGAAAGCAAAAAAGGTCTTTATGACCAGGTTGTCTATATACACAGGTGGTCACTAAAGCAAGTTTCACTGTATTCACATTTATGAGTCATCAGGGTTGTATCCTGGTGTCAACCCATTTACGATACAATTTTAAAATATACCTTCAAAATTTAAAGTCTAAAATGTTCTTTCTGATCTTGACAATATGGTATAAAAGTATTAAAGGGGAAAATATAGATCATACTCATATTTTTAACTGGGTGTATATCTGTGTAAGCTCTGGGCCCGAAGTCACCAAATTTACTCAGTACTCAAGCTCAACTAACTTTTAGCGATTTTAAGGTAAAAACATGCAAACTTTATTCTGTAATTGGACATTGATGACATACAATTGTAAATAACGATAAAAATCATTGCCCATTTGAAGAAAACTTCAGAAATATTAAAAAAATGTTTGAGTATGTACTCAAATCTTGAGTACCGTACTCAACGTATTTATTTGTTTTTTAAAGGAAAATCACAAGTGTGACGCAAAAATTTATATGTAAATGATTAAAAATGATAATATGTTTCCTAATCACTGAAATCCAAAAGTTTTATAAACAATTTTATAGTCAAAATAATAAAATAAAAGTTGAGCTTGAGTATTGAGTAAATTTAGTGACTTTGGGCCCTGGTCAGTTCAAGTTATATATATATATATATATATATATATATATATATATATATATATATATATATATATATATATATATATATATATATATATATATATATATATATATATATATATATATAAGTTGATCTAAAACTAGTCATTGAAAGAAAGGGGATTGTGTTTTATTCATACACAAAATAAACAAAAATATATCCTGAATGAGAACATTTTCAACAGCACTGTCAGTGAAACTAGCAAAAATTGGTATAAGACAAATCTAAATGCATAGCCAAATCTGTCTAAAAGTAACCACTGTAAAAAGATGACTACCTTAGCTTTTGAAAAATTTAGAATTTAAATGGTGTTATCAGTGCCAAAGATTACTTTAGTATAAGATTATAAAATATTATTTTGTGTTTGTTTATGACAATGGATATATCCTCTCTATTGATAAAGGGTTAAATTCGGCTTTATTACATAATATACTTGTCATTTTATGATGTTACCTACAAAAAAAGAGTTCGTTTGTACCATGTTTATACCTTCGTACCTTGATTTTTGTTTTGAAGATGAAAATTTCAAACTTCAAAATAAAATTTCGATTGTTCGTACCATAATTTTTTCAATAATTATTTCAAAAAATTCCAAAGAACTCATATTTTTAAAATTCATCTAGAATTATTTAATCCTCTTATGTAAATTTCATTGGCTAGATGATCCCATTTAAAGTGTCCAGTGAGGTATAATATTCTCTGTTCTCCCCGCCAAGACTGTAATACAGTTGTCCGTCATTATTGGGATCGGTAATAAAGAACACAGTTCTCTCTAATCTCCTAGGTCTCTCACGTGTCAGTTGGCACCTTTTGGCAAAGAAACCAAGTTGCTTTCTATGGTTAAGCAAGCGACTCACAATCGTTATAAATACGCATGAGGAAATAAGAGCTCCTATTCCAATTAAGACGTACATCAATACCGATAGATCAACAAGTGTACCTGAAAAAAAAAATTTACTCTCATTATCCGTAAGAATTTTTGTGGCATGAATATGGCAAGAAAACACGGAACAATATACCTACTTTGCTTGATAAAGGTTCATTTTGACGTTAAAATGGCAATAAAAACAAATATACAATGCCAATATATATAAAGTTTGATTTTGAAATGAAAATGATACGAAACGATAAATGCGCCGTTTTGGCGATTTTGGGGCATTTTAAATCTTTTTACAGGTTATTTCAGCTTTGAGATGTTTTAAGAGTATTACTTTAGATAGTCACTAAACGGAACCTAAAACGGAACATTAATGTTCCGGTTTATATACATGTATAATTCTATGTACTTTCCTATTCATATCCACGATTTCCAATTAGAGGGCCCCTGGCACCGCTGGTTGGGAATATACGAAGGGCCTTTGCGGAGGTAATACCCCCACTTTATGTTATACAATATTAAATAAATTTGTTAAAAAAATTATTGTTAAGCCCCAATTCTACCCATAAAATGTCATTAAGTATAAGAAATTTAAAGGGCATAACCGGTGTTTACATAAAAAAATAAATATTTCGATGTTTTCCTTTTAATACTTGTACTTTATAAATAATGACGAAAAGGAGCCATACAGAGGCATAGGATTTTATATTTAGGGTCATCCGACTTCAGGTCGGATGACCCTATTGTTATTGTAAATATTATTATTATTATTATTATTATTATTATTATTATTCTTTTTTTCTTCTAGTAAATTTGTGTCATCTCTAGAGCAAAAACGGCTGGACCGATTTCGCTCAAATTTTCAGGACTTATGTAGCTTCAAAGGTTCTAGATCCGTTTTTCTCATTTTTTCAATTTTCCTTTTTGTTCTCGAGTTACCTCCCCTTTTCTCCTTTTTTTTGACCGAGTTTGTGTCAAAATTTCCTCATTAACTACTGAAGCTAGAGTAAATCTATTTGGATTTTCTGGAAGGCCAATGTGTCTAGTTTTATATATTTTCTGAAAATAATCTCAGGTGGAGTGTGGTGTTCATATAGAAACATAAAGGCTGAGTTAATCAACTGCAATTGAAAAGAGTCACATTTGGGACTTTCAAGCAATTTTCACAAAATATATAGGAGTATAAGATTTTTTGTGCTATGTATATCTCTTCTTTGTTATTATATATCAATCAAAGTAGTAAAAAATAGAAAAAAGCAAATAAAACACAGCTAATTGGCCTTGTATGATACCACTTTCCCTTTTTAAAAATCTATTTTAAATTGGAGCTCAACTGATGATAACGTGTAACTGATAGAAACGATGGTTTTGAGCATTATAACGTTGGTATTATGTTTATAATAATAAGTGATATTTAAGAGACAGTCTTCAAAATATTTTTTTGCAATATTGTAGTGAAAAAATTGGCATGTATTGGATAATTGAATGAATTAGGTATTGTAATATACGGTATCTCTAGAATATTTTTCATTTTAAAAACAATAGCATTCTTTGAAATGCCAGACGTCATACTGTACAGCTTTGACCATACAAAATAAACTAATCATTTTGTAAACTCCCAACGCCAATCAGAATATAGAAGTACAGTCGACCTTGCATTGAAGGCCACCTCTGTGTAAAGGACACCTGCCTATAACGATCATTCAAATACAATATTTGTTAACTTTTTTATAATTAATAAACCTCTATAAAGACCACATCTCTATAACAGCTCATTTGAGTACCGTCACAGACATGTTTGACTGTGAGGCATTACCAACAATTCGTTGTAATTTTTATGGTCTTTTTAATGATCCCTTGTCTAAGTACCAGTATTTCTGTCCCAAATAACTTCATTTAATTACATGTATAACATAACAGATGCAATCTCGTCATTGGAACGGATGTTAAAGAGTTTTGTAAATGTTTGTTTCCTGGTTTTATACATGGTTTCATAAGGTTGAGATAAATGTCAATTTCTGATTTCCTGTAGTACTAAATTTACAAACGTCAAGATTCAAAATCTTGTGTTAGTGAAATACATTGCAGTGATATAGTGGTTTAGCGTTTGACTTGTAAGTGGAAATTCCCGTATTCGATTCTCGGAACTGATTCATATCAAAGACCTTTAAAAAGTGTAGTGGTTGTATCATCGTCAAGCTCTCGGTATATTAAGTGAAAGTCACGGATTGGGGGTGAGATTTAAAAGCCAGGTCCAGAGCAATGGCAAGCGTGACCTATAAAACCCCCATTCCCTTCATCGGCGTCAGTTCATAGCAAAGTTCAAAATTTGTGGCATTACAACTAAAACTGGTGACACCTCTGTATAAATATTACATAACAAATATATATAAAATAACATAATACCATAATTTTATAATGCTCAAGACGATCGTTTCTTCGATTAGACTTCATCAGTTAAGAGTAACCACTGTAAAAATATGTTTATCTTAGTTATGAATAATTTAGATTTTAAATGGTGTTATCAGTGTCAAGTTTTACTTTAGTATAAATGAAATATACACTGAAATTTAAAAAAAAAAACAATATATATATATATATATACATATATATATATATATATATATATATATATATATATATATATATATATAACTTATCTTAATCTAACTAAATTATAACGAATTCGTTATAGAATAGCTTTACCGATTTTCATAAGGAAATTCCACTACAACATATAACATATGAAGCGGAAGAGGACTACATATTTACATTTGTGCTGTGCACTCTTGTAAAACGTTATTCCTATGTCTACCGTGATGCAATTTATGGTTTGTTTGTTTATTGTTGTTTAACGTCCCACTCAAGAATATTTCACTCAAATGGAGACGTCACCAAATGCCGGTGAAGGGCTTCAAATTTTGGCCTATGCTCGGCACGTAAATATGTTTAAATGAAGTGAAATGGCGACAACAATCAGAAGCGGGGTAGTCCAGGTTTATTGCTATTTAAGTCAAGGAACAAGAAATGTATTAACATGTTAAGTAACGAATTATATCATTGAGAAAACAGTTACTAAAAGTGGTGTCACTTAAACATCCGTTTTCTATGTCACAGATTTCGGATCTGGAACAATTGCATCTCTCTCTACATTGGACCCCGTAATATCCATCGGGACATGATGACGCGCAGTTAGCACCATGTCTCCCAGGAGGACACACTGAAATTCAGAAAAGAGAAAAATCAAACTTTCGATTTCGACTTTCCCATCGTCAATTTTCCACATTTAAGTAGTAATATCCCTCAGTCACCCGCATATGGAGTTTATATTTCACAAATGATCCGGTATGCCAGGGCGTGCACAACATATGAAGATTTAATATACAGAGGTAAACTACTCACTGACAAATTATTGACACAGGGATATCGAAAACCGCGTTTAATATCAACGTTCCGCAAGTTTTACGGTCGGTATAATAGTCTTGTTTGCGACTACTCTGTTTCACTAACTGAAATGTTGGCAGTTGTTGAGACGTCTGTACCAAATATGGCGAGGATACACTCCTCACGTGTTTCACTGGACTTGACTGTGGACTCACGGCGGGTGTGACCAGTAGACAGGGGATGCTTACTCCTCCATGGCACCTGATCCCACCTCTTGGTTTCCAGAGGTCCGTGTTTGTCCATTTTTTATCGGATTTATCTCTGTGTCCTGGACGTTCTGTTGATTTACACTTTGGTATCTGAAGTTTTTATATTCAAATGAAATACGTGAGGAACGAATCATTGTCACAATTGGTACAGGCTTCTCAACAACCGCCATCGAACATTTTCAACATTTTACTTAATTAAACAGAGTAATCGCAACAAGACTGTTGTACCCATCGCTAAATTTGCAGAATTGTGACATCAAACGCGGTTCTAGATATTCCTGTGTCAATAATTTGTCCGTGAGTAATTTACCTCTGTATATGAAATGTTCGTATGTTGAACATGTAAGGGCATATCAGATCATGTTAAATGTAAAATTGAAGAAGTACCAGTCAGTAATCAAAACTCAAGTCCATTATAACACGACGAATTAGATGTGCAAATGGTCTCAACATGAAGAACAATTACGAATCCCAAACGGGATAAGACCAGGTGTCCGGAAGGAGTCCGCGTTTTCTGCTGGCATGCCACACCCGTCGCAAATGTTCCATGGAAATCTAGTTCGATGAGCGTGTCAAATTCGGTAAAAAGGTTAAGTTTGGTTATGAGGTCAAGTTCGGTGAAAAGCATGATTGGTGAAACGGAGTCACTGTCTGTGGCTGTGATCCAGAATACTATCTAATATCTCTGAGAGGGGACTTCATAATGTTTAACAAGATCCCCGTATCGACCATAAAACTTCTTAAACGACGACTCCAAGCGTTCAACAGCGTAACCTTGCGTTATTAGTTTATTGGCTAGTCGTTTAGCACTCAGAATAAAACATTCATAAGAAGAGCATGCCCTGGCATAACGTATAAGTTGTGAAATGAAAACGCCATAGGCAGGTGAAGAGGGAATATTACTACTTAAATGTGGAAAATTTACGATGGAAAAGCCGAAATCGTCGCATCTGAAATATTACTAAACTTGAAGATATGAAAAAACTTTACATCTTCAATCCTTACCCTACAACAACAACAACAACAACAACAACAATAACTTCTGTTATACTACTATTAATAATGATAATAACATCATCATTATCATCTTTTAGATCAGTATATAAATTCATCCACTCATTAATAGCTGAACATTAAAGCATGACTGGATTTTATGAACTTTACGCCGCAATTTGTGGTTTACTCACCTTACTCAACAATTGTTCCGTTATATGTCGGCGGCCAGTTTTAATGTACACGGGAAGAGACCACCAGCCTTCTGCAAGTAAACTGGCAAACTTTCTCTCAGAAATCTGCTTTGGTTCCAGTGGGGCTTGAAACTGTGCTGACCAGAATTGAGAGACTATATGGTTCAATGCGCGAACGCTCTGACCCCTCCGTCACAAAGACCTGTATAATTCGTATCTTGATACCATCTCATTGAAATGCCACGTGTACTCCGATGAAATTGGCTTTTTTTTATCTAGCATTGCGCACTACAGAACATTTAGACAGCTCATGGATAAACCATACATATGTTGAGAAATTTCATGGAATCATGAAATAATTCAAAGTAACTATTCAAGCGGTAAGTCATAAATTCGTGAAAACAATACCAATGAAGGCTTATCAATTCTTGGATCATGACGTCATAGTCTCAGGTTTATTGTTATTTAAAGTCCAGGAACAAGAAATGTATTAGCATGTTAAGTATCGAATTATATTATTGAGAAAACAGTTACTAAAAGTGGTGTCATTTAAACATCCATTTTCTATGTCACAGATTTCGGATCTGGAACAATTGCATCTCTCTCTACATTGGACCCCGTAATATCCATCGGGACATGATGACGCGCAGTTAGCACCATGTCTCCCAGGAGGACACACTGAAATTCAGAAAAGAGAAAAATCAAATTCAAATGAAATACGTGAGGAACGAATCATTGTCACAATTGGTACAGACTTCTCAACAACCGCCATCGAACATTTTCAACATTTTACTTAATTAAACAGAGTAATCACAACAATACTGTTGTACCCATCGTTAAATTTGCAGAGTTGTGACATCAAACGCGGTTCTAGATATTCCTGTGTCAATAATTTGTCCGTGAGTAGTTTACCTCTGTATATGAAATGTTCGTATGCTGAAAATGTAAGGGCATATCAGATCATTTGTTAAATGTAAAAATTGAAGAAGTACCAGTCAGTAATTGAAAACTCAAGTCCATTATAACACGACGAATTAGATTTGCAAATGGTCTCAACATGAAGAACAATTACGAATCCCAAACGGGATAAGACCAGGTGTCCGGAAGGAGTCCGCGTTTTTCTGCTGGCATGCCACACCCGTCGCAAATGTTCCATGGAAATCTAGTTCGATGAGCGTGTCAAATTCGGTAAAAAGGTTAAGTTTGGTTATGAGGTCAAGTTCGGTGAAAAGCATGATTGGTGAAACGGAGTCACTGTCTGTGGCTGTGATCCAGAATACTATCTAATATCTCTGAGAGGGGACTTCATAATGTTTTACAAGATCCCCGTATCGACCATAAAACTTCTTAAACGACGACTCCAAGCGTTCAACAGCGTAACCTTGTGTAATTAGTTTATTGGCTAGTCGTTTAGCACTCAGAATAAAACATTCATAAGAAGAGCATGCCCTGGGCATAACATATAAGTTGTGAAATGAAAACGCCATAGGCAGGTGAAGAGGGAATATTACTACTTAAATGTGGAAAATTTACGATGGAAAAGCCGAAATCGTCGCGTCTGAAATATTACTAAACTTGAAGATATGAAAAATCTTTACATCTTCAATCCTTACCCTACAACAACAACAACAACAACAATAACTTCTGTTATACTACTATTAATAATGATAATAACATCATCATTATCATCTTTTAGATCAGTATATAAATTCATCCACTCATTAATAGCTGAACATTAAAGCATGACTGGATTTTATGAACTTTACGCCGCAATTTGTGGTTTACACCTTACTCAACAATTGTTCCGTTATATGTCGGCGGCCAGTTTTAATGTACACGGGAAGAGACCACCAGCCTTCTGCAAGTAAACTGGCAAACTTTCTCTCAGAAAAGTGGGGCTTGAAACTGTGCTGACCAGAATTGAGAGACTATATGGTTCAATGCGCGAACGCTCTGACCCCTCCGTCACAAAGACCTGTATAATTCGTATCTTGATACCATCTCATTGAAATGCCACGTGTACTCCGATGAAATTGGCTTTTTTTATCTAGCATTGCGCACTACAGAACATTTAGACAGCTCATGGATAAACCATACATATGTTGAGAAATTTCATGGAATCATGAAATAATTCAAAGTAACTATTCAAGCGGTAAGTCATAAATTCGTGAAAACAATACCAATGAAGGCTTATCAATTCTTGGATTATGACGTCATAGTCTCAGGTTTATTGTTATTTAAAGTCCAGGAACAAGAAATGTATTAGCATGTTAAGTATCGAATTATATTATTGAGAAAACAGTTACTAAAAGTGGTGTCATTTAAACATCCCTTTTCTATGTCACAGATTTCGGATCTGGAACAATTGCATCTCTCTCTACATTGGACCCCGTAATATCCACCGGGACATGATGACGCGCAGTTAGCACCATGTCTCCCAGGAGGACACACTGAAATTCAGAAAAGAGAAAAATCAAATTCAAATGAAATACGTGAGGAACGAATCATTGTCACAATTGGTACAGACTTCTCAACAACCGCCATCGAACATTTTCAACATTTTACTTAATTAAACAGAGTAATCACAACAATACTGTTGTACCCATCGTTAAATTTGCAGAGTTGTGACATCAAACGCGGTTCTAGATATTCCTGTGTCAATAATTTGTCCGTGAGTAGTTTACCTCTGTATATGAAATGTTCGTATGCTGAAAATGTAAGGGCATATCAGATCATTTGTTAAATGTAAAATTGAAGAAGTACCAGTCAGTAATCAAAACTCAAGTCCATTATAACACGACGAATTAGATGTGCAAATGGTCTCAACAGGAAGAACAATTACGAATCCCAAACGGGATAAAACCAGGTGTCCGGAAGGAGTCCGCGTTTTCTGCTGGCATGCCACACCCGTCGCAAATGTTCCATGGAAACCTAGTTCGATGAGCGTGTCAAATTCGGTAAAAAGGTTAAGTTTGGTTATGAGGTCAAGTTCGGTGAAAAGCATGATTGGTGAAACGGACTCACTGTCTGTGGCTGTGATCCAGAATACTATCTAATATCTCTGAGAGGGGACTTCATAATGTTTTACAAGATCCCCGTATCGACCATAAAACTTCTTAAACGACGACTCCAAGCGTTCAACAGCGTAACCTTGTGTAATTAGTTTATTGGCTAGTCGTTTAGCACTCAGAATAAAACATTCATAAGAAGAGCATGCCCTGGCATAACATATAAGTTGTGAAATGAAAACGCCATAGGCAGGTGAAGAGGGAATATTACTACTTAAATGTGGAAAATTTACGATGGAAAAGCCGAAATCGTCGCGTCTGAAATATTACTAAACTTGAAGATATGAAAAATCTTTACATCTTCAATCCTTACCCTACAACAACAACAACAACAACAACAACAATAACATCTGTTATACTACTATTAATAATGATAATAACATCATCATTATCATCTTTTAGATCAGTATATAAATTCATCCACTCATTAATAGCTGAACATTAAAGCATGACTGGATTTTATGAACTTTACGCCGCAATTTGTGGTTTACACCTTACTCAACAATTGTTCCGTTATATGTCGGCGGCCAGTTTAAATGTACACGGGAAGAGACCACCAGCCTTCTGCAAGTAAACTGGCAAACTTTCTCTCAGAAATCTGCTTTGGTTCCAGTGGGGCTTGAAACTGTGCTGACCAGAATTGAGAGACTAAATGGTTCAATGCGCGAACGCTCTGACCCCTCCGTCACAAAGACCTGTATATTTCGTATGTTGATACCATCTCATTGAAATGTCACGTGTACTCCGATGAAATGGGCTTTTTTCATCTAGCATTGCGTACTACAGAACATTTAGACAGCTCATGGATAAACCATACATATGTTGAGAAATTTCATGGAATCATGAAATAATTCAAAGTAACTATTCAAGCGGTAAGTCATAAATTCGTGAAAACAATACCAATGAAAGCTTATCAATTCTTGGATTGTGACGTCATTGCTCTCCATTACAGGAATTTTAAAACATAAATACTTCTATCATTATATCAGTTCAAGTATCATTTCACAACAAGCTCAATTTAGCCTTATTTATAGTTGTTTGTAAACATTATGGATGTTACTGAAAAAACTTGATTTTTTCCTATTCAAATAAAAACATTTTTAAGTCTTAATGTGACTATAAACTGTTTCGGGATTTTGCCAATGTTTTTCATCAGATAAGAAATAAATTTTAATAATTAGTTTTGTTTGTTTGTTAATTGTTGTTTAACGTCCCACTCAATAATATTTCACTCAAATGGAGATGTCACCAAATGCCGGTGAAGGGTTTCAAATTTTGGTCTGTGCTCTACACTTACGGCCATTGAGCAGTGAGGGTTCTTTAACGTGCCGACACCTCTTGTGACGGTTTCCACTGTCTCATCAGAAGGACAAGAAACCAACCTGTCGCCGGCTGGACTCCAATTCAAGATCAATTCACCGACTGGGTCAGACCGGCTCTCATAACTAGTAAAATTGTATGCGATGCACACATATATATCATTGCAGTATAACTTTGAATGTTTTTATCTATAAAATCTTAAAACATTAGAAGTGATAATAGTTAATAAGATACACAGTTGTACACAAAACACCTATGTCTATTTCACTATTTTATTTGAAATTTGCCTGTTTTTACAAATAAAATTTCAGTTGAGCTGGCTATGAGATGATCTTGAGCGTTCGGTAAACGACAGGATAGGGCCTCCATGTGGTTAGAGCACCGCACTTCTGGTCAGCACATGTTCGAGCCCCACTGGAACCCAAGCTAATTTTGGTGAGAAAGTTTGCCAGTTTACTTCCGGGAGGCCGGTGGTCTCTTCCCGCGTACAGTGTAACCGGGTTCTTTCCTCCGCCATTAAAAACTGGCCGCCACCATATAAATTATATAAACATAATACCAAAAATGTAATGCTCAAGACGATCGTTTCTGTCAGTTAGACTCCATCAGATGAGCTCCAGTTTTAAATACAAGGCCACACAATAAATCTTAATGTATATAACTGAAAAAATGTTAAAACAACATTCAAAATTCAAATTCAAAACGATAAAGTTGCGTTTCGCTGACATTGATATCTCGCACAAATGTAAGATGCGACCACATACTATACGCGACTTTAATTGTATAATGATACGAAAGTACAATTTCTCATAATGTCCAGGATACAAATCTGGAATACCGTAAATCTGGAGATTTTCGCGGTACTTATTTTTGCTAAACATCGATTCTGAGTTGACTAGCAAAATGATACTGTGGCGATTTCAAACGCCCATTTTGTCGTACTAGTATCGTACTTCATTATTTAAGTCACAGCCGTCACGATTCCACAGTCAAATTCCAATAAAATAGTAAGTGATTTGTAAAAATCACAACCAGTACACACATCAACCGCTATCTAACAGGTAACTCAACATTGCATTTAGTGAAACATAGTTATTGCAAACATTGACCATAAAATTAGCGAAATGTTGACATCAAACGCGGTTCCCGGTATCCCTGTGACAACTTATCAGTTAATAGTTTACCTCTGAAATGTTCATATGTTGAACATGAACTTGCACAATAGATAATTTGCGAGATATAAACAACGTACCCATATGATAGCATAATATTACAGAAATCGTAAGTATGTCAACAAAGTTAGTAATGTTTTCCAGTGTAATCAACTAAAGGCCCCCATCCCAGGGGACAGGATCGGGGGAAAAAACAAGTGTTGCATCCTAGTAGTACTCCATTTGACTTTTAAACGGAAGGTCCCGGTTTGATTCCCGATACCAGGCCATATCAACAAATAACCAAAAGGAAGTACATGTACGTTTACTTCACTTAACGCCCGGAATAATAATCACGTGTCTTCTGGGTGATGATAAGTAAAACCGAGGTTCCATGTCACGTGGTATATAAATTAACCCTTACTATATTGGCATCAGTCTACAGTACAGGTTAAAATTTATGGCAGTTCAACTAAATCTTGTGACGACTCCATATAAGTAATAGTCTTTCCAGGACGTTAAACAAGGGCACGCTAAACAAACGTGTCAAACTTATCTTAACTTTAGTTTTAAATTTTATCTAAAGGTGTCAACAAATACCATAAAATGTTATATTTTTAAAAAGATTTTTTTAAAATAAATTAAATGCCAATACAGAATAATAGCTTTTCTAAATATACAATGTACTAAAAACAACAACATAACATACCCACAAGTGATGGGTCTAAATATTATAATCATGATATCAAAATTATAATTTTGCAAAAACAGGGGGCCTCCGTGGCCGAGTGGTTAGAGCTTTAAAACACAAGGCCTCTCACCTCTGGTTCGAATCCCGCTAGGGTCATTTCGAATTAAGTGGGGAAAGTTTGCCAGTTTTATTGCGGAAGGTCGGTGGTCTTTACCCCCGTAACCGAGGTTTTCTCCTCCACCAATAAAAATTGGACGCCATCATATGACCGAGATTGTTGAGTATGGCGTAAAACAAAAAATCAAATCAAATCAAATCAAATGCAAAAACAGAGGCCAAAAAGAATGACTCGTATCTATTTGTCAATAAGGCTTCTTCAGTTTGGGCTTGAATTTCAAATAAATATTAAGCTCCAAAACAAAACGTGGCATCATACATGATCAAAACAAAGAAGTAAATGCAAGACATGGAACGAATTATATATAAAACACTAAAATGACGAAGAACACGGACAAAACTATATCTGTAATGATATCATGTACTGTGCATGTAATATCCGATACGTATTCCGATACGTATTCCGGCTGTGCCTATTGGTGTGTGTGTGTGTGTGTTTGTTGTTATTTTTGTTACTTTTAATCATATCGTCATGATGAATGGACAGGTGGTCCCGAAAATTTGAGTATATATATATATATATATATATATATATATATATATATATATATATATATATATATATATATATATATATATATATATATATATATATATATATATATATATATTGTAAACCTGCTTTAGCCACCACCTGTGTAGAAAGACCACCTGGAGACAATGTTTTTCTGTCCTCAGTAGTACAATTCCTGTACTAATCAACCTCTATATAAAGGCCACCTATAAAGGACTGATTTTGTTATGTCCCGAAGGGCATCTTTATATACAAGTTTCACTATATATATATATATCGAAAAGGCTTGTATTTATATGCTGAGATCACGACTATAAAATAGTCACTTCTGGGCCCGAAGTCACCAAATTTTCTCAATATTCAAGCTCAACTTTTATTTCATTATTTTGACTATATAACTGTTTATAAAACTTTTGGGTTAGAGTGATTAGGAAACATATTATTCTTTTACATCATTTAGATAGTTCATTTTGCGTCACATTTATGATTTTCCTGTAAAAAATGAATAAATATGTTGAGTATAGTACTCAAAATTTGAGTACGTACTCAACTATTTTTTAATAATTTCGGAAGTTTTCTTCAAATGAGCAATGATTTTGATGATTATTTACAACTGTATGCTGTCAATATACAAACATGTCAAGTTACAGAATAAATTTTGCATGTTTTAACCTTAAAATCATAAATAGTAAGTTGAGCTTGAGTACTGAGTAAATTTGGTGACTTCGGGCCCTGATCTTTTGTCTAAAGCCAGGTGTCTGAATTGATCATAGATAAGAACCCGGATCCTTCCAATTTAAAGACAAGATATTAAGAATAAATCAAAGTTATAAACAAACTACTGTTACCTTCACATGCCCCATTGACCAGGTGATAATCGGTACAACAATCGGTCATGAATCTGAAATGTGAGTTATATTTATGTTACTTGTAAAGTATCCACAACTATTTCAATTTCAAAATTTAAATGATATATATCGCCACTCTACGTTATTTTCAAGGTCTAGAAAATAATTTTCGATTCCATTCTCGTTCGTAGATGTGAGGGCGAATTTAAAATGAAAGGAAAATTTACTAGCTAAATAATTTTTAAGCACATACATGCTTGCCTTTCATGAGACTTTGGTGAATACGGAACTTTCGATTTACCCCGGATTACCGTTATGATCCTGCATTTATTCGCATCTTTTCGATTTTGTTGCTCATATGTTCTTCCCGTTTTCATATTTACCTCCGCAACGATTGTATGTAAAGTAATTGGAAATATTTTTACTTTTTAGCGCATTAAATTTATTTTGCATAAAGAAACCCAAAAAGATTCTTGAAACATAACACAGTGGGTTACGCCAAATTACTGAAATGTAATCAGGCAGAGAAAAATGTGCGGACAGATCGGGAATCGAACCCTGGACCTTCCGAAACACTTGCAGGGCGCTTTTACCAATTGTGCTATGGGGTTATCTATATATTAACAAAACCGGAAATAACATTGAGGAACATTTTTCTAGAATTACGCAATTGGCGATAATAAAAGCAGGATTATAACGGTAATCCGGGCTAACTCGAAAGTTCCCTATTGGGACGAATTTAAGTGGGGTTGAATATGTTTATATATTTACAGTTTAAATATTATGTCTTTGGTATTTGTACTTCTGGGCCCAGCACTAAAAACTTGAGAATTTACTCAAGTCTGAGAATATTCTTAAATTGGCCTGCTTAGCCAATCAGATTTCAGGATTTGCAACACTTAAAATTTCTAGACTTAAGTAATTCTTAAGCTTTATGGTGCCGGGCCCTGGTCTTTGGTATTTGAACTTTAAATATTATGTCTTTATCTTTGGTACTTGAACTTTAAATATTATGTCTTTATCTTTGGTACTTGAACTTTAAATATTATGTCTTTATCTTTGGTACTTGAACTTTAAGTATTATGTCTTTATCTTTGGCACTTGAACTTTAAATATTATGTCTTTATCTTTGGTACTTGTACTTTAAATATTATGTCTTTATCTTTGGTACTTGTCCTTTAAATATTATGTCTTTATCTTTGGTACTTGAACTTTAAGTATTATGTCTTTATCTTTGGTACTTGAACTTTAAATATTATGTCTTTATCTTTGGTACTTGTACTTTAAATATTATGTCTTTATCTTTGGTACTTGTACTTTAAATATTATGTCTTTATCTTTGGTACTTGTACTTTAAGTATTATGTCTTTATCTTTGGCACTTGAACTTTAAGTATTATGTCTTTGGCATTTGTACGTATAATATCATGTCTTTGGTAGCTGTACTTTTAATATTATATCTTTGGTATTTGTACTTTTAATATTATATCTTTGGTATTTGTACCTTAAATACCATGTCTTTGGTATTCCTACTGTTAATATCATGTCTTTGGTATTCCTACTTTTAATATTATGTATTTGGTATTTGTACTTTTAATATTATCTCTTTTGTATTACTACTTTTAATATTATGTCTTTGGTATTCCTACTGTTAATATCATGTCTTTGGTATTCCTACTTTTAATATTATGTTTTTGGTATTCCTACTTTTAATATTATATCTTTGGTATTTGTTCTTTTAATATTATCTCTTTTGTATTCCTACTTTTAATATTATATCTTTGGTATTTGTTCTTTTAATATTATCTCTTTTGTATTACTACTTTTAATATTATATCTTTGGTATTTGTTCTTTTAATATTATATCTTTGGTATTTGTTCTTTTAATATTATATCTTTGGTATTTGTTCTTTTAATATTATCTCTTTTGTATTACTACTTTTAATATTATATCTTTGGTATTTGTTCTTTTAATATTATCTCTTTTGTATTACTACTTTTAATATTATGTGTTTGGTATTTGTACTTTTAATATTATATCTTTGGTATTTGTTCTTTTAATATTATTTCTTTTGTGTTACTACTTTTAATGCCATGTCTTTGGTATTTGTACTTTAAATATCATTTTTTCATATCATGTCTTTGGTATTCGTACTTTTAATATTATGTCTTTGGTATTCGTACGTTTAATATCATGTCTTTGGTATTCGTACTTTTAATATTATGTCTTTGGTATTCCTACGTTTAATATCATGTCTAAGAATTCTTACTTTAAATATTATGTCTTTGGTATTCCTATCTTTATTATTATGTCTTTGGTATTCGTACGTTTAATATCATGTCTAAGAATTCTTACTTTAAATATTATGTCTTTGGTATTCCTATCTTTATCATTATGTCTTTGGTATTCGTACGTTTAATATCATGTCTAAGAATTCTTACTTTAAATATTATGTCTTTGGTATTCCTATCTTTATTATTATGTCTTTGGTATTCGTACGTTTAATATCATGTCTAAGAATTCTTACTTTAAATATTATGTCTTTGGTATTCCTATCTTTATCATTATGTCTTTGGTATTCGTACGTTTAATATCATGTCTAAGAATTCTTACTTTAAATATTATGTCTTTGGTATTCCTATCTTTATTATTATGTCTTTGGTATTCGTACGTTTAATATCATGTCTAAGAATTCTTACTTTAAATATTATGTCTTTGGTATTCCTATCTTTATTATAATGTCTTTGGTATTCCTACTTTAAATATTATGTCTTTGGTTTTTATACTTTTAATACCATGTTTTTGGTATTCCTACTTTTAATGTTATCTCTTTTGTGTTACTACTTTTAATATTATGTCGTTGGCATTTGTACTTTAAATATTATATCTTTGCTATTTTTAGTTTTAATATCGTGTCTTTGGTATTTTTACATTTAATAACATGCCTTTAATATTTGTACTTTTGATATTATTTCTCTTATACTTGTACTTGTAATATCAATCATCATGTAACTAAGATTGGAAATGATGTATACAAGTTTCCGAGTACAACACGATTGTATACCGTCCGTATCCGGGATTTGTACTTTTAATATGCCTTTGGCATCTATATTCATATTTATGTACAGGAAAATGTTTCTATAACGCGCTCATATCATTATCTGTTGGATACAATACGCCGTCTTACTACATTGGAGCAATTAAATATCAGGAAAAATGTATTGCAAATCGAATCGTTATTGAATAAAAAAAACATATGCATATCATTATACTGGAAATTACAGGGTTTTCAAAATAAAATAAAATTCAGATGTTATTTCTTTAAGGTTTGGCATTTCTTTACCGTTCATTGTAGTATTTTAACCATCAATAGGGTGTGTCGGAATACACAAATGGACAATTTTTAATTGTTCTATATCAATTGATAAATTGTAAGGAAAGTAATTTTTTTTCTTATGGGTATTGTTTTAGCTATTTCATGTTATGCTGTACAAAATAAGATGGACTTAAGACATTATGAATTACTAAACGGTATATATATATATATATATATATATATATATATATATATATATATATATATATATATATATATATATATATATATATATATATATATATATATATATGACCATTTTCTGTATGTTTATCATAAATGTATATATAGCGCTAAGCAATTAGGGCGTTATATATCTGTTTTCACCTCTGTGTCTCAATTTGAGTACAATGCAATGAATGCTGATTTTTACTTCACAGAAATATTTGCGTTTGATAAAATATAATGTGAAATTCAATCGATTTCTTGTGGTGCGACCCCAAGTACTAATACTACAAGTAACAATATAGATCCAGAGTATATCTTTCCAAAGATACACTCAATGCTGGACAGAAAATCGCCAAAAAAATTCGATTACCGGTAAACCTTTCATTTGATACTTTGATGATAATACAATGATAAATATATATATATATATATATATATATATATATATATATATATATATATATATATATATATATATATATATATATATATATATATATATATATATATAAGTCCAACGTTTTAGAAACACAACTTATGATTCAAATATACGATAGGTATTTGAAAATCGCGAATTTACAAGAAATTTAATCGAAAGATTTACAGTAGTTGAAGAATTATGATAACATGCACCAAATCTCACGTGCGATTTGATGTAGGCCTATATTACCTAGAATCTGAAATACTGAACGAGCTACAGTAAGTGGCAGTTGTAATTCTATAAAATTGGCTGCATTAAATGTATGTGGTTTAATGACTAGATGTAAATATCCGGAATTTGTAGATTTTGTAAATATGTATGATATACTTGGTTTTGTTGAAACTAAAACTGATAATCTTGATACACCTGTTATAACTGGTTATACTATGAAAAATGAAAACAGACGTAATTTTGGCAAAAGAAAATCAGGTGGAATTGTTTTATGTTATAAGAAAAATATTTCAAACTCTATACAAGTATTAGAAAACGAAAGTGATTACGTATTATGGTGTAAAATAGACAAATGTTTGATTAGAACGAATCAAGATTTATTATTGGGTATTGTTTATATCCCACCAGAGGGTTCTAAATTTTGTAAGGATGATCCTTTCAGTGAAATTGAACAAGAATTTTTGAGATATTCTGATAGTAACTATGTTTGTTTAATTGGCGACTTTAACGCACGTACTGCAAATGAAGATGATTTTATTACTCTTGATGATGATTGTAATGTACATAATGATATTGAATTTGTTGATGATTTACATGTGTTAGATAGTCACAATATCCCCCGTCAACGGAAAAATTCTGATATTTTGAAAAACAATTTTGGTAATATGCTTATTGATTTTTGTAAAGGTAATAATTTATACATTTGTAATGGAAGATTTGGTCTAAATTCTGGCGAATTAACATGTAAAAATGCTAGCGTAATTGATCATTGCCTTGTTAGCGCTTCAGTATTACCTAAAATTTTGTCATTTGAAATACTAGACTTTAGTAACCTATTGTCTGATGTCCATTGTCCGTTATCGTTGACATTGAAAGGCCAGGTATTTTACAGTAGTGAAAGCACCGAACCATGTCATAGAAATAACGTCAGAATAAGAAAGTGGGAAAGTGTCAAAACTAATTTGTTTTTAGATCATATAAACAGCACGAGTGTTGCTGACATAGTGAATTTTATGGAAAATGTTAATGCTGAAAATGTTGATATTAATTTTGTAAACAAGGCAGCAAAAGATATTGGTATTATTATGTTGAATGCTGCAAAAGAAACGTTTGGTGTTTGTGTAAACAAAGTAAATTTTAAACATAACAAGATACAAAGTAAACCTTGGTTTGATAATGAATGCAAACAAGCTAGGAAAAATTTTAGATTAGCAAGTAGGAGATATAAGCAGCTTAGAATTCCAGAAAGGAGAAGAGAAAAATCTATTTGTGGGAAAATGTATAAAAAAGTTATGAATTCTTGTATAAAGAAACACGATATGGAAATACGTAAAAAATTTAAAAATCTAAAAACATCAAACCCTAAAGAATATTGGAGGATAATTAATACACATGATAGGCAGAAGCAATCTTCTATAAGTAATGATGTTTTATATGAATATTTTAAGAACTTGAATCAAGGAAATCAAACGAATGATACAGCACCAAATATACAAGTAACTCATTTTGATATGGCTAATGAATTTATTAATGAACCTATAACTGAAGACGAAATTATAAAAGCAATTAGAAATTTGAAATGCAACAAAGCTAGTGCAGAAGATCAGATTATAAATGAATATATCAAGCACTCTGTTAGTAAATTAATGACTGTTTATATTAAGTTTTTCAATATTGTTTTTGACAGTGGTATATTGCCTGATGATTGGCTTAAGGGTGATATTATACCAATTTATAAGAACAAAGGATGTATGGAAGATCCTAAGAATTACAGACCTATTACTATTGTTAGCTGTCTTGGTAAATTATTTACATCCGTTTTACATAACAGATTAACAACATTTTCAAACGAAGTTTCGTTAATATGTAAAAACCAAGCAGGGTTTAGAAAAGGATTTTCTACTATCGATAATATTTTTATATTAAAACAATTGATTGATTTTATGATGAACAAAAGAAAAAAGCTATTTTGTGCTTTCATCGATTTTGAGAAAGCTTTTGACAAGGTATGGAGAGAAGGTGTTTGTGGGGTAAATTAATTGTCAATAATATCACTGGGAAAATATATAACTTGATCTTTAATATGTACCAGGGTATCAAATCTAGAATTGTATTTAATAATAATATTTCAGAATACTTTATGTGCAATATCGGACTTCGTCAGGGTGAGAACCTCTCACCATTTTTGTTTTCTTTATACCTAAATGATATTGAAGAATATTTTGCACTAAATCATGTGAATTGGTTAGATAGTTTAACAAATGATATGTGGGAATCATTAGGTATGTATTTTAAACTTTTTGTACTGCTTTATGCTGATGATGCAGTTATTTTTTCAGAATCTGCAGATGGTCTGCAGACAGCATTAAATGTTTTTAAAAGTTATTGTAAACTTTGGAAATTGAAAGTAAATGTTGACAAAACAAAGATCATTGTATTTTCAAAGGGAAGAAAAACTAATTACGAATTTTATTATGATGGTACAAATGTTGAAGTAGTAAGTGAGTTTGTTTATTTAGGTATTGTCTTTAACAGAAATGGTAATTTTACAAACACAATTAAAAGAAATTTTCATAAAGGAATTAAAGCTATGTATGAAGTTTTAAAAAAAGGAAGATTACATAAATTGTCTGTCAGTTGTCAATATGATCTCTTCTGTAAAATAGTGAAACCAATATTATTATATGGTTGTGAAGTATGGGGTTTTAGCAACTACGAAAGATTAGAAAGAACTCATTTAAAATTTTGTAAACTGTTACTTCATTTAAAGCGTACAACCCCAAATTATATGATTTATGGTGAACTGGGAGCATATCCCCTATATATTGATGTTCAGTTGAGAGTTGTCAATTATTGGTGTAAAGTTGCGTTTTCAGACCAGAGTAAGATTTCAAATATTTTGTATACGTTTTGTAAATCAAACTTTTTACAAGGTCATTACATGTCTAAATGGATACAATATGTTTAAAACTATTTTAGATAATGCTGGTTTTCAGCAATATTTGGACATCAAATGTTAACTTTAATACTAAGTGGTTAAACTGTTCATTGAAGAGAAGACTCTGTGATCAGTTTGAACAGAAATGGTCAAGTGGTGTATATAATTCACCTAAAGCAGTTTTTTATAGAATTTTAAAAGACCAGTTTCATTGCGAAAGCTATCTAGATATACTTGATGACGCTGATAGAATAGCCCTTTGTAAATTTCGTACAAGCAATAACAGACTACCTGTTGAAACTGGACGATGGTTTGGTATAGAAAAAGATCAAAGATTTTGTACTTCCTGTAATGACAATGAAATTGGTGATGAGTTTCACTATTTGTTTAAGTGTGTAAAGCTTTTACTGAGGCAAGAAGTCGATGCATTGATTTTAGAAGTAGGTCTCGACCAAACATTTTAGTTATTAGAACTTTATTTCATTCAAAAAATATTGTCATGTTACGTAAATTATGTAAATTTATTAGAATAATTCATCATACTTTAGCCTCTCCACAACAATAAGTATCATTGATTTGTATTAATATCGACATCTTACTTGAACACTACAAACATTGTATATACTGTATATTTGTTATTTTCTCAATACCATTGTATTCTGGTAAAAGAGAATAAAGAATCTGAATCTGAAACAATAAGATAATTATCTTCTTACCTTGAAGGACAGATGTTTTCCCCAAAAGCTTCACTAAATGCTGATAATGCCAGAATAAAGGTCAGTTTCATGTTTTCTGTTGTTTTTTTTTGTGTGACTAGCAATCCCTTCAATTTTTTGTGCGAATACTGTGTTGGCTTCACTTCATAAACAGGAAATTAATGTTCATTTCTGGGAGAGTTTGACTAATTTCAGATACTTGAAATCATGTTATATATATATATATATATATATATATATATATATATATATATATATATATATATATATATATATATATATTACATGTTGCATTAGTCTTTTAAGTCATATTCATTGGAGAAACGTTCAGAAATAAACGTTTTTGTACGCACGTAATGTTTATTCGCATATACTTTCATCGTATTTTTAAAGGTATGGATGCAAGGAAGACTTATCATTGGCGTTTTTTCATAAATTCTGAACAGTATATGCATGATATGTCCAAATTTTGTATTGACCGATATATCATTTAACTTATTACAATCAATTAGGTCTTATGGTTCGCTATATATTTTATCAAAATGACAGACCATATTCTTTCAAGGGGTGGCCTACTGGGATATAATCCATTTTCGTTTTACGTCTTCCTTTCTTAATTTCCAAAACATATACAGCCAGATGTTGTTTTATTAGACCCTTCGCGCTGTGAAATATATGCAAATATAATATCGTATTTAAATCAACAAAAGCATCGAATTGCTATATAATTTGTGTCATCCGCAGCCTCCTTTGACGCGAGGTTACGCAAGAGTAAAAATCTTTAAATGATTATTTAGTTAAGTACTTTATTTAATGATACAATTCCTTAGAAAAACGAAATCATCAACATAATTGTGGTTTCTTTGTTTCTTAAATAAAAACCCAATAAAATTATAAAGTATTGAAGCGGTACAATAAGTTGTCAAAAAGATGTAAGATCAAATACTACACGACCTATAGCGATGCTACTAGATACCGGTATTGTTTACCGTACATGTACCGGGCAATTTTCGCCCCAGTTTATTTTTGCCTTTTTTTTACGACAGGCAATATTTTTACGCCATCTTAAATTCGCCCTATATCACCATAATCCCATGAATAGCATGTATGTGCGTGCCTAAATTGTTTAGCTGGAAAATTTCGCTTTCATTTTAGATTTGCCCTCTCATCTAATGGTGAAAATTGCGAAAATAAAACGGAAGAGATAATTTGAAGGTATACAGTACGCTTAATTGAGATCAAAGGCATTACAGTGAAACCTGTATATAAGGACCCACTTAAGGATACAACAAAACCAGTCTTTATAGGGAGGTGGCCTTTATATAGAGGTTGATTTATACAAAAATGGTTCTATTGGGGACAGGGTGGTCTTTATACACAGGTGGTCGCTAAAGCAGGTTTTACTGTATATATTCGAGACAGCAGGCTACATATCAGTTGGAACATAACCAGAATCTCAGGCCGAATGCCAGTTTTTTTATGCACTAAATACGACGGTATGAATTTACACTGTCAGTTTATTGCCGCTTGATGCTTTGGGAGAATTTTAAAAGTAAATAGCGGAACTGGTTTGCTTGACCACTTGCGGGAACGGGGGATGTTTAGTCTGTATTAAAATCCCCAAAACGACCTATTATAATTATCTTGCTTTTGTAAGCTCTGTCGCAGTCTTCACTACTTTTTCTGAAACCTCGGATTGAATTCAGTCAACATTCCATGGCAGGTTAAGAAAAGAGAATTTTTGCCCGACTAGAAATTTGCGCTGTCCAAAACGTGAAATCACGTAAGTATTTTACTCTCATTAGATATCTTTAAACATAGACACGGTATACCCTAAAAGTTTTGCTAAGTTGCGACAGGAATCATATTTGTCCCATCTTAAATTCGCCTTTAATTATGGTGTCGTGGGTAGCATATGACTGTGTTCATGCCTCGTTCATTCAGCTTGAAATTTTCGCCCTTTTCTCGAAGACAAATATTCAGGGATGTGATTCCATTATGGTGAAAAAGGAGTTAAATTGCTCTTTTGGAGAGACTTAATAGGGAAAGTAAAGATTAAACATTGCAGCAAAATTTTGAAAAAGGAGGAATTCATCCAGCCGGAGGAAAGTCTAAGTTTTAAGTTTAAACTATTTATTTTATAACGATTAACAAACAAGTAATGTCAATATACATGTATATAATTTATAAATGTCTCTCGTTGGCTCGGACGTTGACGTGTAGGGGTCCTTGTTGTGGGAGGGAAATTCTCATCACAGAAAATTAAAAACTCTGGAAATTCCCATATCCAGTCAAACTTGTCTATAAAGGCCACTCAAGGGAACTGGTAGCTGGTATAGACAGGTGATGGTCTTTATAAAGAGGTTTATTCATTATAAAACAAGATGTGTTTGTGAAACACAAATGCCCCCCGATCCCAACAAATTTCTATACTGGCAAAAATAATATGATTACTTTAAATATTGCAATGTCCTACATTTTGACCCCAACCCAGGGGCATGTGATGTCAGTGAAGTGTCAGCAACCCTTAAATGAACTTACAGTCGAAGTTTGGTTACTGTATGACAATCCAAATTTGAAATATTGCACTTAATAAGTAAGCGGGACGGAATTACGGACAGACAGATAGACAGACAGACGGACGGATGACCCAAACACTAGATGCCTCCGGCGGACCTTTCAGGCCGGAGCATAAAAAAGTTCACAAAAGTTATGTTTGAATGGTCTTTAAAGGCAGGTGTTTTCTGCATATTGTGAATATTGAACATATTGTATATTCTGAATGTGTCTACTCATAACAAACAAGAATATACATGGTTTTCAAGAAATACATAATAAACTTTAATTGTCAAAATCCAAGATGGCCGCCTGGCAGCCATTTTGTGATCCGACCCTGCTGAAAATGTACACTGCACAACTAGACCTCAAAGAGAATCTATATGTTAAATTTCTTAAACATTCCTTAAGTACTTTCTGAGAAATAGCGATAACAAACTTTAATTGTCAAAATCCAAGATGGCCGCCTGGCAGCCATTTTGGGATCCGACCCGCTTGAAATGTACAATGCACAACTAGACCTCAAGGAGAACCTATATGTCAAATTTAATAAACATCCCTTCAGTACTTTCTGAGAAATAGCGATAACAAACTTTAATTGTCAAAATCCAAGATGGCCGCCTGGAAGCCATTTTTAGATCCGATCCTGCTGAAAATGTACAGAGCACAACTAGACCTCAAGGAGAACCTATATGTCAAATTTAATAAACATCCCTTCAGTACTTTCTGAGAAATAGCAAAAACAAACTTTAATTGTCAAAATCCAAGATGGCCGCCTGGCAGCCATTTTGGGATCCGACCCGCTTGAAATGTACAATGCACAACTAGACCTCAAGGAAAACATATATGTCAAATTTCATAAACATCCCTTTAGTACTTTCTGAGAAATAGCGAAAACAAACTTTAATTGTCAAAATCCAAGATGGCCGCCTGGCAGCCATTTTTAGATCCGACCCTTCTGAAATGTACAGAGCACAACTAGACTTCAAGGAGAACCTATATGTCAAATTTAATAAACATCCCTTCAGTACTTTCTGAGAAAGAGCGAAAATGAGAATTGTTTAAGGATGGACGACGTACGACGGACATACAATGGACGGACGACGGACGCAGGGCGATTTGAATAGCCCACGGTGGGCTAAAAACCAGCTCGGGTTCCAACGGACTCGAACCTGCGCTGATCAGAAGTGAGAGACTTCATGGTTTAAAGCGTGATGCTCTAACCACAAAGCCACAGACTTTCATATCTTCAGGATAACACCGAAAATGCCATAATGTAATGCCCATACTTAGCAGAAAACATAAAACGCTTTCATCCGTATTTGTGCATAAAAGAAAAGGTAATATGTGAAAAAATCTTGCATAAATTTATTTTCAGCATGACTGAAAACTTTATCAACACTATTCATCATGGAGTTTACCAATGTTTTAAGCAATTTTTTTTTATATTTCTGGTTACGTCGACATTTCATTATCGTTTCTTCTTCTGATTGTAGAGTATTCACAGAGACGTCACAAAATATTTACATAGTTCAAATGCAAAAACTTTTATCAGTACTAAGTACTTAAAGCTGTCATCTCAACTTTTAAACCAATTTAATTAATTCAAAATAATAATGATAATGTTTTTGAAACATCCCCAGTGTTTTACTTTCATTGTTAGTCATATTTGTTCAATTTTCTGAATAGAAACAAGCCCCCACAACCGATATAAAAGGCGAGTTTGCTAAATCAGTCGTCATTGTCTAACTACAGTCGCAAAGAACAAACGTGTGAAGTAATGAAGTTTGAGTATAACTCATCTACATGTCGAAAATAAACATTGATATCAGCAAAGTTCATTTACTCTATCTCGACATTTTGCCGGCTAATATACAGTTCACAACCATGAAATTAATCAGTTTAAACACGAGAATATCAAACATAATTCCAAATTCCCCATGAGAAAATCGTAAAATTATAAACAAACGGGAGCTCAGACCACCTGTAATGATATGAATGTCCTCACTTCCGAAATAACGAATCAATTACATGTCAGACCAAGGTCAACTGGGAAAAATACAATCGAACACTCAGATCGTTTTGCAGGACCCACTGAGCATCCATTTCGAATAATTTGACAGCTATGTTTCAGAATTATGTCTCTTATAACGTTTATTTGATGTCATTTTTGTAAAAATGTGAGGTGTACCTTGTCATAAGTCAAATGTTGCGCGACCCGGCTGCTCTATTTACCGAGTTCACCAGAATATGTGACGCTTTGTAAACAACATAAAGGCAGGGTGCAGATTACTGGTAGGATTTTATTTATATTTACGTTCAAAGTGAATATTAAATCACGAATACTAAAATAATGAATTTAAATCTAATTATAAAGTCTATTTAGTACGTATTTTTATTGAAGTATTTTATGTAAAAATTAATGTTTATGATTTGAGTAAAGTGTATGTTTTGATTACATGCCATCTGTCCATTGTTTCGCTTTGGGAGTACAGGTTTGAAATAACGGTCGTTCTGTGGACTCGCCTTTTATAGCGGAACTGGGAACCGATTTCCATTGATAACATATAACAAAAATGTCTGCTTGTGGAATAATAAATCGGGGGTGTTTCAAAAGCATTTTAATTTTTTTTTTCGAATTCAAAACTTGTTTAAAGTTACGATGACAGCTTTAATCCAGTGTAGTGCGAGTTCTTTAAATTGCCAAGCCAAGTTGTTACAGAGGACCTCATTTTTAAATAATATTTTAAAAAAAACACTAACTGTATCATGCTTAGGGTAAGAACTGTTATTACGACAATTCTTTTATGACAAAGCCTGTTGCTAAAGAGAACCTCGTTTTGAAATGTTATTTTATAGACTTCTAACACTCCGGTGCGTCATGCTTACGGAAAAATAGGTCACTATCACAAAAATGACCCAATAAGAAAAGTCGAAACCTGGAAACTTTCACTTGCTAGTTGAACTATGTCACTGCTGGTGCTAGATCATTTCCAAAGGTAAGAATTTGACTTTAAATGTTGCTCTTCACCACATTTGATAAATTTTCAATCATATGATGACCGCAAATTTTCGGTAGCAGGGGAGAGAACTTAGTTACAATATATAACTGTAAGACACTACCAACCTTCCACAAGTAAAATGGCAAACATTCTCAAAAACTCAGCTTAGGTTGCAATAGGGCTCGAACTCAAGACTGGTTGGCCATGGGGCCCCCGAAAGTGGTATGAGAGGAAATTGCAGATAATTTAAAGCTTCAATGACTTTTGAAGAAAGGGCAATGCCCAGATCCACAAAAATAATAACATAGTACAAGTCCAGAGAACAGTATTAATATTTATTTTTTCTTTCAATAAAATTTTTTGTACAAAAAATCAACATAACAGAAACATTCTTTAACAAGTAAACTTGGTTCAAAAAATGTAAAAGAGAAAATCTAACCTACACGAAGTGATACTGTAAAAACTCCAAAGTACTGAAGCTATAACTACTATGACTAAAAGCTAAATGTTATGAAGTTATGACTATCTCTCTCTCTCTCTCATTGTCAAAACTACATGGGATAAGATGCATGATTTTGCTTTTACAATAAATGACATCAGATGATAAAATGACATGAGATGACATTCTATGACATTAATGAAATATGACATACTATGACATGAATGACACGAGATGACATTCTATGACATTAATGAAATGACATTCTATGACATGACATTCTATATGACATTAATGACATGAGGTGACCTATATGACATGCAATGACAAAAGCACACATATATATGACAAGATAATAAATGACGAGACAATAAATGACACATGACAAGGCATGATAATCAATTTGTACTTTGTGATGAAATAATAACACATGGCGATATCACATTTCATATAATATGAAATGTTACAAGTCACGTGATAATTTGATGAACATGGTGACACTGAATCATCACATAATATCTATCCAGGCTACATGTAACATGACACATTCTCATAATATTTTCTATGCTACATGATATTTTGATGATACATGTTTATACCCTTGTCATGTCAAATCAGGACATTTTCCATGGTTAATGTAACATGTTGATACACAACGCCACATTCTCATGACACTTTCTAAGCTAAATAAGACAGTTTGATGATACACGTTGATGCCTTACCACCGTATCATGACATTTTCTAAGCTATATATGAGTTTGATGATACACAGACGCCTTACCACCGTATCATGACATCTTCTAAGCTTAATATGAAAGTTTGATGATACACACTGACGCCTTACCACCGTATCATGACATCTTCTAAGCTAAATATGAGTTTGATGATACACATTGACGCCTTACCACCGTATCATGACATTTTCTAAGCTATATATGAAAATGTATTACAGTGATGAGTCCTCATTATTATGTTCTCTGCTTAAGTTGATGATACATTCATGACATGACATAACCTTTGCCAATCTACATGCAAAAGGTTAACGATACACTATCATATGACATGATATAACTTGTGCTAATCTACATGTGATCAGTTGATGATACATTCATGACATGATATGACCTTTGCTCAGCTACATGTGATAAGTTGATGATACACTATCATATGATAGATATAACCTTTGCTAATCTACATATGATCAGTTGATGATACATTCATATGACATAACCTTTGCTCAACTACACTTGAAAGGTTGATGATACATTCATGACATGATATAACCTTTGTTCAGCTACATGTGAAAGGATGATGATACACTATCATATGATTTATGACTAAATTTAAGCTACATATGAATATGTGATGATGCTCAATTAACATACGACTCAACATATTCTGTTGAATTCTCCATTTTGTAGTTTTGGTGAAACATGCAGTACAATATGACACATTATGACAAACTGTCACATGATATGACACTGACTAAGCTACATGCAAGTAATCAAGTACAACATGCATTAATATATAATAGGGTATTACATCACATGACACTACATACATATAGCATGCTCAGATATATGACACTCTAAGCAATGTGTAGATTTGATGTAAGTGCATGATGACATAAAATGGCCCCTTAGCTATACAATGATGGCTTAGCTCTATATTTAGACATGATGAAACTCTATATGATATAGATTTCATGATGATGATATTAGCTAAGCTAAATATTGGTGTGATGTAATGAGGATGATATACGGTAAAAAATGATATGAGACAAGGGTGATGAGGACTGAAGACAAAAGATGGTGATACAAGACTAAGGATGCTGATATTAGACTAAAAATAATGATCTATGATTATGTAATGCTAAGGATGATCATATGAGGCTAAGGATGAAGCTGTGGATGAAATGTGACTAAGGATGAGGACACAAGACTAAGGATGGTTATGTAATGTTATGGATGGTGATTCAAGACTAAGGATGCTGATATCAGACTAAGAATAATGATCTATGATTATGTAATGCTAAGGATGAAGCTGTGGATGAAATGTGACTAAGGATGAGGACACAAGACTAAGGATGGTTATGTAATGTTATGGATGGTGATTCAAGACTGAGGATGCTGATATCAGACTAAGAATAATGATCTATGATTATGTAATGCTAAGGATGAAGCTGTGGATGAAATGTGACTAAGGATGAGGACACAAGACTAAGGATGGTTATGCAATGTTATGGATGGTGATACAAGACTAAGGATGCTGATATCAGACTAAGAATAATGATCTATGATTATGTAATGCTAAGGATGAAGCTGTGGATGAAATGTGACTAAGGATGAGGACACAAGACTAAGGATGGTTATGCAATGTTATGGATGGTGATACAAGACTAAGGATGCTGATATCAGACTAAGAATAATGATCTATGATTATGTAATGCTAAGGATGAAGCTATGGATGAAATGAGGATAAGGATAAGGATGTAATGTTTTGGATGATGATATATGATTAAGGATGATGATAAAATGTTAAGGGTGATGACATAAGGGTTTAACATTAGACTAAGAATAATGATATATGAATGATTAAGGATGATGATATAAGACTAAGGATGATGATGAGGCTGGAGATGGTGATGTAGGACAAATGGTGATATAAGACTAAGAATGATGATACAAGACTAAGGATGAAAATAGTAGACTAAGGAATAAATCATAAGACAAAGGATGGTGATATTATGTATGATTAAGGATGATGATATAATGTTAAAGATGATGACGAGACTAGGGATTTAAAATTACACTTAGAATGATGATATAAGGCTACAGATGATGATACAAGGCTAAGGATGACGATATATGGCTTATGATGATGATATAATGCTAACAAGATGATACAAGACTAATGATGATGATACAAGTCTAAGGATGATAACACAAGACTAAGGATGATAACACAAAACTAAAGATGATGATATGAGGCTAAGGATGATGATTTAAGACTAAAGATGGTGATATAAGGCTAAGGATGATGATATAAGACTAAAGATGATGATATATGGCTAAGGATGATGATATAAGACTAAAGATGATGATATATGGCTAAGGATGATGATATGAGGCTTAGGATGATGATATAATGCTAACAAGATGATACAAGACTAATGATGATAATACAAGAGTAAAGATGATGATATGAGGCTAAGAATGATGATATAAGACTAAAGATGACGATACAAGTCTAAGGAAGATGATATGAGGCTTAGGATGATGATATAATGCTAACAAGATGATAAAAGACTAATGATGATAATACAAGACTAAAAATGATACAAGACTAAGGATGATGATATACAACTAAAGATGATAATACAAGACTAAGGATGGTGATGCAAGACTAAGGATGATGATGCAAGACTAAGGATGATGATACAAGACTAAGGATGATGATGCAAGAGTAAAGAAGAAGATATGAGGCTAAGGATGGCGATATAATGCTAACAAGATGATACAAGACTAAGGATGATAATACAAGACTAAAGATGATGTTATGAGGCTAAGGATGATGATATAATGCTAAGGATGATGATTTGAGGCTAAGGAGGATGATGATATGAGGCTAGGGATAACAATATAATGCTAATAAGATGATATAAGACTAAGGATGATGATTTTATGGTAAGGATAATGATTTAAGAGCACTATAACTCGTTTTAAGAGATGATGACGGAGTACAAGACCATTTACATCTTATATATGACAATATATTGACAAAAAATTCTTAACAGGGATAGAAATTAAACTCTGCAAAGAAGGATCCAACTGGGTTCATGTCAGGATTTCTGAGAGCCCAGTTGTATGTTTGCAACCCCAGTAACTTGTTCTCCCTATAGCATGCTATTTAAAAAATCTTACTACGAAAACATATTTTAAAGTAGTTCATACACTAGCTACATGTAGCTAGGTATATCCAGTTTACAAGAAGATCAGCCGAAATTTGTGAAAGTGCGAGATATACCCCCACATTTTCAGTAGCCACCTGGGTTTACACACTGTGAAATCTACTAGCCCAGCTCAGTTTTTACTCGCCATGGGCTACTGGGACCCTGCTAATTTCTATCCCTGCTTAATCATAATGATATAATGAAACAGGGTGATATGTAACAAAATGCAAACTCCTCAGTTATGCTGTATGATGCAAGACCTCTCAAGTTATGATAAAATGAAAAAGACAGATATGATGCAAGACAAATTCCAAGTATTTTGGTAATTATTAAATTGTTGACCCAGTGCTGAAATATGTAATGATATAGATATAATGTTAAAAGAAATACGACATGACAATTTACTGGAAACACATGACAAGATTCTAAAATGGGACTTTTTGACAATCTTAAAAATCTAACACAATAAATTGAAATCTTTCCAGTTTATGTTACAAGAATCTGACAATGTATGACCAGTCATGATGTATGAATGAACATTTATGATATAGACCATTGGTAATGTATGACAATGAACATGCATGATGTACAAATATGACCATTTATGACATGATTTTGACCATTTATAATGTATGACAATGAACATGCATGATGTATGACTTTGACCATTTATTATGTATGACAATGAACATGCATGATGTACCACTATGACCATTTATAATGTATGACAATGAACATGCATGATGTATGACTTTGACCATTTATTATGTATGACAATGAACATGCATGATGTACCACTATGACCATTTATAATGTATGACAATGAACATGCAAGATGTATGACTTTGACCATTTATTATGTATGACAATGAACATGCATGATGTATCACTATGACCATTTATAATGTATGACAATGAACATGCATGATGTACCACTATGACCATTTATAATGTATGACAATGAACATGCATGATGTACCACTATGACCATTTATAACGTATGACAATGAACATGCATGATGTATCACTATGACCATTTATAATGTATGACAATGAACATGCATGATGTATGACTTTGACCATTTATAACGTATGACAATGAACATGCATGATGTATGACTTTGACCATTTATAATGTATGACAATGAACATGCAAGATGTATGACGGCTATGACCATTTATGATATGACAACATACTATGAGGTCAACAGTCTATGATGATTTATGATATCGGGCAATCACCAGTCACATATAATGTATGACAATCTATGACTCTATGACTACCTATAAAAATGTATGTAATGACCATGCATGATGAATGACTGTATGACAATATGATCAATAATGAAATCTGGCGTGTGACCATGTATGACAACTGATGACCATGTTTGATGTATATTATGTGACCGTTAACAATGCATGACAATCTATGACCCAGTATATAATGTATGACAATTATGATGTATGACAATATACGACAATCATGATATATGACAATCAGGATATATGACTCATGATGTACAACTGTCTGACATTAATGATGTATGACAATCATCTATGACAATCATGATATATGACAATCAGGATATATGACTCATGATGTTCGACTGTCTGACATTAATGATGTATGACAATCATCTATGACAATCATGATGTATGACAATCTATGACAATTATGATATATGACAATCATGATATGACTCATGATGTATGACTATATGACAATCATGATGTATGACAATCTATGACAATTATGATATATGACAATCATGATGCATGGCAATATATGATTATTTAAGACATATGACATAATACAACAATATATTACAATATACGACCCTTGTTGTTGTAGAATCATGAACAACTATCAATGACAATTTATGAAGCTATCAATTAATCTAAAATTAAGTATGAAAGCTACTACATATCACATTTATACGTTTAACCAGTTGAAAGGTTCAAACAACAAGTACAGATGGCATACAACCTTTCTGACTTAGAGTTTACATTTTGTGATAAGGTTAGAAAAACCAGTATTTCTGATGCTGGGTAAAATTCTGTATGGAACAAGATGTGTTTGTGAAACACAAATGCCCCCGGTCCCGACAAATTTTTGCACAAGGGTATGTGATGTCAGTGAAGTTTTAGCAACTCTTTGATGTACTTACAGTCTAGGTTTGGTTACTGTATCACAATCCAAACTTGAAATATTGCACTTTATATGTAAGCAGGATGGAAATACTGACAGACAAACGATCCAAACACTAGATGTCCCTGGCGGACCTTTCAGGCCAGGGGCATAAAAAGAGTACTACAATGAATTACCAATATAATACAAGTTCGAAAAATGAAATGAAAATGATTAAAAATCACGGATGTACAGAATTTCGGTACAACCACTTTAAAAATTCAGACCAGACTGAAATTATGACACAGTGGAAGCTGTCAACAAATATTACTTCTTGAGAGGCTAATCGGGCGGACTGTCTCTATTTAAAGGTTATACACACAATTCATCCATCTATCGAACATATCTTCAGATATCAGCATTCAAGCCCTTGCACTAACTATGCACAATTCATCCATCTATCTCGCATATCTCCAGCTAACTGTACATGTAACATCAAACATATCTTCAGATATCAGCATTCAATTGCACTAACTCTGCACAATTTATCCACCTATCTCGCATATCTTTCAGATATCTAGGTCTAACTGTACACAACTCATCCAACTCTCTCAGGTGTCTTTGGATATTGGCATTAAAGTCCTTGATCTGACTACACAATTCATTCATATCTTTCATATATATCTCCTGACATCTTGGTCCGATTCTCCATAACTCGCATATCTCTTTTCAGATATTGACAATTTTGTCCTGGGACCGACTACCCTCTCTAAACATACAGCACACACAAAAACATTTTCAACATGAGTAATATAATTTTCATTATAATTTTAGAACAAGACCTGCCCTCAGCACAGAATGTAGCACCTGTATGGTCTTATGATATAGAGAAGAACCCAAAAGCACATATCAGTTACCTGAGAATCTGCCCTCCATCCACGAATCCCCCCCCCCCCACTTTAACTAAGGGACAGGTAATTAATAATCTTGGTTACCTCCTACCGGAAAGGTGCTGAATACATAAAAACATAAAAATATTTGGTTTAGCAATTGTTTGCAGTTTAAATTGGTGAGAATAATTTTGAACAGACGGTTTGATTTGATTTGATTTGATTTGATTTTTTGTTTTACGCCATACTCAACAATTTTTCAGTCATATGATGGCGTCCATTTTTTATTGGTGGAGGAGAAACCCCGGTTACCCAGGTAAAGACCACCAACCTTCCACAAGAAACCTGGCAAACTTTCCCACTTAATTCGAAATGACCCTAGCGGGATTCGAACCAGAGGTGAGAGTGAACAGACGGTAACAGATACAAGAACCCAAAAGCATATTATCTGTTACCTGAGAACCTGCCCTCTATCCATAACCCCCCCCCCCCCCCCCCCCCCATTGGACTGGTAACTAATAATCTTGGCTGCCCCCTACCCAAAATGTGCTGCATACTTAAAAGGATTTTGTGCAGCAATTTTTGGGGGTTATTTCATATGGAATAATTTTGCACTTCTGAATAGATGGCCACAGATAAAAAAAGATCAGTGGGTTGGGACTTCAATTTTGTTCTATAATAATAATAATCAAAAAAAAAAAAAAAAAAAAAAAAAAAAAAAAACAGCTTTTTCAGTGGACAACATGAAGGCAGGATATTACACACTATCGATAATGTAAAAATTAAAATCAACCTTGACACTAGATGCTTTCCTGAGAATAATTTCACCGTCGCACGTTCCTTTATATATTGAACACATATGTGGATCACTGCCATTTTCTCAATAAAAACAAAGTCTGTCACCAGGAGTTCATATATCCAAGACAGATTAGCACCTGGAATTCTATGACACAAGAGGAGATACACCTGGTATCTCCTCTGTGATGTCTTTGTTTGAGGAATCAGTTTCCATGTCAATCACTTTGTACAAGCCCTCCACTTCCTCAGATGATGTTTTCTTTGTCTTCTTGGCTTTGCTCGTTTTTCCTGTTTTCACTATAATACAGAAGAAAAAACGAATCATCAAAAGAAATAAGATTATTCACATGAAATTTACTTTACTCATCTACCCCTGAAAAACAAGTGACTCTTCTGTAAATCAATGGACCCTTTCACAATAACTGCGGTCCTGTAACATTGAGGGAATAAATGATACAGATAACCGCAAAAATATAGACGTCGTTATAGTAACTGATTGTTTCTTGATGTCATTTTCCGGGAATCTGTATCATTTATTCCCGAAAAGTTACAGGACCGCAGTTATCGTGGAAGGGTCTATGACTAAGACCAATCCAAATGTGTCTTTAGGGGTAAACGAGTTAATCTATTAATAGAGTTAACAATAATTACAATCACAAGATCTGAAAGTCCCTCATCCAGATTTAAAGTTTCTATACTTATTTGATTGTTTTACATACTACCAAGCATCACAAATTTTGACCCTTGCTATGGCCCAAAACAAGTGTAGTGAGGGTCCTTTTACATGCCACACCTTCCATGACAAGAGACCTTAGTATAAGGTTTATATTCACTGAATGTAGACCATTCTATAAAAGGGATTCAGTAATTCTACCTCTATTCAAATTTTTGTTGCAATTTCAAATTTTGTTGCAATTTCTAACAGAAAATGAGTCGTGTAATATATTCAATAACTTGATTAGATCCAATTTTTCTGAGAATTGTAATATTACCTGGATTTTTCCCCTTTTTGCCCCATTTCTCATACAGATCAGATCTATCCAGAAGATTGTCAAGTTCTTGGGAACCAATGACTTCTCCCTCTTTACCCTTCACTTCATGGTCATGGTCCTTTGATTTCAGTAATTCAATTAGTTCCTCTGGACTGAGGGGTTTGACAGTTTCATTGTAATTTTCCATTCCACTTTTAAACTTCCCTGTTAGAAAAAATTTGAGATTTAAAAAAAAAAAAAGATAAATAAATTAATAAATAAACATCAACAACAATAACAACAACAAAAGTTAACAAAATTCAAATTAATTAAAGTGCTTAATTATTTAATGATTTTTCCCCAGTTTAAAAATGGTAGATCAAGTTATTCATTGATAACTGGGGCCTCCTTGACCCGGGTGATAAGAGCATCAAGCTTTGAAGCATGAAGTCTTTCACTTCTTGTTAGCGCAGTATTGATTCCCGCTGGAACCGAAGCTATTTTTTGGGAGAAAGTTTGCCAGTTTATTTGTGGAGCGCCAGTGGTTTCTTTTCAGGTACATTGTAACACCTGTAGAAGAACTGTTACAAATTTTAAAATGATGTAAAAGCTCTAGGATGATATGTCATGCCTAGCGTAACACAACGGTGGTAAAGGCTTTCCTGCAAGATGCTTAACTTTTGACATCTCAGACTTAACACCTGCGTCTAGCAAGCACCTGTCTGTAAGCCAAGTCTACAGTCTTGATTCAAACACTCCTCACCTTTATGTATAACCATCTTCTCAAGCTTGCGTTTTGCTGCAGCTTTTTCAACAACCCTTTGATCGATCGTGTTGCTGGTCACCAATCTGTAAACTACGACTGGTTTTGTTTGACCAATACGATGACATCGGTCTTGTGCCTGCAAGTCACTCTGTGGATTCTGAAACATAACAAAGAATCGTGCAATCATAATACAGTGAAACTTGTAAATAAGGAATCTCTTACGGACAACAAAACCAGTCTTTATAGGAGGGTGGTCTTTAAATAGAGGTTGATTTATACACACATGGTACTATTGGGAACTGCAAAAAACAAGTCTTTATGACCAGGTTGTCTTTATACATAGGTGGTGGCTAAAGCAGGTTTTACTGTACTGTAAAGGTGGAAATTTATGTATGGGGCGACTTACGCAATAATGAGTATTTTGTGTAAATACCCCTTTGTACCAGTCCTACAGTTGTGCTTTAAGTTGTATTGTTTAAAACGGGACTGTTTACAAAAAGTTGTCGACATTGCATAAAAAAAAAACTTAACGCATATGGTTTTGCATTTAAGAAAAATGCTTAATTAACAAGACATATTTACTAGCAGAGGTGGCAAAATAATCGCTGACCTAAGCACTACCTAAGACAGAGATTGCGTCACTTAATCACCTGCCTTAACAATGGTTATGCCGACAATCAACATATAAATAGTTAAGTTGTCGCGGTAACATATACCGGTGTATTGCAATACATTGCTCCGTGATAGAATACCGTGATACAGCCCAGTGTACCGGTATGTCACAATAAAATTATAAATTTAACATTTCTCCTTATTTAAACAGAATTTCTGAAAATTAAAACTCAACTTTCGATTGTTTTCAGTAAATAAACATCGACTGACAAATTACTTCGGAACCTTAGTTGTCGCAATCCAATGAACATTTGCAAGTGTACTGAAATACGGTACTATATTACTATAAGCGCTTTACAACACTGCGTTTCAACAGTAATGGTGGCAAACACAGATCCGGAGTCCATTCCTTACAAAAAAGCAAAGAGTGTCCTATGAGAATATACCTTTTCTTTACAATGGTCAAGAAGTCTCAGGAGTTGTTGTATGCAAAAGGTACAATCACTGATACCATAGTATTGTGGTGGAATGACAAATCTGATGTTGAATGATATATGTTTTGTTGCTGCAGTACATTAAGAGTAGAATTTAACATTAAATGTTTTGCGGAGTTCTAATTTCAAGTACATGTACTGAAAGTTATTGAATAATGGTCAGGATGATGTTCACTCATTCTGTTATATACACCAAGTACATGTACTTCAATAAAGTGATCCAATATGGTTATAATATGGATAGCGAATGATTTTAAAAGGTTACTACTTGTTTTAGTCACCATACAGATGTTTTATTATTGGTGCTAATTGTTGGCAATATTTTGCAATATGTATCACAATATGTGAAACAAAATGTGTTTGTGAAACACAAATGCCCTCGGTCCAAACAAATTTCTATCCTGGCAAAATATTGCAATGTCCTACATTTTGACCCCACCCCATCCCCCCCCCGGGGCATGTGATGTCAGTTAAGCGTGAGCAACTATAGGTGAATTAACAGTCTAAGTTTGGTTACTGTATCACAATCCAAACTTGAAATATTGCACTTTATATGTAAGCTGGACGGAATTACAGACAGACAGACAGACAGACAGACAGACCGACGATCCAAACACTAGATGTCCAGGCAGATCTTCCAAGTCGGGGGGGCATAAAGATACCGATTCAAACTAATTGATTCAAATCACCGGATTTATTGAAATAATTAACCTTCCATTATAACTATAGCCAGCCCCGTATAATAAGAAAATTTGCCTCGGCAAAAAAATTACTGAGCCAATTACGTTTGCTTAGGAAAATTGAAACTTCTACAGTTTTTGTATGTAATAAAATGCAATTGATCACTATTTTGTCCATGTGTGTGTTCTTAACGTAAAACATAACAAGTAGGTATAATTTCTAATTGTTTATTAAATCTTCAGGTCAGCACTAGGAGGGGTAATGGCTACACAAATTTCTTTACAAGGATTTTAACTCCATGATCAATTAATATACTCTTGGATTCAAACAAATTTGGCAATTCTAAGTCATTAGAAGTTTTTGCAAAAAGTAATAACATCTTACATGGATATTCAAGCCTCATCTTGACAAGATCACAATCATGTGACTTCAGCAACTCCTTGAAGTGATTGAAGATAACATTAACTAGGTGTGGAAATTAACGGTTACCCGTTCACCCGCGGCGACCGAAATTACGATCCGGCGAATTGTTTTATGTACGACGTCGCCCGTTTGGCGAATTGATTTCAGAGATTTTTTGTCACTTTTGTGGGCCATTATTCAGCCTCATTCCCAATTGGAAATGGTATCTATTTTCCCAATATTGGTCCTTAAAATTCCAAATCTGATGAAGCTAAAATTTTGACATGTTAAGTTCGAATGTCCGCTTTTAACAAAACTAAAGTAGAAGTATAACCATTTGTTATTTCAAAAAGCTTAAGTTTCAAAAGTGATCCATTTCCTTCTATTTGTAGTTCAAAATGTATTGCTAAAACCAATTAGAAACTAAATTATTATTTTATTGACAAGTAAACACGTTAGATTTTACCTTGTGGCCAAAAATGTCACAGAACACATCGGTGTTGACTGTTGTTGCTTGCAATTTATGGAGGAAGTGGAAGTTGGGTGTATGTAATAAAAGAATTGACACCAAACGGAACTGAATTTCAGGATGTGTTAAAATGATGATACATGTACATGTACTACCATACATTTATAAAAGTTATAAAATCTTAATTAAATGTAGGTGAATGATAAAAAGAAAACTAGCTGTTGTGAATAAAAGTTTTAATGAAATACGTAAAATGGATAGATATTGTTTTAAAAATGAAAATAGTAATAATAATGATTGATATAAATGATAATACAGATGCATTTACAATTAATTTACTTGCAAATGTATCATTCAGAGACATTTTACAATGTGTATATCTATTAAAATAACAAAAAATCAATAAAACACAAAATTGACTCAATTTTTTTTTCTTTGCGGGCAACCAAATTTTCATGGCGGGCAATCACAATATCAGTAAAGCACTTGCCCGGTTGAGCAAGTTGTTAAAAATGTTAAGGTCACAAACTGGTTAAAATTTATTCAAGTAAATATGACCGGCCCCTATGTTTAAATCCGGGCTCTCACAATTTAAAACTTAGGGGCCCATTTGGCTCCTGAAGATTTTTTTCTTAATTTTCACCCCTGTTAACACTGACTGTCAAAGATATCTTCAACAGATTTACATTAGTACAACTTAGCAGGGGTGTGGAAAGTACTCATCCATCGGGCAAGTATGCATATGAAAAGTACTCGTCCGGATATATATAGGACTTGCCAAAAATTTTTAAAAAAGTATGTGTAGTACAAGGCTGAAGTAACTGAACAATTAAATTTTATTGCAATGCAAATCTAAGACAATGATAATCTAAACAAAATTCAATCAACTATTCATTTTCATCCAAACTTTTACAAATGCACGAGACCGCAGGGTTTCCACTAGCAGCTGTGAGTTAGGGTCACAGACCCCTCAGTGAAAATTTCTGGGGGTCAAAACTCAAAATTGAAGAGTCATGAGTCGAGAGTCAAAATTACAAGTTTCACCGCACTTTTTGTAAATGTAGATGCAATGCCTACCCAATCAGGGTTACGATGTGTTACCATCTATAATGTGTAAAGTACACTATTAAAATCAGTAGATCTATTTCTCTATCTAAATTCAATGTTTATCATAATATGATTTTCTTCCTTATTTGTACATAGTCCATGTTAGTCATGGTACATCACTGATTTTGGCCGATGGGGGGGGTTAGATTAACTGCTAAGGAGATTGATTTGTTGTTCATTCTAATAAGCCAGATATTTATTTAACCAGTGTAAAACTGCTGTCTAAAATACTCTTTTAAATCAGTAAACGTTATTGTAAAAATGATTACATTAAATTCTCAGAAGATCTAGTAAGAAAAAAAATTGCTGATGTTTGCAGGTGCACTAAATAGTAAAGTCGCTCAAATTTTACTCTGCCAAAGATCGAAGTATAAAGTACAAAAGTGTGTCGGTATTGATAACGTATTTCTTATAGCAATCTAAGGTCACAATAAGAAAAATTGGAATAAGTTTGCTGATACAGTAAACGACAGAATAAATTAACTTGTTTCCCTATTTCACGACATGCAGACCGCTTTTGTGCATCTTACCAAGAGGACAAACATGAACCGCTGACAGACTTTGGATCGGCACTACACCGTCATTAACAATCAGCAGTGACAATCAGTTAACCTTGTTAAAAGATTTGTTTATTTAGTGATGGACAGGTACACAAGATTAATTACATCACCCACTTGAAACTGAAAGCTTGTCGATAAGCATTTCCATAATCACGCAATTTCATTTTTAGATCGCTTTACACATTTTCGTGTGAAACTTCAGATTTAACTGAGGAAATCCTTTTTCAGATTTAACTGAGGAAATCCTGAGTTATAATAGAAATTTGAAATTCAAGTAGGCCTACTTGACCCTTGTGGTGCTAAATGTTATATTATCGAGACAAAGGCTCTCCAGCGGAATATAATTGGATCTATAATTGATTAAATCATCTTGTGTTTTCAACAGGTGTTTAAATGGAATTTTCAAAATAGATCTAAGGCATATCATACATCATTGGCTCATGACCTCAACTTTCTGAAACAAGAATAATTCATCATCGTTCACCATGATTAACATGTTATATACCTGTATTAATGATTGAAAAGGTGTTAAAACTGAAGAATTACAATAAAAACATTTAATTACCAGTTTTCTTATTTACTCTAATAATGGTTTAATATAACCATGATAAATTCATGCAAGTCGGCTACTTTTGGTGGTCACTGGTATGACAATTAACAGATAAACATTCCAGTAAAAGTCCATATGCGTAACACACAAATATCTATTTCATAGATTTACAAAACACTGGTATCAAACAAAATTATCAGTTTGTATGTTATAAAGTATGAAATTTCCTGTTGTACTGTCTTATGAAACTTCCTTTCTATCAAATTTTAACAACACACTTGTATTTGTGTAACATCCTAACGAAAATACAGGTTAAAATTAATCAGCGTCAATTTCTGCACTTATTTTTTTTTTTTTTTTTTTTTTTTTTTTTTTTTTTTTTATGGTATTTGGCCAGGCTTTTTACATCAATCCCTACAGCTCCACCTGACTAGGGAGTATTGGGTTGTCATATGTTAGATGGATTGACCAAGTACCAAGAAAAAAGGAGAAGAGAGAGAGAGAGAGAGAGAGAGAGAGAGAGAGAGAGAGAGAGAGATTTGAATAATAAAGCACCACACAAACGAAAGGAAAATATATATAAAAAATAATAACATAGAGCAATCCCACTCTATTTGAACATATTGAGTAATATTGTATCTATTAATTAGTAATATTTAAAGTGTACATGAAATACATACACATACATGCATATATACATACACACACCTACATACATACATACATATACAAAGACATATACACATATACATGCATATACACATATACATGCATTTGCATATATATATACATAACATATCCTGGGTGTTTGTCTCTTATATAACATTCTATTAACATAAACATGTACATACATACCTATAAAATTGTAGATATATACACTATACACATATATATTTTAATATTTAATTAGAAAATTACCAAAAGGTAGGACATTGTACTTCTGACCAAAAAGTAATATAGAAAGGAATTGATAGTTAGATATGTGTTGTGCTGAGAGGGATAGCTGTTTATGTTCTGTTTCTGATTCACTGTTTGGATTTTTATGGGTACATGTATATTTCTGAATCATGCTTTAATGAAGAAAGTTTAGACCAAAATGAAATGTTAGATGTTATACATTTATTTTTATATTGAGATCTATAATGATTTACCTATACGTATATCATAACTTACTAATTTTCTTTCATTAATTTTTCAAAAAACTCAATAATCTTGGGTGGTTTATTTTGATTTAGTCCTATTTTTATTAAATTTTTAATTGCAGCTTTAGCTTGACTTACATACAGTGTTTTCTTTTTATATTTTGTGGTATATACATATTTTTTTATTGTTAAAATGATATTATTAAGTATCTCAAAGTATTGTATTTTATCTGTAATACCAAATATTATGGTTAGTTCTGTGAACATAATGTTAAGATTTAAGGATACATTTAGCCAGTTCTGAATTTCTGATATTAACATTTTAGTTTTGGGACAATTCCAGAATAAGTGTCTTAATGTTTCTGGCTCTGTATGACATAGATCACAAAGATCATTGTTTGTTATATTTATTTTTTTGAGATACGGATTTGTTGCTAGTATGCGATGATTTATTCTGTATTGTAACCATTTTATATTTGGATTTATTGTTAGTCGAAATGGTAAATCATAAATTTTTTCCCATTCTAAATTATTTCTATTTAACTTTTCTTCCCATTTTGATTGACTATTTGATATATTTAGTTTAGTTTTTATTAATGCATTATATATATTTTTAGTGCCTTTTGCATTTGACATGATAATTGCTAGATTATAAGGTATATCTGGTCCATATTATTAATTTATTTGTTATTTCATTTGTATTTAACTGAGTTTGTAATTTTTTAATGTTATTAACTATTCCAAGATATTCTATAAAGTTTGGCTTAAAATTGTATTTTTCTTGCATTTCAATATAAGTTAATGTTTTAAGTGTATTATCTTCCGATTTAATTAAATCTTTGAGAGTAAATATATTTTTTTCAATCCAGTTTTTAAACATAACTGGTTTATTGTCTATTTGGATAATATCTGAATACCATATGGGAATATTTTGTAAAATCAATTAAAATTATATTTATGACTTTGTTGATTGAGAAGAATAAAAGCTAAAAAAACATCTTTCCAGAAAACATTTTTTGTTGTTTTACTTATTTTACGTAGAAAATTGTTTCCGTATAGTGTTATTTGTTTTATAGTTGTATTCATTTCGCTTAATATTATATTTTTCCATTTTTTGTCAGACAATATTCTCCTAACCCATGTAAGTTTGATCGCTAATGCAAATTTTTTTTATATCTATCATTTTTAAACCTCCTTCTGAATATTGTTTGATTAGTATTTCTCTTTTAATTCTATCAGTTGGACCATCCCAAATGAAATTATATAATAATGTATTTAAATTGGTATAAAATTGTTCAGATGGATTTGGCAGTGTTTGAAATAAATGTATAAGTTTGGGTAAAAGAAGTGATTTTATGATGGTAGTTTTTCCAATTGGAGTTATGAATCGTTGTTTCCATTGATTAATTGTTTGTTCAATTTCTTTAATTTTTTTGGAAAAGTTAATATTTGGTATATTCTCTATATCAACATCAAAGTCAATACCCAGTAATTCAAATTTTGTTTTGTTCCATGATAGTCTTTCACAATTTAATTAAATATTTATCTTGACTAAATGCTTTAGAGCCTATCCCAGATTACATGAGATTTTGTCAGATTTATTTTAAGACCCGATATTTGGCCAAACCATTTAATTTCATCTAAAGTTGTTTTTAATGATAGTTGGGATCCATCTAAAAATATTGTTGTGTCGTCTGCAAATTGACTTAAAATGTAATCAGTATCTTTAATTTTTATACCTTTAATAAGTTTGTTGTTTTTAAGTTTTAATGATAATATTTCTGCACATAAAAGAAATAAATAACTAGAGACAGGATCACCTTGTCGACATCCCCTAGCTATTTTGATTGGTCGAGATAGATTGCCACCCATGTTTATGTTTGAAAAAATGTTATTTGTAAAAGTTTTTACCCATTTTATTATTGAGTTATTGAAATTAAAGAAATTTAGCACTTTAAATATAAAATTCCATGATATTGAATCAAAGGCTTTTTCAAAGTCTATTAAAAAAATCATTCCAGGTATATTATACTTTTCAGTAAAATTCATAATATCATATACAGTTCTAATGTTTTCACCTAAAAATCTTCCTGAAAGAGAAGCCAGTTTGATCTTCATTTATTAAATAATTTAAAACTGATTTTATTCTTTGGGCAATGCATCCTGAAGCAATTTTATAAGTTATATTTAGTAATGTAATTGGTCGCCAATTTTTTAAATACTGTTTAGGTTTATTGCCCTTAGGAATACAGGTAATTATACCTTGTCTTTGTGTTATTGACATATTTGTTGTTTTATAACCTTCATTTATCGATCTAATAGTAAATTCACCTATCTCAGTCCAAAACATTTTAAAAAATTCAACTGTGTAACCATCAGATCCAGGACTTTTGTTGTTTTTCATGTTTTTTAGAACGTTTAATGCTTCATTATTTGTTATTTCCCCTTGTATTCTTTTATTATCTATTTCTGACACTTTATTAATCTTAATATTTTTAAAAGTTTCATTTAAGGAAAAATTTTCTTGTATTTCTTCATCAATGTTAGCAAATATATTTGTATAAAAAAGCTGGATTTCATTTAAAAAATTTTCTTGATTCGTTATAATTTCCCCGTTATCTTTTTCTAGTAGGTTCATTAATTTGGATGTGAAATTTTTGTTTTCTAGAGTCAAAAAGTATTTTGTGGGTAGTTCTCCTTCTTCTAACCATTGTACTTTGGATCTCATAATAACACCCTTCATTTTTTCATTTCGTATATTTTCTAATTGTACTTTTAATTGATCTAAGTTTTCACAATTTGTTGCATTTAAATTGGACTCTAATTTATATTTATGTCTTTAACCAATTGATTTTCAAGTATGTTAATTTGTTTCTTTTTAAATGATGAGAACGAAATTGTTTTTACCACGTATTTCTGTTAATAGTATTTCAAAAAATAGTTGGTCACTGATTGTGAATTGTAATTGATCATTTGTAATATCAGATATTTTATCAAGATTATATACTGGTATGGCATATTGTTGTTTTGTTTCTAAAATAGTTTTTTTGACTAGTTCAATATAATTTGGATCGTTTAAAAGGGAATTATTAAATTAATTATGAAATTTGCGTCTGCATTTTTTTTGCGAACATACATAAAAATTGCTGAAATGGGTTTTTCTTTTGGCAAAATAGCCATAGGACTCAAACTAATTCTATCTAACAAATATGAAATGAAAATAAATAAAATTAATGTAGATCTAAAAACAAACTAAACTTCAATTTCCAGCCTATGAATAAATTTAAAATTAGAATTCTAAATTTTATTTGTTGTATCTTCTGCACCAACTTTAAATTTTGTCTGTCATGCATTAACACTCATTTCAAAATAAAACATGAGCATTATGGAACCTACTTAAATTTAAACCAAACATGACACTGGGAACAGGTAAAATGTTTCATAGCGTAAAATGGCTGTAATTTAAAACAAATTTTAGGGCTTGTAATATCGAATGTAAACGATTCTATTTCGGGAAGATATACTCTGCCTAGACTTAATAAACAACCAAACAACGTTCTCTATCTTGTGTTAATTAATATAAATAACTGTATGGGATGAAAAAGACAGTTTACCTAATGTTTATTGTTAAAGAAATAATTTTGTTAAAGAAATAATTTTTCATCAACATAATTAGGGCCTAAAGTCTCAATATAGCAAAACAATCTATCACCAATTTCACTTATAGCCGTCAATACTTTCAGCAATGGATTAAACTTTGTTTTTTGTTGAAGACATCTTTTCTGGCTGAAATCCATTATGAACAGACCTATTACACAAAAAGTTTAGGTTTATACATCCCAATCTAATCGCGATTAACTTCAAAAGTTGTGATAATTGTTGTGTAAACACCCGACAATAGACATGGCGATTTTCCCCAACTTCTGCGAAAACGAGAACTTGAAATTGTAACTTTCAATGTTCGAGTTACCTCCCTTTGCAATATCAATATACACACAGTATACAAGTGACCACCCGCTGAAATTGAGCAGTCGCTGGTTATGTAAGGCATGTGGTCACCATACAGGGTGCATAAATAAAGGAAATATCAGTGTTTTTTCACACTTTTTTTTCAAAGATACACTGTACCCGTTTATTTGGGAAAAATAGAGAAAATAATGCTGAAATTGGGAATTCAAAATTTTTTTAAAGTGTGCTGATAGTCCTTGCAGCTACAAGATGAGTCAAAGGCAGTCAATGACTCGTAAACATCTGTAATCTTTGTCAATTGAACCCCCTTGAATCTTTTGGCTGGAACCTTTTTGTGCAATATTTTGTGTTATGCGACATGTCTTACATATCAGCTAGACACTTAACCAGGGAGTAAAATTAGCACTCGCCCAGTTGCATTTGCGACCATTTTTATGCCTGGGCGATTGAAGTCTGCACCACCGATCGCCAAGAAGGCGAATACGACCGTATCCGTAAATGCCCGTATATCCATTTTTCTCTTCTCTTTCCATCTAGTCAGCATCAATTTTGTTATGCAAATCTGGGTCTGTGAGATGTTTAAATGCTGTACGTGTCACAACGTTATGTTCAAGCGTATTATACTTATACACAATTAATACCACGGTGTGTACATGTTGACAAGGTGGTCAACTTTCGAGAAAGTTTTGTTATTTCATTGAATCCTAGTTAGGTAGACACATGGCGAAATCCGCACTTAGTTCATGCACATCGACACCTATTTATTTCAGCACTTGTTTCTATTATAGCTTTTTTTCGGCCAATTCTTGCAAATTATTTTGATATCGGCACTCGGGCCTAATCAACAGTATTTTCACCCGCATTCAACATTATCTGGTAGGATCTCATAACCATCACCTTAATTATGCAGCCATTAGCCCCTCACTGAATCCTTTGTTCCTTTCGAACGACTGCTTTGTCAAAACAATGTTTTGATAGCAAATAGCACGTTTAAATTAAAATAGATAATTTGGAGATGTATGTTTTTTAGAGGTTTTTTTTGTGTGTCAACAGTCACATGAATTCGAGACTTATAATTATCAAGAAAGCGTATTATACACATAATTATTTCTGGGAATGATTCTTCTCTTCTGAGATAAACATTTTTTAATACCATTTCGTTAACTTGATAGATATTTCCAAGTGTTGAAAAAAATGTTTCCAGGTGCCTATTTAACTTCATTAAGTGCTGATTAACATGTTTCCTAAGTGGGGGGTGGGATTTGACTTGTAACCATTCCTTGGACTCGTAAGTCTTTGTCATGTGGTGTTACATTGCTGAAAACCCCAGCAAGCAAACCAGCCATAGAATACTCCAAAGTGTATCAATAAGATTTAAAAGAACCACTCCTCAACAAAATGGACTGGAAATTGTCAATGGTTAGTACATGTAAGAGACACATTCATGATTGCACGCAACACAATACAAGCTATATAGAAAGAGAAATTGAATTTGAATTAAATTGAGAAATTTGGTTTTGTTTTGTTTTGTTATCTTATTTTTTTTTTTGTATGACAGCATCTGAAAAAATAGCTGGGCAACTGAGTTTCAACCTGAGTCCCTAGATATTTTGTTTTAGGGGCCAGGCTGGCCTCTTGATCCTGCAGCCAATTTTACTCCCTGTTAACCCTGCCGGGCTCTAAAGTAAAGATTTTTTTTCACTTGTCCAATTGCACGTAATATCCAAAAATAACTTAAGTGAATCACAAATCTACTTTTTTAATTTTTTTAAAAACAATGTACATGTAATTTATTTTCTCAATTTTTTGTTTTATAACGAAATATGAATATTCATAAATCAAGCAGACTAAAAAAGAGGATGTTTATCAGACAATGAAAAATAAAAACAGTGAACAAATGAACGTGCATTTCCATGATTTATAAAAACATATATAAATTATTATGATTTTTAGTCAAAATCATTTAGTTTTCACATATGAAAAATGTAAATCTTGCTATTTATTTAACTTTCTGGTTTTTAGTGCGATTCCGATTTTGAAGCTCGATTCCGCAATTCTGTCCGTAATACCACAAAAACAGAAAACCATCACGATCATAAATAATGACTGTAACAGCAGTTGTCCAACTGATCCCTAATCCTCCCCATAACTATAACATTGACAACAGTCACTTACCCAATCACTATCATAGATGATGACCGTGTCAGCCATCAGTTCATCCCAAATGTACCCCATAACAGGCCACAAAATAACAGAAATTGTCATTTACAGGTTACGCTAAAAGGAAAGACTGTAACCTGCAGGTTATGATAGCAATAATGAAGATTTCAAAAATGAAATTCCTCAACGTAACCTGAACGATCATTCCTGTGTTATTTTTTGGTCTGCATAACTAGTACATTGACCAGCTAGTCACTTACCCAATCACTGTCGTAGATGACGACTGTGTCAGCTGCTGTCAAATTAATACCTAATCCTCCGGCCCTTGTACTCAACAGGAAGATAAAGATGTCTGGGTTTGAGTTGAAACTACTCATCTACAAGAAAGTAATACAGATTTTATAAAAACACTGAATGCTAATTTAACGTATCTTTCTATGAATTTTATTTAAAAACTATGCAAATTTACCACCAAATCAGCTTACATTTCATCAGCGCGCGTTAACTACACCAACTTATAACAATATTAAATGACTTTAAAAGCCTGTAGTTTCACTTTTATCTGGTATGGGTTTAATACAGTTGATGTAAAGATTGCTCAAAAGGGGAGGAGTTCCAAAGTACAAGATATTGCTTCATTTGCCGTATTAAGAGCTGTTATAATAACATCTTGTCCTTCATTTTTAAGGTCCTCCATTTTTACAGTATGATTTTCATTTAACAAGTTGCAATGAAATTGATTTAAAATCAATTTCACACATAGATGAATAGATGACCAACACCTCTCTCATCATAAACAAAACAGAAAGTCCAATGACCCTTAATGGTCTCCTGCATGCCGTCTTATCAACAAATCTCTTGCCGTTGGTCATGAATTTGACAAGTTTAGTATAGACATACCTGCTCTCGGTACTATAAAACCTAAGTTGCATGCTTTACGCAATGGGGTGATGATTTTTTAATAACTGCACATATTTTTTTAACATGGGTCTCGGGCTTGACCTACAGGTCCTTTGGAGGTGAGGGTTATACACTTTTTAGTAACCCTCATCTTAGTCATGCAATATGCGAAAATCGAAGAGAATTGGCCCATATACTGAGGAGTTTAGAATATTAAAAACTTATGCATGCGCACACACCCATGCACAGCAAATAGAATTCATAACAGGGCGCTTAAATGACTAATGTGACCAAAACAATTTCAAAGTTATTACTACTGAAAATCCAGTTTTATTCATGCAAATTTTAATTGTGTAATTTTGCGAAAAGCTCTCAATCATTGAAATAAAATTCTTGCTTATTTTTCTTACCATATACTGAAAGTGACAACATTTGCAATGAAGTACAAATAAAAGTACGATGAAATGGGTATTCTAAATTCTGAAAAATATAGTCATTTAGTACCTTAGATTCTTGAAAATAAAGTTCTGGAAAAAATTTACAGATTAAAAGCTTACCTGTTCCTGCCTCTCCTCTACACTGGAGCTTCCGTCTAGTCGACAATACGTTAGGTTTTTTAAGTAGCAGTAATCCTGAAGAATATCCAACATCTTCGTCATCTGAGAGAAGATGAGAACCTGAAATGTGTGGATGTAACAGTAACAAACGATAATTTGAACGCGTAATAAAACCGCAAAATATCCTACAGAATTGCTGAAAAAATCAAATGGATTATTTCACATCAGTAATTTACACAGGTCCTATATAATCCCATCATTGTAAAACCACAGTCAGGAATCACTATGCTCTTTCCTACCATCGCCTTCTTGTGACCGAAATCTCTCATGCAAATATTTATTATTCATGAAGTCTGCAACCAAAATCTCTCATAAAAGTACGATGAAATGGGTATTTGAAATACTAAAAAAGAGTGGGATAGCAGTTACATGGTAAGGATGGGATAGCAGTTACACGGTAAGGATGGGATAGCAGTTACAAAGTCAGGATGGGATAACAGTTACACAGTAAGGATGGGATAGCAGTTACATGGTAAGGATGGGATAGCAGTTACACAGTAAGGATAGGTGCAGTTATATTGTAAGGATGGGATAGCAGTTACAAAGTAAGGATGGGATAGCAGTTACACAGTAAGGATGGGATAGCAGTTAGACAGTAAGGATGGGATAGCAGTTACACAGTAAGGATGGGATAGCAGTTAAATGGTAAGGATGGGATAGCAGTTACAAAGCAAGGATGGGATAGCAGTTAAATGGTAAGGATGGGATAGCAGTTACAAAGCAAGGATGGGATAGCAGTTAAATGGTAAGGATGGGATAGCAGTTACACAGTAAATATGGGATAGCATTTTTGCCAGTAAAACTAAAGTCTCTCTGATTTTGCTTTATTTCTATTTTTGGTTCACGTTTTCACCAATAATATTTCACTTATATCACAATTATTTTGTACTATCGACTGACGCAATGCAGTGACGGTTCTCATCTCCAATCTTTTATAAAATCAGTTTCACCTTCCTTAAGCCCACAGGAAAAGTGTCAACATAATTTTTTTTTTTTTTTAAACTGCTACCCACCCAAGAAAGATTAACTTTCTGCGTAATTCAATTACGACAATTATAGCCTGCTCACCTTGTGACCTCTGACCTTCAGTTCCATCAGCATTTTGTCTAAAATCAACATTTTGCCGCAACACTTGATAAGATTTGCATCCATTTTGTAGTCACCAGTTTTGGGGTCCAAGGGATACTCCAGAAGGTACGGGTGATTACAACACTTCCGGAGCTGCATCATCACATTCTGTAGTCGTATCGTCACTTGCGATTTCTTTACTTTCGCCTCTTTCACCCTGTGAAATACAATCAAAACAAAATTAACACATCAACCCCTTTGGTCACATTTAGACTCACCCAAAACAATGGGAGAGTCTACTGTCATAACTTAGAAGTAAACAATTACTATTAGATGTTAAATGATTGTGAAATTTTTTATTCTAAATTGTACACCCCCAAATTCTGACAGTGGACTTTACCATTTATTGAAATGGGCAGGTCCAAATGTGATTTCAGGGGTTGATGAATTTAAACTAAGCATTACAAGATATATAGACCCTCTCCCTCCACAATTTCACACAAGAGAGGACAATTACTTCATAAATATGGAAACATGTAGTACCAAACACAAGTTTGTCCGAAGTATCGTCATATTGTATAATCCTATCAAGTTTCATTCAATTCTGTTGAGAAATGTTGAAACTAGAGTGATGACAAGAAAGTGTAACACAAGTACATGTTGGACAAATGCTAAATAATGCCCGTCTAAATTTCATCTGCCACAGGATAATAATAACAGATCTTTTTCCGTCAATTTTGGAAAAACGCCATTGGAGACACAATGAGAATTTTACTGTGAATTTGTGTCAAATCGGGAAAAATTGTTGGCACACATGGCAATCTAAATGTAATGGAATCTCTTTTTTGAAATGTATTTACCCAAGACTTACATTAAATCTATGTTCATTATGGTCTTAGCCTAAACACCAAATTGGGAACAAGATGTGTTTGTGAAACACAAATGGCGCCCCCCCCCCAACTAAATTTCTATGATGGAAAAGTAAAATGATATAGTTAAATATTGCAGTGTCCTACATTATGACCTCCCCAAGGGAATATGATGTCAGTGAAGTGTGAGCAACCTTTAGATGAATTTACAGTCTAAGTTTGGTTACTGTATCACAATCCAAATTTGAAATATTGCACTTTATATGTAAAAGCGTGACAGAATTATTGACAGACAGACAGACAGATAGATGGACAATCCAAACACTAGATGCCCCCAGCGGACCTTTCAGGCCTAGGGCATAAAAAACATACGTATTTTGCATTGGGAATGGGGCGGAATTTCAGACCCATTGAAACTACCAGATTGAAAAAGGCCTAAATGATCAACTGGTGTTGCCAGTAATTTCTTCATCAAAAAAAGATTCCAAGGGATGGTTCAAATCTTTATTATAAAACTCACAAAGTTTTGAATATAAAAGAGAGGCTGCAATGAGTCATCTATTATCTTGAGTCCATGACCTATCTTAACAAGGTAAAAAAAATTAGTTCATTTGATTTAATCCTAAACATGAGAAGTACAAAATTGGAAAAGAATTTGAACTATTCTTTAGCCTAGAAGAAAACTCCCTTTTACATAATTCATTTACTGTTAAATAAACCAATTACGTGTTCTCTTTTTTGCTCTGGTTGTCTATCATAGCTTGGATCCATGCCTCTAGATCTTCCTCTTCTTTTTCAATGTTTCGTCTTTTCTTTGGCGAATCGTCTTTGTCCGACCCTACCATCAAGTTATACTGAACTTTTTGTTTAGCTGATTTACGTACTGGACGACCAAACTCATTCAGTTCTACCTTTTCTGGGATTTCCTAGAACACAACATTATATCAGGTGCATGACAAAAATAATGAATCATGTCAAGTACTGCTTCTGTTCTCAATATTTTGGCATTACTATTTCCCAAATAACAGCTTACGGTTTAGTTCCAGTACTTACAAACTTCAGAGATTCTATGCACAATATTCCTTTTTAGAACCATTTCTTAGCTATTCACAGAGATGCCAACTTTAGATAATTGAAAAACCAAGTCTTAATGTGTGTGCCAAAGGCGCAAGCCCACCAGTCCGGGGGGCATGTTCTCCCTAATAATTTTTGAAAAAAAAGTGCTCACAGACACATTCTCCTGGCTTAAATTATTGAATATGCAATTTTTAACCCATGAAAAAAATGACCCAGATGTTTTTTTTTAAAAAATCGGAGAATTGAATAGGAAATTGGAGGCATGGATTTGAACACAAAAACCAGAAAAGCTCTGCCCAAAATGGAGAGGTTGGCATCCCTGTAAACCTGAAAATTTTTGCCCTCATATAAACACTAAACAGTGATTTTGTTGACTTTTTCCAAAAATACCTCCAGTCATACTTTTGGGGGGGGGGGGGGGGGGGGGGGGGGGGGGAATATGCACAATTCTTGAAAACTGGGAAATTTCATGTTATGAATTAATTACACTTAAACTTGAATTTGAAAATAATATAATTGATATATTCTAGAAAAAAATAGTTTTAACCTTATCACTGGACAATATGTAAAAGGTGTGCTTAATTTACCATGAAATTAGAAAAAACGTCCAGATAAGCTTGACCTAAATAATTAAAACTTACATTCTTTTCTTCAATTTTTTTGAAGATGGTTTTGTCAACTGTGGCTTGGTAGAATTCTTTCTGTAGATCGGACATTGGCGCATACACGATCAACTCCTTCTTCGGTGGAATGTGCAAGTCTACATCCTGTTTCAATCGCCGCAACATAAACGGCGTCAAAATCTGACGAAAATGAAATTGAAAATTTTACAATTCGAAATCTCTTTATATTTACAAAAGTCACTAAATGTAATAATAAAATATGCATGTATCTAGGTGGATGCAAACATTTCAAAAGGAAAGCAGTTTATATACAAGAGGCCCATTTGGGCCACATCACTCACCTGAACTGAGTTGGTATCTTACAAATACAGTGGAACATTGCATTAAGAAGACCTCATATTTAAGACGATAAATATTCTGTATCTTCCACTTTTCTTTAATAAATATGAAATAAGTCTAGACCCTAACTTAAGACAGCACCTTAATTGCTAATCAGAAGAAAAAAAATATGTCAATAACTTATTTTCCTATTTCTATGAAAAACACAACCTTGAATCATTTGTACATATAGATCAATAAGATGCATTTAATTTTTCCATTTATGTAGTAGTTGAGGAGAATACATTGAAACTTGAATATATAAAAACCTCCTTAGGGACACATGACAACTGATCTTTATAAGGAGGTGGTCTTTACATAGAGGTCGATTTGTACACAAATGGTACAATTGGGAAAAGCAGAAAAGGTCTTTGTGACCAGGTGGTATTTATACACAGGTGGTCACTAAAGCAGGTTTTACTGTATTTTTGAAGAGGAGTACATTCTTGGACATATTTAACCCCACCCTGGTTCCATCGGGCAAAAACAACACAAAACTAGGTAGAGGACCTAAAGTAAGTGTTTCCTGTCAAATTTCTTTAACCCCCCCTCCCTTTTTGCAGTTTTAAAAAATTCATTAAAAGAATAATATTTCAGCAAAATTGTTTCAAGAAAGCATTTCTCCACCTAATTCTGGAAAGATTGGTGAATTTCAAAAACTGCTAATTACAGGTAGAACACATAAGATGAGTGCATCATAATGAATAAAAGGGGAGAAAATCAAAGAAATCATACAAATATGAATGAAAATTATGAAGTGTAAAAAGACGTTAATAATGTATTTTAGCCCACCCTGGATCCACACATGGGCCAATCCGGCAGAAATTCACAAACTTGGTAGAGGACCTCGAGTACTTGCTTCCTTCAAAGGTGGCCTTTATAAAAAGGTTTATTCATTATATAAAAAAAAGTTAACAAAGGTTATGTTTGAATGATCTAGGCAGATGCCTTAATACAGAGGTGGCCTTTAATGCAAGTTTGACTGTAAATTATAAAATCTGAAGATATGGGAAGTTTACCTGATGCAACATGGACAAGATGTTCTTTTGTTGTTCTTCAGCTATGATCCGCTCATTGGCACCCTCCGCACTGATTCTCTCTACATCAAACCAGGCCTCAAAGCTGAAAAATTTCAAAATATCTTACTAAATACAGTTGAACCCAGTTATATTATAATCAAAGGGGAATCAATTTTTCTTTCAATCAATCACAGGTTTCAAAATTGTCAGGTTATAATGCCAATTAAGAAATTTGGTCCGGGAATCAAAATCATGTCATGTAAAGCGGGATTTCATTGTAAAATGGTTCAATATAAGTGATCTGACTGTATACATCTGGTGTCAGGAGATGGCGTGATTGATCAAGGGAGACAAATGCGATCAAATCAATTATTTCCATACTTTCTTGTTCATTCTTGCTTTCATATTTTTGTTTATAATTCATACTTCTAATCCGAACAACCTGCTACTAAAGATAATTCACCCCTAAAGACACATTTGGACTTGCCTAATTCATTGATTTAGGCCTATAGAAGAGTTCATTGTTTCTCGGAGGGTTGATGAGTTTAGATTATTCTGTTTCTACAAACTTTGTTCTCTCACAAAACTTAACACTCCTAGTGTACCTTACAGTACAAAATCAAGATTATCTAAAAACTAAACGCAATATAATTCAATGAGCTTAATACAAAATTTTACATATTTTTCATTTTACCTTCCCAAATCATCAAATATTTCTGGCAATAGGAAATTGAGTAAAGACCAGAGTTCTGCCAAGTTATTCTGTAGTGGAGTTCCTGTCAGTAGCAATCTGTGGGTGTTCTGGTACATCCTGAGCTCCCTGAAGAAAATCATTACAGTAAAAGTAAGTACAGTAAAACCTGCTATAGCAGCCACCTCTATATAAGGATTACCTGTTTATAAAGGCCAGTTTTTTCAAGTCCTTTGACTGCATACTTTAACTAAATTGAACCTGTGTATAAGGGTCACCTGCACATCAAGGTCAATATTTTCTGGTCCCTTGGGTGGCCCATATATACAGGTTTCACTGTTCTAAGATGCATTCTCAGAATATTGATGAAATGATACATGTCCACTTGCCAGGGATTTACCACACAATTTTGGGAAGGGGGCCTGGGCCTTTTAAATTTCACAATGTTAGCAACATTTAATTGAAATTGAAAAATCTTAAAAAATACATAAAACTTTACAAGGATTACAAAAATCTCTTCTAATTTGTTGTAATTTGACTTTTGATTGGGAAATTTCTAATGCCAATTGGGGGGAAAAATGCATTTTTTGTATTGGAAATGAGGGGTTATCTCAGCTCCCAATGATAGGGTGGAAAATCCCTGCCTTTCTGTGAGACTATTATTAAGCAGAGGATCACAGACCCTTTATTGTACTGTACAGGGTCTTGTGCCCTTTCAGTTGGGAAGTTTACATCCCAATGGGTCAAATTGGGTTTAAAATTTATACATTAAGCTTCTTTTAATTAACTGACAACATCTGAATACATGGAAGTTTCTATTGAGTGGTACTTGAAGTTCTCCTTTGTTGGTGTACAGAATGTGAGCTGTACAGTGAACATATTTGGGATATAAATCTTCAAACTTTGTGTTAAAGATTTTCAAGGATTCGTAAAAGTAAAATTCAAGTTATTATGAGACATAAAACGAACAAACTGGCAACATTATACCATAATGCATCCATCAAAGACAGGCATATAAAAATGAAGAGATATATATTCAAACTTGGATAAGAAAAGACTCCAACCTGATTAATCGACATTGAGTATTTTTTATCCTGTGTCCCTCGTCCACGATGAGGTATCGCCACTCGATGAACTGCAAGTTTTTCCTGTCCCGCATACAGATTTCATAGGATGTAATTACGATGGGGAACACTTCTAGTCCAGGACGTACCATTACCTTTCTACGGATCTTGTTCCTGATTCTTTCTCTAACGTCCTTTTGACCGTGGTACAATATTACAGGCACCTGAAATTCAGTGATGTATGATCATAACTTGGACTCATTCATCCTTAAAGACACAACTGGATTGGCCTAAATCATTGATTTACAGAAGAAGTGTCTACTGTTTTTCAGGGGTTGAAGAGTAAATGGGTTCTCTTATTACCATAGCTACATGGTTCCCTTTCACACAATTTCATAACTTCAAACTGAATTTTGTCTGTCAAGTGTATTTTCTATTCACAGGAAAATCATCATTCACTACACCAAATTAGAATATCAGTGTGATTAAAGTCTATACTGTTTTTTTTTACGATTTGCGATATCCAAATACAATCTACAGTAGAACCTCGTTTAAATGCCACCTCGCTCGGGTGACCACCTCACATTTAAAACCACAAATATTCAGTCTCTTGAAAATCTCTGAATATTATTTCATGAGAACAAACCCTCACTAAAGAGGCCATATATGTGATCTTAATGGCTAGGTACCACTGTATAGGGGCATCTGTCTGTCTGTGGCCGAGTGGTTAGAGCACAGAGCTTTAAACTGTCAAGTATCTCACTTCTAGTCAGGTCAGGTTCAAGTCCCACTGGAACCTAAGCTGATTTTGAGAGAAAGTTTGCCAGTTTAGTTGCAGAAGGCCATTGGTTTCTTCTCGGGTACATAGTAACCAAATTCACTGACGCAGAAGCAGATGAATTATAAAGAGTAATGAATTCAATTAAATTCAAGGCTAAAACTGGCATTCTGAATTGTCTAAAAATTAAAGTCTTAATCTAACTAAGTGACTGATATAACATACAGTGAACCCTTCCCCGTACCTCCGACCCAGATTCTGAAGTGTCTTACAATGTACCTGAGAGCATGTGATATGTTATGGAGCAGGGCTTCCAAATAAGTGCAGGTTTGCTGGCCCTTGATCAACAGGACCAGCCAGTAGGTTTCTAATCTGTACTGACCATATCGTCCAGTAATAGTAATTAAGATAGAGTGTGACCACTCTTTTCAATAATTGTCACATGAATGTAAAACTTAGATCTCATCTTTGATAAAAAAAAAACCTGAAAATATCCATCTTGTCCTCTGGTGTTGTGGTTGGTTATTCTTTATCTTATTTTATCATAAAATGTTTTCTTTTATTTGTGAGCCAGAAGAAGTTTGTTGGGGCCAACAGATTTTCTACTGGGCCAGTTGACAAAAACATGTTAAAATTCAAGCCCTGTGGAGACTTAAATGATACTTACGGTAGGTGAAAATCTTCGGAATTCCATATGCCAATTTGGTATTGTTGACAGTGGTGCACAGACAAGGAACGGTCCGGGCACGCCCATGTGGACAAGATGAGACAACATGGCAACACACTGTACCGTTTTACCGAGGCCCATCTCATCTGCTAATATACCATTTACACCATTCTCATACAATGTCTGAAATAAAGACGTGAAATTCATATTATAAAGCGAGTTATGAATTAATAAGAGCCAGAAGCAGGCAAAAATCAACCACCTCTTGGAGAGATTTTGCCAGCTATGAGATTTCTGCATTGAAAAAAAAAAAATAATAATAATATACATGTACTATATACAATATATATCTAATATCTTTGCAATCTGGCCAATGTATGAACACTGTTGGAAAATATTTCAAATAGTCATCATTATGGAATTTATTGAAGACAAATTCTATAAAAATAACTTATTGAAAACACAAAACAAATGTTATTACTTAATTTTCGGACAAATAATCTTTGCAATGGAAACAACTTGAATTGTTGAGTGTTGTTATTTTACACCATAAGCATGGTATGATTTGCAGCAGTGGTCATCATTACGGAATGCACTTTTGAGCAAAACAAAAGCTCTAGATTAAGGAGTGTTTTTTACACCATAAGCATTAATTTTTAGTTTCAGGGCTCTGATCTATTCACTTGTCTAATCAGACACATGCAGTTTAGAAAACCTTTTCATCTGGCAAAATTAAGTCGACTTGTATCTGTAGGCTGAATTATTAAAGAGAAACTGGCCATTACTCTGATGAAAACACTGAAGACAAAAACTCGGCACGTACATTTCTTGAACTCCCAAATGTGTACAAAAAGATAAGAGGTGTAATCTATGGGAAGAAAGATGGACCTCACTGCTATTCAGAGATTTTCTACACTCTGTTGAAAATGGGGCCTGGGCCTTTTGAATTGGGAATTTTAGCAATGTTTTTATTAAAATTGTGAAATCTAGAAATACACAAAACTACGTGAAAAATACAAGAACCTCTTCTTATTCATTTTCATTCGACGTCAATTAGGAAATTTCGACTGCGAATGGGGGAAAAAATGCATTGTTTTTGCATTGGGAATGGGGCCTTATTTTGGCCCCGTATGATAGGGCGGAAAATCCCTCCAATTTTACTGATTAATCATTTATCGTGAAAATGATATTGCTGTGTCGGTACATATAGAAAAAAAATAATTATCACATGATAATGGGTTCTCAGTTTCTAGTTACCAAAATATTGCTCAACGATTAAATCATACACTTGTCATCCATTATAACTGCCATTTCACACAGTGTACAAGGATAGAGATGAACTTTTTTCCACATTTAGTCAGCACAAACAAATGACTTGCAATATCTGCTAGTCTGTTAAGAAAATCACTCGTGAAATCTATGCTTTTTAAATAACTAGCCCAGCCAGGAAAGTGCCACTGGAAGATATGTTGTATTACTATTGGAAGAGGATTACTTACCTTTAACCAAGTGAAGCCTGTAATTTGATAATCTCTCAGCGTCCCTCCAGTTAGTAAAACTGGCTGACCATTTATTGAGCCATCAAATACTTTAGAATCCTTCAAAATAAAGCAACTTGTTAATATACAATAAATGATGGGGAGCTTTCATTTGTTACAAAGTTCAAATCCATTCATAGCCATTTGAAGCAAACACAGTTATGAAATTTTCAAAAAATAAAACGACAGCAGCACTCATTCGATGCTTATTTTTTATATTTTGTCTTGAATTTTTTTCATCAATATTATAAATCTATATATTACAAACAGCTGATAATGCTACAGAATTTCATAATGTTAGTGAAAAGAATTGTGATGATTTTTATATAGTTACAGTAATCAGTGACCATACAGGTAGAGTGATTCTACGATAGACAGATTACACAGGTAGAGTGATTCTATGATAGACAGATTACACAGGTAGTGTGATTCTATGATAGACAGATTACACCAGTCAAGTGATTCAGTGATCAGAGAAAAATGGGATAGGTAGAGTAATCAAAAAATGGTCTATCATGATGAAATGTAAATAGAAAGATCATACAGTTAGTGATACAGCAAACAGAGGGTGATTATACAGGCAGTGATTTTAGATCATAGAGTGATACAGCAAGCTGAGAGTGATTATACAGGCAGTGATTTTAGATCAGAGTGATACAGCAAACAGAGGGTGATTATACAGGCAGTGATTTTAGAGCAAAGAGTGATACAGCAAGCTGAGAGTGATTATACAGGCAGTGATTTTAGATCATAGAGTGATACAGCAAACAGAGGGTGATTATACAGGCAGTGATTTTAGAGCAAAGAGTGATACAGCAAGCAGAGAATGATTATCCAAGCAGTGATTTTAGATCACAGAGTGATACAGCAAACAGAGGGTGATTATACAGGCATTGATTTTAGATCACAGAGTGATAAAGCAAGGAGAGGGTGATTATACAGGCAGTGATTTTAGATCACAGAGTGATAAAGCAAGGAGAGGGTGATTATACAGGCAGTGATTTTAGATCATATAGTGATAAAGCAAGCTTGAGTATGATTATACAGGCAGTGGTTTTAAGATCAAAGAGTGACATAGCAAGCAAAGAGTGATTATACAAGCAGTGATTTTAAGATCATATAGTGATACAGCAAGCTGAGAGTGATTATACAGGCAGTGGTTTTAAGATCAAAGAGTGACATAGCAAGCAAAGAGTGATTATACAAGCAGTGATTTTAGATCACAGTGATACAGCAAGTAGAGAGCAATTGTAGAGGCAGTGATTTCAGAGTGATACAGCAAACAGAGAGTGATAATACAAGCAGTGGATTTAAGATCATAGAGTGACACAGCAAGCAGAAAGAAATTATACAAGCAGTGATTTTAGAACAAATAGTGATACAGCAAGCAGAGAGATTATGCAAGCAGAAAGCTTATACAGGCAGTGTTTATAGATTCGAGTCGAAGTGATACAGCAAGCAGAAAGAGATTATACAAGCAGTGTTTTTAGAACAAATAGTGATATAGCAAGCAGAGTGATACAGCAAGCAGAAAGAGATTATACAAGCAGTGTTTTTAGATCATAGTGATACAGCAAGCAGAGTGATACAGCAAGCAGAAAGAGATTATACAAGCAGTGTTTTTAAACCATACAGTGATACAGCAAGCAGAGTGATACAGCAAGCAGAAAGAGATTATACAAGAAGTGTTTTAAGATCATACAGTGATACAGCAAGCAGAGTGATACAGCAAGCAGGAAGAGATATACAAGCAGTGTTTTTAGATCATAGAGTGATACAGCAAGCAGAGTGATACAGCAAGCAGAAAGAGATTATACAAGAAGGGGTTTAAGATCATACAGTGATACAGCAAGCAGAGTGATACAGCAAGCAGAAAGAGATTATACAAGCAGTGTTTTTAGATCATAGTGATACAGCAAGCAGAAAGAGATTATACAAGCAGTGTTTTTAAACCATACAGTGATACAGCAAGCAGAGTGATACAGCAAGCAGAAAGAGATTATACAAGAAGTGTTTTTAAGATCATACAGTGATACAAGCAGAGTGATACAGCAAGCAGGAAGATTATACAAGCAGTGTTTTTAGATCATAGAGTGATACAGCAAGCAGAGTGATACAGCAAGCAGAAAGAGATTATACAAGCAGTGTTTTTAGATCATACAGTGATACAGCAAGCAGAGTGATACAGCGAGCAGAAAGAGATTATACAAGCAGTGTTTTTAGATCATACAGTGATACAGCAAGCAGAGTGATACAGCGAGCAGAAAGAGATTATACAAGCAGTGTTTTTAATTAACAGAGTGATACAGCAAGCAGAGTGATAAAGCAAGCAGGAAGAGATTATACCAGCAGTGTTTTTCAACACATGCAGAAGATTAGAGTGAAAGACCAGTAAGTGATATTGGTCAGTGCCAATACGGACTCGTATCATAAAACAATTGTCTTACGTCTTCCTCCTCGGACAGGATATCGTCCTGAGAACTACTGATTGTATTTGCTGCATCATCAGACTGAACTTTGACCATTTGACTAACATTTTTCTTTTCATTACTTTCAACTTCACGGTTTAACTTAACAGCCGTTTGTTCGAGGGTCACGTTCTCCGATTTGTTCTCTTTCATTTCTGACTGATCACATGACCTGTTCACCGTTGTATCCTTTGCTGAACTATCATTCAGCTTCTGTTTTTTGCCTTTTGTCTGGGAGATGTGAAAAGATAGATAACATTATACTTACACTGAAACGAACCAAGCGTTCCGATTATTGACCTTTTGCAAAAGACCAGGCACCATATGGCAGACTTTTCGATTACTATATCACAATTAAATGGCACAATTGAATGATGTCAAAAACCACTGAGAGCCACGAGTCAGATAGTTGGCGGTAGGTTAAATCAATACATTTCCCCATACCTACTAGATAATGAAAGGTGAGGAACTACATTTTTTAAGGTGCATAGAGATCTAGAACCCGAGTGTCTCACCCAAAGATCACAAATGAACCTCATAAACTTCAGTTAACGTTGGAATGTCAAGTCGTGATTTCCTTAATGGTCAATGCTTAGTAATTATACATGGGCTCAGCTTTACTAGACTTAAAACTCTATTTAAGTCTTAGAATATTCTCGGGTTGGCCTGCCTTGCCAATCATTTTCAGGATAAGCCAAAAAAAAATTAAAATATTTACTTTCACCAGGGCCTGTTCTGTGGTCCTTGATGAAAAATTTGTAGTTTTTTTTTATAAGTATTGGGATGAAGAAATGTTCTGATATCTGTTAAGGAAAAGATATGTCTCTAATATTAATTCCTACTTGTTTACCTTGAAGAAGTCCGTTATCTGTCCATCACCATTAGATGATTCTATCTTTCTTTTTCTTCCCTTTTTACTTCCTGATCCACTTTCTGAAATAGCAAAGAACAACTCACAATAGACATGGTTCATACAGTCAATGGGAAAACAAATTTCAACCACTTTTCCAGGATTTTTAAGTGTTTTTCAAGCACTTTTAGTGGTAGTGTGTAGTATGTTTAAGCTATCAAGACCTTGCAAGCCAAAACAAAGTAAAAAAAGTAAGACTGACAGCATAGCTCTTTCACATTTCAATGGCGGTCCTCAAAACACTGCTTAGAGTTCCACTACACACTAAAGAGATCCAGCAATACAGCATCACAGAAATGCTTTACTCAAATTGTGTTATACTACATGAAGGGTCTGTTAAATTGAGCACATTTTTCTTTATTTCAAAGTCATTGTTAGTGATGAATAAACAAGAAAGAAGTAGAATTCAAGTGCTCTGATGAAATAAATCAAGCATTTTTGCATTAAATTCTAGCACTTTTTTGATGAAAGAAATCCAGCATTTTTGCATTATATTCTAGCACTTTTCAAGGGTATTTTGTTTTTAAGCACTTTTCAAGGACTAACTCTACATTCAAGCACTTTTCAAGTTCTGTGTGAACCCAGGTCGATATATTTTACAAAAGTTTGTACATCATATTTTGATACAGAGGAACCTGTCTTGAGAAACCACCCCTTTTGCCATTGAGATGTGGTCCCTAAAGACAGGTGGTCTCTAACCAATTAGGTTTCACAATGTGATCTTAAAAGACAGGTGATCTTTCAAGACAGGTTCCACTGTATCAGCGAGATTGATGACATACTGTTCTGGGACTGTCTGTTTGCTCGTTATTATCTAATCCTGTCAAAACAAGTACCAACCTTGACTAGACGGCAAGCTTCCACTTGATTCTTTGTCATTTACTTCCTTTGATTTTCTTCCCCTTGTATTTCTTACTCCCAACTTCCGAGGTTCCGGATCTTGAGCAGCTCCTTCCTGTGAGTCTGCTTTCTTTTTTTCCTGTGTCAACAAAACAGACCATATCTCCGTAAGTAAATATGGCAATGTATTATTGGAACATATGGAGATATGGCTTACCCACCCCAACCCCGCTCTCTCATACCCCATTACCCTCCCCCCCCCTTCTCTCATACACAACATACAACTCATCAATATAAATTATATACAGTATAATCTGTCTATTCTGGCCTATCATATTGATATATAATGCTTAGGTGAAACCTTCACTCGCTGATATACTAATAAAAGAACCAACATAATTCTAGATTTATTTCCCCTGAAAATAATGGGTATTTTTTCTGTATCATATTATCAGAAATATAATCACAACATATCGTTGTATCAATGTATTATTACAACACTGATACAGTAAAACCTGATTTAGTGACCACCTGCGTATAAGGACCACTTAGTCACATAGACCATCTTTACTGTCCCCAATAGTACCATTTGTGTACAAATCAACTTCTATATAAAGACCACCACCCTATAAAGACTGGTTTTGTTGTGTCCCTAAGGTGGTCTTTATATACAAGTTTCACTGTATTTTCACCATTGCCCAATCAGGTGCCGGCATTTCCATCATTATACAATTGTATATTATAACTCGGATCTCGTATCAGAAAGGTCCGTGATAGACAATCTCTAAATCTTACCACCAATGCCTTCATCTTCTCTTCTTTTTTAGTTTTTCTCTCTTTTCTCTTCTGATCGTCCTCTCTCTGTTTCTCCATTCTCTCCAGCAGGTATCGAGTGTACATGCTACTCTTACTGAGAAGGAATTGAAGTCTCTTGTATCTGTGCTCTCTATCAGCTTGATCCATGTTATCCCATAGCTGTAAAGACAAAATTTTCTTACTGACTGCGTAGATACTCATTTTTTAAATGAAACTTTACAGGGCTCAATACTGACGTTTATTTTCGTAATTCTAAAGCACACCGATTTCCCCACAGTTTGACATAAGTGCCATTTCACAAGTCTTATGGACAAGTCATTTCTATGCGTACTTCTTCCGGACCAGTCGTCAGCTAAGACCAGTAGTTGGCTTTAGTGTGATTTCATCTTTGGTTTGTACTTCTACAATTTTTTCCCTTCTGTTTAAGTATACAGTCCAACAGCAAAAAAAAAAAACTTAAATCTAAACAAACCTCACAAGATTGTGTTCTATATAACTGACACACATGACCACATCATAGCTGACTACTGGTCCTGCACCTATACATGTAGGTGAAAAAAATGAGACGATTGACTTTTAAATACTTAACTAGTTCACCCCTATGGTCACACTTAGACTCACTCACATTGAGTTAATGCATCACTAGAATCTAATTGTGATTAAAAACCAGAATTATACTTCAAAGAAAATATTTCATCCAGGTGTACACCTGTGTCAGTCTATGAGCATACTTACCTTTTCTTGTTCTTTTTTCATTTTTTCTTCTTCCTTTTCTGTTTGTTTGTGAAGTTGCATTTCTTCTTCAACCATCGTCTTTGTTATGATATCACTAGACTCGGCTACTGCGGTTATGTCACCATCAACTTCCTACAATGTCAAAACATTCTTGTCAAGTTAAATCCAGGGGCATGTTTTACGAAATGTCTGAAGTCCTAAATCCTAAGTCTTAGTCCTAATTGTCATGGGACTGACCAATCAACGATGCTTTGCCATGGTAGTTAGGACTAAAAGTTTGGATTTAGGACTAAGGGTATTTCGCTAAATGGGCCCCTGTATAGTACATCAGTCAACCCCTTTATAGCATGATTAGTTTCCACACTTTTGAGAGTAGGGCCTGGGCCTTTCAAATTGTGAATTTTTGCAACATTTTTGTGAAATTAGAAAATCTGGAAATAAACAGAGATGAGAAAATACAAGAATCTCATTGGAATCCTCACAATTTCATTTGGGAAATTTCAACTACAAATTTGGAAAAAAAATGCAATATTTTTTTTTACACTGGGAATGGGCCCTTATTTCAGCCCCGTGTGATAAGTTGGAAAATCCCTGTATATGAGGTCTTGTTCATTTTTTGGGGACTTTTAGAATTTCTTTGCTCATTAACTAACTGTAGAATAAAAAAATAAAAGATTCTAAATTTCAGTTCTGCGTTAACTCATCATAAGAGTACCATACCATTTATCAATTCCACTGAAAACACGTTCATCGGTTACACACTGCTGATAATATTTTGAATATATGTCTTTGTCCCAGGGGTTCAAAATTTATTTTTAGATACTTAAGTCTGGGAAGTCAAATTAAGAAATTTCAAAGTCTGTGCTGAATTTTGTTAAAAATACAGTAAAATTAAATGAATGAAGGTGAGGCAAGTCCTTTGGATTTAAGAGTATTTCTAAATGCCAAGTCCAAACCAGAATCAACCAAGTCCCGGACTTGGGGAATTTTAAACCCCTGCTTTGTGCTTGTGCCCCATGATTTTTCTCCCAAAATGCATGTTTGTTCTTAATGCTTACTGTCACTGTTGTTTTTGTGTTATATATAGATGATAAACAACAATATATGCATGTGTATTCTTGGCAAACTCCTATCGGTAGGTAAAAATTTCAGAATAAAGTTGGTGACTATATAACGGTCTGACTGTACAAAGAGCTCAAGGTTCTACCTTCAGAGTAGAAACTCCTTTTAGGGAGCATATCTTATATAATTTTCTGGGTTTTTTTCTGTTAAACAAGATATTTGATAAAGATTTGTCAAAACAGAACCCTTTCAAAATGACACAAATAATCAAATTGTTTACTGTATCAGTGTATGGTATGAAACTAACATAAAAATGAATTCAATATTCTTGTTTAACCCTTTTCATACGGGATACGCATCCGTGCGTACGTACCCTTTTCATACGGGATACGCATCCATGCGTAGTTATTACTACCTGTAACAATGTGTCTGGAAAACCCCTGTTACCTATTTATATACCGGATATTACGTTGCACCATATCCCAAAATGCTTTCAACAGTACTTCCGTGATAGTTTAGCGCCATATTGAAATTTGAAAACGGAGATTAAACAAGCGAAATATTAAGTTTGAAAACAGCTATTGTTGACGATGGATAACGATGATTTTTCTAGCAGCGATGGTAGTGACATTGATGTTAGCGATGAGGAATTTTCTGGTGATAATGAAGTGAATTTTGACGGAAATGAAAGGACATTAAATCGAAACAACATGGAAGGTTGGATTTATGATATTTTGGATTCGGACAACGACGACGAGGATGAATTTGAGGGTTTTCAAAATGAATGGGTACGTGAGAATTTTACACCTAGAAATGTTCCCAACTTTAACCTTGACCCTGGATGTTCAGTTATTCATCCCTCTGAAGCAGGACCCAAGGAATATTTTGAATTATTCTGGGATGATAACATGTGGAATAAGTTGACTTTGGAGACGAATTTATATGCCCAACAGGAACGAGAAAAAAATCCCCCACCACCCTCAGCTGCTAAATGGACGCCAACAAACTGTGCCGAGATCAAGGCATTCATAGGCATGATTTTTACCATGGGTATCATTAGACTGCCGTCAAGGAGCGACTACTGGAGACAGACTAAATGGCTGTTCAAAACCAGCTTTAACCAAATCAGGTCCAGGGATAGATTCAACATGTTATGGCGATATTTGCACCTGGAAAACAACGAACTTCAAGGACAGACGACCGACAGAATTTGGAAACTTCGTTGGTTTGTTGACTTTCTGAATGATAAATTTAAACAGGTTTACACCCCCCATGGAAAATTCACAGTTGACGAAAGCATGGTGAAATTCAAAGGGAGATTACAATTTAGACAATACATGCCTGCCAAACCAACGAAGTGGGGGATAAAGAATTGGGTGCTTGCCGAATCGACAACAGGTTATATGTACAGATTCCAAATATATACAGGACGGGAAAATGGACAGGAATTTGGATTGTCTCACCGTGTTGTTTCAGATTTGTGTAGTCCACTTTTTGGATCAAATGCCCGTATATACATGGACAACTTTTACACAAGTCCAGCTCTACTTCACGACCTGCATATTCGAGGAATACATGCGTGTGGCACCGTGCGGTCAAACAGGAAAGGCCTCCCTAAGGAACTCCTTCCAATTAATTTGAAACTCGGCAAACATGAATACAAGGTTGCACAAAAGGATGAATTAACATTTTGTGTGTGGCAGGACACAAAGCCTGTAATATTTTTGTCCAACTTCCATGACCCATCAAAGAAAAGTGTCATCCTGCGGCGAAATGAAAACCGAGTGCGGAGTAATGTTGAAACCAGTTCAGTGGTACCTGACTACCAGAAAAACATGAGAGGTGTAGATCTTCTGGACCAGATGACCAGTTACTATATAATTCAACATCGATCCAAAAAATGGTGGAGAAGAATATTCTTTAACCTGATGATGTGTTCTGCATACAATGCTTATGTCGTTGCACGTAGCATGCACAAGGATGTTGTGAATTCGAAGTGGCCTAATTTTCAGGACTTCCTTGAAGATCTTGCCGATGGTTTAATTGGTGATATTAGAGTGAAAAGGGCTGCACCTCTAAGTGAAATTGAACGTCCAACAGCCCAACATACAATTGAGAAACTGTTTGATAAAAGGAAAGTTTGTAGAGAGTGTTCTCTATCAAGTCAGCCAGGACAGTGAGCAGGAGCTACAAACTTCGGTTGTAGGGAGTGTAACATCCCTGTTCATTTGGAGTGTCAGTCCAAACAAATAATGCATTCATTAAATAAATAAATTGATATACTTGTGTTTTATTAGTGTGCATTCAAATTTCACAGTGAAATACAAACTGAACAGTGTGACATAATTCATTTGGATGAGTGGCATTCACATTATTCTGAATCCTTACCTGTGTTTACCTGTAATTTACCCGAGGGTATTTTAAATCACTGCTGATTGTATTAATAGTGTTCTAATGGATCAAGATATATCTGAGACTGATTCTTTTGTATATAAACTGTGAAGTGTAAATAGACAAAGACATTTCAAGTCTGTTGTGTATATAGTGATTTCTATTGTTTTTATGTTGAAAATTGTGAGCCAGTAACTCTGTTACTAAATTAAAGATTACAACTGAACCAATAAAGGTATCCACATAATTTTTTTTTCACTTTGTAGATGAATAATTTGTCTACATTTTATTCCATATTAACTTGTCTGTAAAATGAAAATTTAATAGAGAAAATTTTCATTGAAAATTGTGATTTTTGAAAAAAAATTAATAATTTTTTAAATTTTAATTTTCAGATTAAAATAACTTTGTGTACATTGCTTGTAGAAATTTTTATTTTTAAAATTATGATAGACAAATTTATGCTCTTTCTAAAAATGTATACATATGAGCTTTTATTATCAAAAATAAAATAGTTATTGATGTTTATATTTGTCTTATGTTTTGTTGTGTAATATGGCTAATTGGAGTCAGTTCTACAGGGTCAATGAGGTCATGACCTATCAGTATGAAAAGGGTTAAACACAAAATACATGTAATATCTTTGAATGTTACAATTATTAGAGTCATTTTTGCTTTCGGACAAGTAGATTTACATACCACTTGTCCTGCAAGACAAGTGGAAATTTTCGTTATTGTTGACCCCTGATGGGCAGTGACAACAAAACAACAACAACTTACGTCTGAGGCATCTGTGTTCATCTTTGATGTTCCTACAAAAACAAATGGATCAGGTATTATATCAGGTAATAATCATTGGGGATAATTTGCTCTTACAGCTGATGATAATTATCGTTGTCTTTAGTCTGTTTTTCTGTCAATGTCTCATTTTTGTTACGGCAAAATGTTTTATGAAAATTAATTTAATATCATCAAAATATACGATATGGTTGACCGAATATTAAATCAATGCTATGAGTGGATTTCTGTGACATCTGCAAAATCGAACATTCCCTCAAATACACGATATGGTTGACCGAATATTAAATCAATGCTACGAGTGGACTTCTGTGACATCCGCAATATTGTTGATCATTCACTCAAATACACAACATGGTTGACCGAATATTAAATCAATGCAATGAGTGACTTCTGTCGCAATATTGATCATTCACTCAAATAGATGCATATAAGAATTTGAATTCAATTTTTAAGGAAAACTTGATCTTGAAATTGATTAGGATTTCTTTGAATACAACAGTCAGAAATTATTGTCTTCTTACTAACTCCACAAGTACATAAAGCCGGGCACACACTGCGAGATTGCTGCTGAGCAGAATTCTTAAAGCAGTTGACTCTTTGTCTCATGTGCACCGCACTGCTGAGACAAATGTACATTATGACCAGTCAAAATGGCAGATTGTAGTAGTTCAGATGAAGAAGAAATGTTATTGATTATGTTACTATTATGCCGTCGACGACGAAGACAAAGGGCAATTTGAATTCAATTTTTAAGGAAAACTTGATCTTGAAATTGATTAGGATTTCTTTGAATACAACAGTCAGAAATTATTGTCTTCTTACTAACTCCACAAGTACATAAAGCCGGGCACACACTGCGAGATTGCTGCTGAGCAGAATTCTTAGAGCTTTCTGCTCAGCAGTTGACTCTTTGTCTCATGTGACACACTATATGCTGAGACAAATGTACATTATGACCAGTCAAAATGGCAGATTGTAGTAGTTCAGATGAAGAAGAAATGTTATTGATTATGTTACTATTATGCCGTCGACGACGAAGACAAAGGGCAAAGTGTCGCAAAATATGGACAAGATTATGGGTAAAAACAAGACCAAGTCAAGGAACATTTTCCAACCTCATAAATGAGTTGAATATAGAGGACCAAGAGAGTTTTCGCCAGTTCCACAGAATGAACAAGAATTCATTTGATGATATTTTATCCATGGTTGTCCCATACATAGCAAAGGAAGAAACCATAATGCGCTCATCTGTTTCACCAAGTGAACGACTTTCTGTTACATTACGATTTCTTGCAACCGGTAGGTATTTGAACAGTTACATTAACTATCTATACATATTTGCAACAATTAATCATCTTTGATATGGATTGATTTTTTAAGATTTATGTAAAATAACACTTTTATAAAACACTTTTAATCCAATTTGGCCATAAATTCACTATATATGATAATGCCTACTGATGTGTAATAGGTTATTTTTTCATAATTGATACCATTTTCCATTTCCACGTAGGCTGAGCCAAAGTCTTTCATCATCCGCACGCGTGAAGAACTTGGCCATCTGAGACAAAATTATCAAACACCATAAAACTTACAAAATTTGACACCGCACCGCACACGTGTGATTTCTGCTCAGCAGTTGCCTCAGAGCAACTAGTTCAGCAGGAATCTCGCAGTGTGCGCCCGGCTTAAGATATGAGAAATTTTTTTGGACCGAAGATTTTAAATCTGACTCCAAATTTTTAAATTAGCAACAATATATGGCAATTGTTGATTCTAATTGTCTATTGGCACCAGGATTTCTTCAGTCAGAGCAAACCCAAAAAAGCATTGCCAGACGAATAAATCAGGGTTCGAAAAATACACTCGCCCACTCGCATTGGCGAGTAAGAAATCGTTTCGGGCGAGTAAATTTTGACAATGAACTCGCCCGTTTGGCGAGTTGGCCCACTGGCACCGTACTGAAATTTCAGATTCACTTTTAAGTTTCGAAAGTGATCATTTCCTTCTCTTTTTAGTTCAAAATACATTATAAAAACAATTAGAAACTTAAATAATTTGGTAAAATAATCATAACACTATACAATGTTTTAGAAAAGTTGTAAAATCTTAATAAAATGTAAGTGTAAATGTAAAAAGTAAAATAGTTACTCTAAATAAAAGTTTTAATGAAATACATTGAAATGGATGGCTGTTGTTTTCATCTAACAATAGTGAAAACATACTTTTGTAATTTACATTGATTTAAAGACATGCCTGGTAGTACCAACATCATAAAATAGTAATAATAGTAATTGATAATAGTAATTATAATGATGCATTTACAGTTTTGCTTTTTGTGTCAGGAATCAACTCGAGATCTGCAACTGCCACCATTACGGTTGAAACTCAATGTTGTAAAGCACTTATAGTTATAAAGTGCCATATTTTGGTAAACTTACGAAAACGTTCATCTGATCAAGACTACTAAGGTTATGAAAGCCAAAGTTATTCGTCAAACGGTGTATATTTTCATTAAAACAATCGAAAATTGAGTTTTCATTTCCAGAAATTTCATTTTTAAAAAGAATGTTTAAATCTATAATCTTTTCGTGATATACCGATACACTGTGCTGCATCACAGTATACATATCCTGAAGTAATGTATTGTAATACCCTGGTATATCGGTTTACCGCGGCAGCCTTACTAAGTTTCATGCAACTGCATTTGCCAGAGTGGGTCACACACATATATTATTCTTTCTACCAAATACAAACCTGCAGTTATTGTTTTAGCACTATTGTTGGCGTTTGCTTCGCCGTTATTCAATTCACTCATTTCCTCATGTGCAGTTTCTGAAGGTTCGACAGCGTCATCCTTTGGTTTTACAGGCGAATTACTTCTACAGTCTGTTGGCGCTTGATCCAGCTTACAAAAGTCCCTTAAATATAACATATTAAAAATGCTCGTATTAATAACTGGGAAAAAAAGAAAATTATTGCAGAAGGAGGACCAATTTTATAATTGCTAGAAGCCAAGTGCTTTGATTGACACCACAATTACTTGATTTAGTCAATTAACTATATTACATTTAATTCATTTTTTTATCCTTTACATTACCGTAATTAATTTCTATCCTTTACGTTACAATATTAATTTAAAGGATTGATCTATATTCACAATCTTGCACCAGAAATAACCTACACACAAAATACATGTACATGCAATAGAACAGATAGCCCTACTGGTGGAGGACCAATAGCCGGCTATGGTATTATTTCGTCTTTAGTATGTATCTTGACAATATTTTTTTCTTCTGTTATAGTTTGTTTATTGTTCTTAAACATGCCGACACCTACTGTGACACAAGACCTCGGTTTTTACTGTCTCATCCGAAGGACAGGAAACCAACCTGATGAGCCAGCTAAGAAAATTGTTCATCATCTTATGAATTATCTAAATAAATCTCACGAGCCAAGAGTCGAGCAGGAGTGAGTGCTACCAACTTTCTGTCCCGAGCCAGGGCAGAAGTCCTCCCATATACTTTCTCTTCTGTGAGATTTTAAGAAAATTGGATATTCATCAGGTCATCAACAAATTTTATCAGCGATAAGAAATAGATGGTTAAAGGGATCGCTAAACTGCTGTGAAAATCTCAAAAACTGTGTGTCTAAATAGAAAACCAACCTGAAATCTTGTCACGACCAAATCGAGCCTACTACTGAGCCAGGGCTCCTCATTGTTCATCATCCACTAGTCTAAATCAGTGGCAGATTCCAGTAGTCAGTGGCAGATTCAGGAGTGAGTAGGCATAAAGTAGGCCAGACTTTCTGTCCCGATTTTAAGCAATTTTGGGTAAAATCAGGGGCAGAAGTCCTCCCATATACTTTCTTCAAGATGCTGTGAGATTTTCACAGCAGTTTAGTGATTGTTTTAACCATGGATGGATATATAAATTTAAAAGATCAGGTAAGCATACCAACAAATTTTAGACCTCAGCGATAAGAAATAGATGGTTAAAGGGATCGCTAAACTGCTGTGAAAATGTCACAGCATCTTGCTATGAAGAAAGTATATGGGAGGGTTTCTGCCCCTGATGTTTGGCCTAGGCATAAAGGGTTCACGCCCCCCACTTCAGATGCAAATTAAGTTTGCAGGGGTCAAAAGACCCCCTTTCGAGACAGGGTCCTGCACCCTTCCAATTGGTAATTTTACATCTCAGATTTTAAAAAAAGAAAAGAAAAAAATATTTCCGAGGCCCCTGTGAAAATACCTTACAAATGTCGAAATAAATTACTCGGTGCCGATATTACCTAGTCAGGCTAGTGATACCTTATATACAGCTTCTATTTGTCCGAGAAAAATAAAAAGATGATATCGAATTTCTTGTAGCTGGATGCTTATGATTCGATCTTTTGATCAAGATAATTTCAATTTTCACTTCTTTTTCACCACGACTGACTTCTTCGAGCAGGCAGACTGCAGGTAAATGCAATTTGCTCGTGTTTTCTGCCACCCGATCTCAACAGATCTACTTACATTTTCGATCTGACAAACTTTAAATATTCTTTAAAAGTTTGACAAACTTTATCGGCTGTCCAGCCCCAAGTACTGCTTCCTTGATGAAATCTCGCTGTGGTAAATGATCAAGCAGCTAGTTTGGTGTAAAGAGTTTCGTAACCATCGCCGACTTTCCCGCCACACGAGAGGGCGCAGTGAACAATCGGGAATCACCGGAAACGGATTCCCCGAGGCCTCACAGGGGTGTGAAATGTTAGATTTTTAATCAGATTAAATTAAGTTAGGCAATTGTGTCAATGCATATATTATATACAGCTAGTTATTCAATTGCTTGTGCTATTTGCCCCTTAGTGTAAAATCAGACACATATATATTTCTCTGGTAAAATACATTGTTTTATTTTTCAGATTGCATTCAGTTTTGTATAGCCCAGATCTACAGTGTATAGTCAATAGGAGGCTACAGTGGGTGATACTAAATGACGTACGTGCAACTGAACTATTTTTTCTCTATATTGCAATAATTTCAAAATATTCATGGACAGTCATTTCTGAAACAATTTTGACAAAACCTTCAACATAATATCAGCGATATATAAAACTATTAGCTTTATATATCGCTGATAATATTAAAAATATCTAGATCTAACATTTTCATTGTGTAGGCCGGGTCGGACTTATTAGAATATACTAGAGTAGGCTAGAATACTCTACAATTTTTAAGAAATATAATTATACAATTATTACGCAAACAATTTAACATTTTATTGTATTTTCATACTATTTCAAACCCGTTTTAGTGATTTTAGAATGATTTATGATCTAAAATTAGATAATTGTTTTAAAGGGACTTAAAAATGTCAGCCATCCGTTTGTATGGATGTTTCTGGATCCTACGACATGGACGTGGTTCTACGACAGGATCGATCATTTATTTATTTATTTATTTATTTATTTATTTTATTTTATTTTATTTTATTTTATTTTATTTTATTTTATTTTATTTTTTTTTTTTTTTTTATTTTATTTTTTTTTTTTTTTTATTTTTTTTATTTTATTTATTTTATTTTATTTTAAATCCATAAACCAGATCAAATCCATAAACCAGATCAAATAAATAGATATAGATAAGAATGAAACAAATTTATGCGGGACAAATGCATACTAGGTTCCGTGCCGTAGATCCCAATTCAAGACTGGAATATTTTCTGGTACATTGTTATATATCGCTGGTTACACTTAAATAATATTTTATCGAAAATAATACATCGGATATGAATGTTTGTGCTATGTATTACCAGTTTGTTAACTAAATATAGACTTACAACTCAATAATACACTGAAAATCTGTAGAATACTCTAATTAGTCTGACAGGTGTGGAGGCCTATATATTTGCTCGTTATGTTAAAAACTTCTGTTTTCCAGGTTTGTATCCTGCAAAACTTAGCATTAGCTGTGTCTCCAATATACAAAGCTAACTTTATATATCGCTTGCTGTGCTTACTAAAAAAAACATTATTTCGATTTTTTTCTACTTTTACTACTAGTACTTCAGACAATAACAAACAGGAGCTATACACAGGCATAAAAATATGATAATATCAAACAGGAGCCATACACAGGCATAAAAATATGATAATATCAAACAGGAGCTATACACAGGCATAACAAATCTTATATTCCTATATACATGTATATATTGTGAAAAAAGTTCAGGTCCAGTGTAGACCCTGAAAAGGTGCCAAACCTGGATATCTCAAGTACATTTCGTAAAATACATAGGAATTTAAGAATTCTTCTCTACGTCTCTCTCTAGGGGCCTCTCTGTGTTTTTTTTCAAAAAAACTGATGGATTTATAACAAAAGAAACTATATAGATATAAATAGTTAAAATATATATAGTGAAAAAGCTGTAATTTGAATTTTTTTTAAAAAAGTGATGGAAATTTATAACAAAAGAAACGCAGAATAAATAGTTAAAATAAGAGTGAAAAATAGTGAAATTTGAATTGAAATTTTTAAAAAAGCCTTGATATTTGTAATATCATTTATTTTCATTGAATTACATCACAGACCTATATATAGGGTCTGATTAGCCTACATATACTGTATCTCATTTATTTTCATTGAATCAATCTGTCTGTCTGTCTGTCTGTCTGTCTGTCTATCTAGCGGTATATAAAACCAGATACTTATATGTGCAGTTTCGCCATCGCCCATATAATATATGTTGCACTTCGTTGAGATCTATCTGTCACTGGAAGTTCTATCTAGATGTGTGTCCCTGTAACTTCAATCCCTTACAAATTTCACCAATGTTGACATGATTATCATTAGGATGAGTGATTTTGATAATCCTCTTCTTTTCACGGTCTGCGGTGGTAACCCTACCGGCCCACGCTGTGAATGTGGATTTACAGGATTTAAACGTATTCCAATGATAAACAATGTGACAAACAAATAAACAATGATAAAAGACAATTAGAAAGGCGATTAAATTAACGGTCGAGTAGATATAACGTTTTCTACAATTTGTTATTTCACTTTTATCAGCGATATATCACCAAGCTGAATTCAGAAATTTTTATTTTTATCATTTCTGAACTTTTGAAAACAAAATTATGTATGTTTACCTTTACCTTTTAATTTACCCTGTAACACACGGATTATAATTATCAATTTACAGATCCAATCCACATGTGCTTAGACTTTGTGACACCTGGACAATAATTATAATACTGGAAATGGACTAACTTCACATGGTAATCCTCTTTTTACATAATTATTTTCATTACTGTCAAAGCAATTATGTACGTCTCAATTATATCAGCGATATATAAAGCTAATAGCTTTATATATCTCTAAGATTTAATTTGCTATTTTGCTATTGTTTGGTAATTGACTCAACACCTTTCAAACTTATACGAGATCTATTATTTACAAACTAATGTTCCAAATTCTCATAAATACTTTTGTAAAATTTCAATTCCTCAGTTCGGACATCAGACACACTACTGATAACACCGACTCGTTACTTTGTTTTGGAGACCACGTATACTACTGGTCATATAACCAACTTGTATTCTATTTTTATCCAGGACATATTACTTTTATTCAATATTTTGGACTTATTCATTATTAATCAGCATTTTGGACTACATTTGTATTTGCATTTTATTGTTACATTTTGTGATTTTATACTGTTCATCGTTGCGGCTTGTCAATAAATACGGATTAACTTATACAGTGTTCTTCCTGGAGTTGTACTTTGGTGGACCACAGGGAATACGGCACTCTATCTACTTACGGCCCGCAGCGCCACGTTACTTTACGGTCCACCGCGCCATACACACCGACTCTTCCTCTTCTTCTCGCCAACATTCCCTCACCCCGTTCGTTACAACACAACAGCGGATACGGCTCCAGCGACAACATCAACGACACAACATCGTCACATACAATCACGTCCCATACCGACACGAAATCCGTTGTGATAAATTAACTAAAAATAAAACCTTTATGGGAAATTGTGACAATAGTTCTCTAAACTTTGAAAATGAATTCATGTACAGAAATTCAGTAAAATATAAGAATAAATTTGTTAACTATTTGTAATATGAATTGTTATGTTTAATAATATTAGAATATAAAATTGTTTATAAAATTTTCAAAAATAGTTTATAAATTAAATTTGCTAAATGTGATGTACCGGTAATATGACAGTGATAGATATATAAAGCTGACATGTTAGCTTTATATATCGCTGCTTCTATGAAGTGAACATAGGCGGATGTACGATTTTGGGTTAGAGGGACGTGCTTTTGATCCTTGCAGTGCCCTCGGATGCGGATCGAGAATTTGTTCAGGGGTGGGGCAGAATCAAACTAGATTGTTACAATACAAGTCTTATTGAACATGTTTTGTTTTACAAATTGTTGGATAAATTGTGAAGCTATAATTCATTTGAGTCTATAGGGAAACGTAGTTATTTACAAAAAAATAATAATAATAATTATGAAATTTGGAAGCTTTCAGACACGATCCGACTAGAAGTTCCAATGCTTTGAGGGTCGCCAATGTAGAATATCATCGCAAAGCGGAGCGGGGCGCGAAAATGTCTGGAAATTTTTTATTAATTTTCCGACTTTTTACTTAAAAATCAAAGGTTTTAAACCTATTTTTTCCCTGCGCTTCTGCCTGAATTTTTCCTGGTCACGACACATAATATTAAGCGTTGGATCGTAATGGGGTAGGGTTTTAAACATCTTTCAGAAAACACTTGAAGTTTTTAAGTCCATAGACGCATTCTTCTGCTTCCAGACGGAAAATACGCCTGGTTTCCGCTAATAAATCACACTGAGCCTGCTCAAAAGAAGTTTGTAAGTATTAGCAAAAATGAATTTCGGCCTAAATAGTAATAGCCAACAGACACTAATTTATGACCTTTTTATCCTTAAAAACTTTTCATTGATAAATTAATTTAACCTGCAATTGAAGTGGAATTTGGTTATGACTAGGGGGTTCTGGAATAAGCTCCCGAGATAAAATTTTGAATAATCCAATTAATTGGAAGCCCGATGAGGTATTTTCTAGCTTCCAGGCACAAAACCGTTTCCCCTTGTCCTTCATATTGTAGGTTCATTGTTTCATGTATTTTTTATACTGACATTTACATTTTTAATTTTTCTTGAAATGCAGCAGTTTGATAGTAAAATATTGAATAAAAATAGTATATAACGAAAAAAAAAAATGAAAAAGAAAATAGAAAATGTAAATATCGCCACCTCATGTCCTATGTTAAAGGACTACGTTTGCCCCGTGGTGCAGGGCATTCCTCAGAAATGCACAGAGCTAATTTTCACATTGCGACTTGTTTTTATCCCAAATAATGCATTCAATTGAGAGACTAATTACTCCCCCCCCCCCCCCCCCCCCCCCCCCCCCCCCCTCCCCAAAAAAAAAACAACGAGTTTCAACCAAGACAAATGTTACAAGTGCAATTCATGTGGGGTCCATAAAATTATTATTTCTAAAAAGATCTGGGAAGAAAAAAAATTTGATTTCAAAATCTCTGAGGGGCCATTTTCTAGCTTCCAGACACTAAAACTGTTTTCGGCTACTATTTTCTATTTAAAATAAGAAAAAAGGCAATTTTTGGGGTGTGTGCGCCCCTCTAAATCCGCCAGTGATGAAAATAAAACTTTTAAAAACTCGATAAAATTATTTTACTTTTATCAAGTGAAAATAAAACTTTTTTTAAAAAAAATCAATAACTCATCTGAATTATGGTCTTATTGATTTTTTTTACCGTGCAACTTCCTCTCACTATAAAAGCCCATATTTTCCGAAGTACGACATATTACAAATGTACCCAGAGATCAGAGAATATGTTTAAATTGTAATTCTTACGATATTGAAGATGACTATCACTTTATTTTTGCGTGTCCGTGACTTACGCTCTACTTTCATCAAAAGATTTTACTATAGAAATCCAAGTGATATTATAGGCGACCAAACAACGCTTTATGATGAGATATTATTATTTTTTTAAAAGTGCACATATCTTTTTGAATATGTATTTTCTTCAAATTTTTCCACTTTACAACAACCTTTAATCTGATCCTATCGTTTTCAGCGAAAAACAGGAAAATCTTATGTAACCTTCTCAAAATGTCTTACTCCTGCAATGTAACGTAGATCCACTAATTAAAGGTATTGGTTATTTTTTACATGGCCATACCCCAAAAGTTCAATCCACATATATACAATTCATTGTATATATGTTTGCATTTGAAACAATATTTTGAATGTTGCGCGGATTGGTCGATAGGCTAAAGGCTAGTAAACTATATTATAAAAAGTTGAAATAATGGCTTTCAGAACTCGAATTAACGAGATAAAAAGTCGATATTAAAACTACGAAAATAACAACAAACGCCACTGCTAAGAAGGCCGTAAATTAGACTTGTTAGGGAGAATAGAATCAATCAATCAATCAATCTATTTTAGTTTATCCTATCAATCAGTCATTCAGCAAGTCTGTCTGTCCGTCATCCCATCCATCCATCCATCTATTTATCTATCTATCTGTCTGTCCATCCCTCCGCACACAAATTAATCCATCCATCCTTCTATCCTGTCCTTTCAGTTTTCGCATGTAAAACACGGTTTTATCATGTAAGTTACAAGCTGATGAAGATGTGTCACCATATTGGACACCCTTTCATTACTGATTAACAAACCAAGGCCTCTGACTGGTCAATTTCATCATGTTAGTTTGTATTGTATATACTCGTATAGTTCTCAGTCTATGTTTTACACTGGTGTCCAGCTACTCAAGTTATTGCAAAAAAAAAAAATATATATAAATAAATAACCATAAGTTAAATTTTAACCCCATAATGACAATATGGTAAAGAGCACCTTTGCACCTTTAAGCCTTTTTGTAACATTACAAACCATAATAGACTGGTCTTAGACAATGGTAAAGAATTAGAATCTTAGAGACAAAAGCTTTAAGTGTTAAGACTCTGCACAACGAGGTATGACGTTCACTTCCTATACCAACAATTAGCCAAGAAGTCACTGGGTAAAACCTAGATTAAAACAATGTTTGTTTGACCAAAGCTTACCAAGATTTCTTCACATAAATTGGTAGGTGGATCTAAAAATGTTATATATAGAAAGGTGTAAAATGTACACACAAATATGTATTCATATTTAATTTACATAGTGTTTTACGTTTGTAGATGTATAACAGAGATAAATACAGCCTCTGAGGGGACTTGAACCTGGTACCCCTGGTTTATAAAGTCTGGTGTTCTACCCATCAAACTAAAGCGGAAACCTCACTAGCTTAAGCTAGTAGGAGCACCATGTAGGACCACCACTTTTCCTTCTCCATTGAAAGAATTGTCCCAAATTTGGTAGAGATTGCGGTCACATGTGGGGCAACATACGGGGATAATAACATTCGATTTACCAGCGAGAAACATGGGCTCCAGATGTAAAAGAGACAAATAGTTATTTCAAACTTATTTTAGTCAAGTTAATTTTTCTGGGTAGGGCAGGATTGGTTAAACAAACAAAATTTTAATTTAAGCTTGCTGACAGTGACGAAAGAGGCCACCATTGTAAACAAAAACATCAACAAGAAAAATCAATTTCAGCATATACATTTTATTGTTTCACTTTTGATAACAGCTAGGTGTTTCAGAAACCATTAAAATTAATACAAGTAAATTAAGTTCACAATCACTTTACATTAGCACTGGTAACATACACAAGTGAGTCTATCTACGGTTTGGTTGTTGGCTTAAACACTATTATACAAAGTTTTATATATAGCGTAACTTGTATATAGGGGGCCACCCAAGGGACAACCATAATTCAAGGTCATTGGACAGAACCAAAGTTCTAAGCCATTAGTCAGAATAATAATTCAAGGTCATGAGACAACCAAAATTCAAGGACATTAGACTGTACCATAAATCAAGGTCATTAGACAGAAGCCATCTGTCTAGTTCACAATGGGTAATCTCCTTCATTTTACCTTCACCAATAATAAATATTTTATCTCACTTATCCCTGAAAATCAATGGGCTCCTCTGCAGATCAATACCAAGGCCCAGTCCATTTATTACTTTAGAAATAAAAATCGGCCAATCGCTCCATTGTATAAAATTAAATATAAGCTCAAACTTCAAACTTTCCAGGGGGCCTCCATGGCCAAGTGGTCAGGGCATCATACGTTGAACCATGAAGTCTCTCACTTCTGGTCAGTGCAGGTAAAAGCTCTGCTGGAGCCTAAGTTAATTTTTGTGAGAAAGTTTGCCAGTTTACTTGCAGAAGGCTGGCGGTCTTTTCCCAGATACGTTGTAACCAGGTTCCCTCCTCCCCAATTAAAAACTGGCCACCACCATATATAACTAAGAAAATGCTGCATAAAACAACATTTAAATTGCTTTATGGGGGGGGGGGATGTAGTTTTGAAGGTCAGAGATACCATGAAAGACAAAGAAAATTATACCATTATCACAGTTTATAAATCGAAATCAGTGTATACATACAATTGTGGTACATAATTAGGAGTATGACATATGTTAAGAAAGTTAACATACAAAATGTGTTTAAATGATACATGAAATATGACACACAATCAATGTGCTTATACATATGATGATGTACTGTATACCTGGAAATTTTTGCCCCTTGTTATTTTTTCGCCCTTGTGTTATTTTCGACCTTTCATGACAGACAATATATTCACACGGCCTAACATTCACCCTAAATCACCCAGTCTCATGAATGGCATGTGTATTAGGGCTTCAATTGTTTAGCTTGAATATTTTGCTTTTATTTTAAATTTCGCCCTCACATCTAAGGGCGAAAATTAAACAGGTACGAAAATTTCCGGGTATACAGTATGTAGAAATAAGACAATGTGTTTGTTGTCAGAACTACGACATGACATGACAAGAAATTATATACATCCATGCTATAAATTAAGATGGTTTGGCTTTTATACAAAAACTGACATATTTAGAATAACGACAATGAACACAATAAAATTTACGTGAAACTTGGACAGAGGTTTAATGAAATGCATAATAATACTCACACTGTGATATACATGTGCACGGCTAAATGTTGAGATATATGACATTGTATGACATTTTAAGATATACGACATACATTGATATGACTACATATTCATCAGTATGACCTACCTTTAGGACATAAACATGTGTACAGAAATGATAAATACGTGTAAAGCCAAATGTTAAGACCAAAAGCCCAATACAACTACGGTAGTATGAGAAATATTTGTAGAGCAGGATGCTATGCTTACATAGACAAAAGATCCTTCTTCATGTTGTTGGTCACTCAAGTCCCTATTCTATCTAGAAAACCCTTGATCCAGGTTATAAAATTCTAAATTATTTTCATTATGCATACCTATGAGATGCTACATAAATGTACCAAATTTGAAGAGAATTGGCCAAGTTAATTTTCAAAATTTATAAATGATACACATCCACTGATCACAATAGGTTATTAGGTTACCTGAGTTACTCAAAGTTTGACATCTGAGTCACTAAAATTTTGACACCTGGGTCACTCAGTTTGTCACACAAGTCACCTATATTTTGACACTGGAGTCACTCAAAGTTTGACCCCCGAGTTACTCAAATTTTGACACCTGAGTCACTTAAATTTTGAATCCTGAGTCAATCAAATTTTGACACCCGAGTCAATCAAAGTTTGTCACCCGAGTTACTCAAAGTTTGATTATACCCCAGTTCTCATAATTTGAAGTACTCAGCTGAGCTAAAAATATGACAAACAATATAAATATGACTTTCTGTACAATAAGTATATCTACAGAAGTATGACATACATTTATTTGTATTCAAAAGTATGACTCACTGACAAGATTGAATGACCAAGATATGGCATATTTTATACTTTGACTATTATAAACGCCAGTCTTCTATGTACATAAACGCATTACAACTGTAAGTCATAGTTAACGACAAGATAACCCGCAAATTAAAAGTCATAATAGATTACCATAATATGACATGTATTATACCCACAGGACATCATTATGACTGAAAAACGATTTAAAGGATTTAAAGGATTTAGGGGATGAGTATTTTGCAGTTATTCACTGGTCAAAGTATCTAATTATGCAATCTGCAATTATCAACAGCATGAATATTTTGAATTATAAATAGTGAATGACTTTTAAACAAATCCATTTTGTACACCTGTCTACCTGCCTTCATTCCCCATTCTCTCTCAACATAAAGCTGCATGACCACAATACTAATATATATATATATATATAGCATTCAAATGACTAATGACACAGACTTCATTTTTGTCCATGTTGTTAGTCATTTTAATGCATTTTATAATTTGTTTCATGACTTCTATCTATTTGCTTAGATCCAACACCATAAGATATATAGTGTTGTTGGTTTTAGTGCTTTGTATATATATATATATATATACATACATACACACACACACACAGAGGTGACTCTCAATACCTCGAAGTCCACTGGAAATTTTTGAGGTTTCAAGAGTTTGAGGTTTCGAGGGTTCCGGAAATCAACATTTCGACCGATGTAGGTTCATAATACTATACAAAATAAGGGATGTTTGGGATTTTGTTTTCATGATTTGCCTGAATTTTTTTCATAAAAAATCCTCATACCTAGTTTTCAAACATAAAAAATGTGCAAATACCTTGACTTTTTTATGTATCTGATTAGGATATAAATAGTCGTCGACACATAAGATATAAGGCCTATAGTGTTGCAGTACCAGTTGACGTGAAAGTTAAAATGCCACTTGGCTGTGACACCTGTATTCAAAATCGTAGTCTAAGATGCGCAGTTCTTCTGTTTTGATTGATCTTAATTTGTTTGTTTGTTTATTGTTGTTTAACGTCCCACTCAAGAATATTTCACTCATATGGAGACGTCACCAAATGTGAAGGGCTTCAAATTTTGGCCTATGCTCAGCACTTACTGCCATTGAGCAGCGAGGGTTCTTTAACGTGCCGACACCTACTGTGACACGGGACCTCCAGTTTTTACTGTCTCATCCGAAAGACAGGAAACCAACCTGTCGCCGGCGGGACTCGAACTCACAACCTCATGATCCAGAGTCAAGTGCGGTACTGACTGATTGATCTTAATTATGCTCAGCACTTACTGCCATTGAGCAGTGAGGGTTCTTTAACGTGCCGACACCTACTGTGACACGGGACCTCCAGTTTTTACTGTCTCATCCGAAAGACAGGAAACCAACCTGTCGCCGGCGGGACTCGAACTCACAACCTCACGATCCAGAGTCAAGTGCGGTACTGACTGATTGATCTTAATTAATTAACAATCCTGTCAATCATTTCTCAATTAGGTCAGGAAGTACTTGTCACCTTGTTATCAAAACACATTTATTTAATCTTTCAGGTGTCATTCTAGTTTAATGACTTTTTATAAATTCCCCATTAATTACTCGGTCTTCAAGGTTTCAAGAGTGAAAGATAAAGGAATTTACAAATCAGGACTTTGAATAGACTTTGAAGTTTTGACGTTTGACAGTTAATTTATTTAATTTATGAAGGAAAAAAATTGGGACCTGTACGATGCTACAAGGTTTTGACGTTCGAGCAATCAAGAGTCACTTGTACAAACACAAAGTCAAATACGGACATATTGAAACCAAAGGGGAATGAATTTTTCTTTCAAATAAACAGGGTTTTCAAAATAACTGGGTTAAAATGGGGAATAAAGGAATTCGGCAGGAAATCAAAATCATTTCAAACAATGTTATGTGGAGTTGACTGTATATATAATGCTATGTATATAATTCATCAATTAATACAAATTCATACACACACCCCACACACATACATCACCAACTTGTAATTAGTAGCAAAATTGAAACCAAATACATTTTAATTACAATACCAAAGACTTTTTTTTGTTACCTAACCCCATATTAAAAGTTATGGTTCCTTCAAATTTAATTACATTAAATGACTTAATGTAAATGTGATCATAAAAATCAGAAGAAACTATAATCATAAGAATCAGAAACTGTAAACTACATCATTTTGATGCGATCATTATTTGTTGTACAATTAAAAAATTTAATAAACAAATAAGCACCATCATGCGTGAGTACTAAATTTAGATGTGATATGTGTAACTACTTAGGAACTGCTCCAAGAAATTCAAAATTGGGGATGACCGAACTTTTACACCAACACCATCATGGCCATGACAATTAAAATGGCACATAAATATTTGCAGACAAAGCTAAAAATAAGAAACAATAAAATCTGTCAAAATTATCCCCAATCTCCCCTTTCTTTTTATGTCCGTTACATTGACTAACAAAATTTAAACTTCTGATTTTCATACGATCACCAAACCATGATATTTTGGACACGTGGGATACGAACACACTGAAGACTAGCATCATAAATATATGTCCGATTCACATAACGTGGTGGGGCGGAGTAACCTTCTGATTATCATAGGGTCGATTCTAGTCACTTTTCGGTAAGGACAGGATTCACGGGGGGAAAAATGTTTATTCCTCTCTGGATGCTCATACATATGGTGACAAGAAAGAACAATCACTCCTGCCAGCATAATTTTAATGTATCATCTAAATTCTAAATTCCTCCAGGCCAAGAAAGGGGTTCACAAGACTCCACCCCATCACGCTAAATGGGTTTTAATATAATGTATATACATCTGACCACAAAGCTGACACTAGTATTAAAATTCTCACTATTTTAGGTCACATATTAACTGTGATAAATAAACCTGGGTTTTCATATATTTACACACATAAATTACACTAAACTGAAAGAAATGAGCAAAACGTTTCGGGAAATGTTCAATCTGAGTCTTGTAGAATGAACTTTCTTCAGTCCTTTTGTATGGTAGTTAATACGTCCTGCTTTGTCATCAATCATATTCATGACTACTCTCCCTTTGTTTCAGTTGTGCCCCCTGATCAGAACTGTTGCCTTTGTTAACACGAGTAACAGAATCAAAAGCTCCAGACTTCGTAATCCTGAATGTATATACATACATACACACACACACACAGAGGTGACTCTCAATACCTCGAAGTCCACTGGAAATTTTTGAGGTTTCAAGAGTTTGAGGTTTCGAGGGTTCCGGAAATCAACATTTCGACCGATGTAGGTTCATAATACTATACAAAATAAGGGATGTTTGGGATTTTGTTTTCATGATTTGCCTGAATTTTTTTCATAAAAAATCCTCATACCTAGTTTTCAAACATAAAAAATGTGCAAATACCTTGACTTTTTTATGTATCTGATTAGGATATAAATAGTCGTCGACACATAAGATATAAGGCCTATAGTGTTGCAGTACCAGTTGACGTGAAAGTTAAAATGCCACTTGGCTGTGACACCTGTATTCAAAATCGTAGTCTAAGATGCGTTTTTATACAGTTCTTCTGTTTTGATTGATCTTAATTTGTTTGTTTGTTTATTGTTGTTTAACGTCCCACTCAAGAATATTTCACTCATATGGAGACGTCACCAAATGCCGGTGAAGGGCTTCAAATTTTGGCCTATGCTCAGCACTTACTGCCATTGAGCAGCGAGGGTTCTTTAACGTGCCGACACCTACTGTGACACGGGACCTCCAGTTTTTACTGTCTCATCCGAAAGACAGGAAACCAACCTGTCGCCGGCGGGACTCGAACTCACAACCTCATGATCCAGAGTCAAGTGCGGTACTGACTGATTGATCTTAATTATGCTCAGCACTTACTGCCATTGAGCAGTGAGGGTTCTTTAACGTGCCGACACCTACTGTGACACGGGACCTCCAGTTTTTACTGTCAATCCGAAAGACAGGAAACCAACCTGTCGCCGGCGGGACTCGAACTCACAACCTCACGATCCAGAGTCAAGTGCGGTACTGACTGATTGATCTTAATTAATTAACAATCCTGTCAATCATTTCTCAATTAGGTCAGGAAGTACTTGTCACCTTGTTATCAAAACACATTTAGTTTAATCTTTCAGGTGTCATTCTAGTTTAATGACTTTTTATAAATTCCCCATTAATTACTCGGTCTTCAAGGTTTCAAGAGTGAAAGATAAAGGAATTTACAAATCAGGACTTTGAATAGACTTTGAAGTTTTGACGTTTGACAGTTAATTTATTTAATTTATGAAGGAAAAAAATTGGGACCTGTACGATGCTACAAGGTTTTGACGTTCGAGCAATCAAGAGTCACTTGTACAAACACAAAGTCAAATACGGACATATTGAAACCAAAGGGGAATGAATTTTTCTTTCAAATAAACAGGGTTTTCAAAATAACTGGGTTAAAATGGGGAATAAAGGAATTCGGCAGGAAATCAAAATCATTTCAAATTAAGAGGGATATCAATGTTATGTGGAGTTGACTGTATATATAATGCTATGTATATAATTCATCAATTAATACAAATTCATACACACACCCCACACACATACATCACCAACTTGTAATTAGTAGCAAAATTGAAACCAAATACATTTTAATTACAATACCAAAGACTTAAAAACACATTTTTGTTACCTAACCCCATATTAAAAGTTATGGTTCCTTCAAATTTAATTACAATTAAATGACTTAATGTAAATGTGATCATAAAAATCAGAAGAAACTATAATCATAAGAATCAGAAACTGTAAACTACATCATTTTGATGCGATCATTATTTGTTGTACAATTAAAAAATTTAATAAACAAATAAGCACCATCATGCGTGAGTACTAAATTTAGATGTGATATGTGTAACTACTTAGGAACTGCTCCAAGAAATTCAAAATTGGGGATGACCGAACTTTTACACCAACACCATCATGGCCATGACAATTAAAATGGCACATAAATATTTGCAGACAAAGCTAAAAATAAGAAACAATAAAATCTGTCAAAAATTATCCCCAATCTCCCCTTTTTTTTTTATGTCCGTTACATTGACTAACAAAAAATTTTAAACTTCTGATTTTCATACGATCACCAAACCATGATATTTTGGACACGTGGGATACGAACACACTGAAGACTAGCATCATAAATATATGTCCGATTCACATAACGTGGTGGGGCGGAGTAACCTTCTGATTATCATAGGGTCGATTCTAGTCACTTTTCGGTAAGGACAGGATTCACGGGGGAAAAATGTTTATTCCTCTCTGGATGCTCATACATATGGTGACAAGAAAGAACAATCACTCCTGCCAGCATAATTTTAATGTATCATCTAAATTCTAAATTCCTCCAGGCCAAGAAAGGGGTTCACAAGACTCCACCCCATCACGCTAAATGGGTTTTAATATAATGTATATACATCTGACCACAAAGCTGACACTAGTATTAAAATTCTCACTATTTTAGGTCACATATTAACTGTGATAAATAAACCTGGGTTTTCATATATTTACACACATAAATTACACTAAACTGAAAGAAATGAGCAAAACGTTTCGGGAAATGTTCAATCTGAGTCTTGTAGAATCTTGTCCTTTAACTTTCTTCAGTCCTTTTGTATGGTAGTTAATACGTCCTGCTTTGTCATCAATCATATTCATGACTACTCTCCCTTTGTTTCAGTTGTGCCCCCTGATCAGAACTGTTGCCTTTGTTAACACGAGTAACAGAATCAAAAGCTCCAGACTTCGTAATCCTGAATGTAAATAAATAAATAAAAAAAAGTGTATATATTTAAACTATATAAGATCAGTAAAGATAAATCTGATTGGCAGAATGAAATAAATGATGTGAAAGAATGGCTGTGATTGGTTGATTGGATGACACAATATGTTACATTGAATCTGATTAGCAGATGATGACAAAGAAACAGGTGTCACAATGCTTACAATCAGAAGTTGTGGCGTTGTATTATGATACCAACAGTCATGGTTTTGAATTATCTTTTACTATCATATTCATGTGAATTTTTATTATATATTGTACACAGTTCAAGTGAACTTTTATTACATTTTGTACTCATAAACTATTACATATTATGCTCATGTGAACTTTTATTACATATTGTACTCATGTGGACTTTCATTACATATTGTACTTAGGTGAACTTTTATTACATATCACACATGTGTGAATTTTTATTGCACTTGTGAGTGAACTTTAATTACCTATTGTACTCAAGTGAACTTTTAATACATATTGTATACATGTGAAGTTTTATTACATATTGTACTTAGGTGAACTTTTATTACACACTGAACTTAGGTGAACTTTTATTACATATATTGTACTCAAACTTTTATTACATATTGTATACAAGTGAACTTTTATTACATATTGTAATTTTTGTTCTTGAGAAGAAGTTGAAAATGTGTCAAAGTTAACAAGGGATGATACACAATGAGAGACAAAAGTTGATCGTAATAGGTCAACTTGAATGTTTGGCTCAGGCGACCAAAAAACAGGTTTTACAAAAGATTTAAAAAAAGACCACAAAATAAATATTTGGCGTAAAAATGGGTCTTGGATAAAACCAACAAGCATTCTGAGAGTACAGATGAATCAATACATGTCCCCTACCTGCAATTATGAAACTTTAACCAAAACCAGAACCTAGTATATTGAGCAAAAAAAAAGCAAAGTCCACACCATGGCAAAATTTTCATAAAATCACAAATCATTTTCAATTTATTTGACTCTGCAGCAAGTCCTCCGGAGAACCTCTGCACCAAAACAAAAATCAGCATCCTAACGCCTTTATTGAGTGAACGGTGAGCAATTAGAAAACATTTACGAAAACCTTAACCGCAATGACAGACAAGCACAAAATAGTCTGTCCCATTACACCAGCAGGGACTAAAAACCTGTAGGGATGTTTTACATTACCTGTTCTATCCCTCTATATTTTCTGTTTTGGGAAACATGTAGATGTATGTACATTTGTTTACATATTGTCAGGCTGTGTGGTTGTGAGACAATATCTTAACATTCTAACTAATAATTTTCATTGTTTCCAATTCTAATTTTTCCTGGAAAGTGGTTGAAGGAGATGAATTTATTACTTTAGCTAATGTGGAAGCCTGCAATAGGATGGAAAGTGGCCTACTGATTCAAAAAAAGAAAATATTGGAAATGGATACTGATGCCATAAACAATATTACAATATTGTCAAGTCACGTGATCTTTTACTTCACTTTCATATTTCTCAACTGAGGTTTGCAAGGAATACTTATAAACTCAAAACATCCATGTATGTAAATAATTCCTATGAACATTTCAAATGTTTATTTGTGTTACAAACAGATCAAGCTGGAATCCTTCTGTTACACATAAGTGAATTCTAGAAATTCCAGAAATCTGTTATACTGATGAATAATTCCTCTGTCCACAATCTGTCATACAGACTAAAGAAGTCTTCAGTCCTCAATATGTAATACAGACAAATACTTCTGTCGACAATCCATCATACAGACAAGTGAATTCTTCTGTCCATAATCTGTCATACAGACAAGTGAATTCTTCTGTCCATAATCTGTCATAGAGACAAGTGAATTCTTCTGTCCACAATCTGTCATACAGACTAAAGAGGTCTTCAGTCTTCAATATGTAACACAGACAAATACTTCTGTCGACAATCCATCATACAGACAAGTGAATTCTTCTGTCCATAATCTGTCATAGAGACAAGTGAATTCTTCTGTCCATAATCTGTCATACAGACAAGTGAATTCTTCTGTCCATAATCTGTCATACAGACAAGTGAATTCTTCTGTCCATAATCTGTCATAGAGACAAGTGAAATCTTCTGTCCACAATCTGTCATACAGACTAAAGAAGTCTTCAGTCCTCAATATGTAACACAGACAAATACCAATGTCGACAATCCATCATACAGACAAGTGAATTCTTCTGTTCATAATCTGTCATACAGACAAGTGAATTCTTCTGTCCATAATCTGTCATAGAGACAAGTGAATTCTTCTGTCCACAATCTGTCATAGAGACAAGTGAATTCTTCTGTCCATAATATGTCACAGAGACAAGTGAATTCTTCTGTTCATAATCTGTCTTAGAGACAAGTGAATTCTTCTGTTCATAATCTGTCATAGAGACAAGTGAATTCTTCTGTCCACAATCTGTCATAGAGACAAGTGAATTCTTCTGTCCATAATATGTCACAGAGACAAGTGAATTATTCTGTTCATAATCTGTCTTAGAGACAAATTTATTCTTCTGTCCAGAATCTGTCATAGAGACAAGTGAATTCTTCTGTCCATAATCTGTCATAGAGACAAGTGAATTCTTCTGTCCACAATCTGTCACAGAGACAAGTGAATTCTTCTGTTCATAATCTGTCTTAGAGACAAGTGAATTCTTCTGTCCACAATCTGTCAGAGAGACAAGTGAATTCTTCTGTCCATAATATGTCACAGAGACAAGTGAATTCTTCTGTTCATAATCTGTCTTAGAGACAAATTTATTCTTCTGTCCAGAATCTGTCATAGAGACAAGTGAATTCTTCTGTCCATAATCTGTCATAGAGACAAGTGAATTCTTCTGTTCATAATCTGTCATAGAGACAAGTGAATTCTTCTGTCCATAATATGTCACAGAGACAAGTGGATTCTTCTGTCCATAATCTGTTATAGAGACAGGTGAATTCTTCTGTCCATAACCTGTCATACAGACTGAAGAAGTCTTCTGTTCTCAATATGTAATACAGACAAATACTTCTGTCGACAATCCATCATACAGACAAGTGAATTCTTCTGTCCATAATCTGTCATAGAGACAAGTGAATTCTTCTGTCCATAATCTTTCATACAGACTGAAGAAGTCTTCTGTTCTCAATATGTAATACAGACAAATACTTCTGTCGACAATCCATCATACAGACAAGTGAATTCTTCTATCCATAATCTGTCATAGAGACAAATGAATTCTTCTGTCCACAATCTGTCATACAGACTAAAGAAGTCTTCTGTTTTCAATATGTAATACAGACAAATGAATTCTTCTGGCCATAATATGTCTTACAGACAAGTAAATATTTCTCTCCAGAAATATGACATACAGAAGTGAATTCTTCTACCCACAATCTGTCAAACAGACATGCGAGTAATTACATCTAAAATGATATTTCAGTATTTGAACCCTTTTTTGGCAATCAGAAACTATGATGATTAACATAGGATACAAACACAACAAATAAACACACAAGATATAAACACCGTTATATCCTAAATTTAACAAACTTTAATCTTTGACTTTGTAAGGTCAATACATGTTGACCTTATGACCTCAGAAAATGTGACCTCTTGGAAACATAATTATATGTATGCTGATTTTCTGATTTAAGATTCTTTTTTTAAAAAAAAAAAAAGAACTTACACTTCCTCCATTTCTAATTCCTCGTCATCCTCCTCTTGTGGAACCTGGAGATAAGGATTGTCAGGTGCGGGTTGAAATTTGTACCCAGTGATTGTAAAGAAGATACAGGTCGCCAACTCCCTGAACAACTCATCTAGCCATTCATACTGGAACGGTACTGTTATCTGAAAATTGAAAGACAATCAATACAATCAAATATTCAAATTTTCATGTCACTCAAAATACCATTCATAATATATATATTGATGTCTTCAACGTTCAGCATATCACAAACTACCTGTCAATTACAGACTGACCTTTGACATAGATTTGCTTTTAAAAAAAAAAAAAAACAGAGGAATCCCAATTTTTGGATTGGACAGTAAAGAAACGCATAACAAACAAATGATGCTGATTGTGATACAAGGGTGACGATATGATACATTTCAATAATGTTCAATTTATAAAGCTTTTAGTTTCCAGCCTTTTTGCAATGCTAATTGACACACTAGCGTAACAGACTTTCCATACAGTTTTAAACGTTAACTTCCTGACAAGCAAAATATTTCCAAACTGCTGCCAGACTGGAACTGAATCAAAATCCGGATATGTCACATCAAAAATCAAGAGAGAGAAAAAAAAAACAAAAACAAAACACAGTTTATCAACGTTCTGGTGATTTATATCCCTTGTGTCATTTACCTTAACACGTACTGTAAATGATCTTTGTCACATGTAGAAATATTTTTAATTCTTCAGTAAAATGCAGCCATATGATATTTTACAGCTACTACTTTAGGTTTCTGTTTTCCTGGCATTTTTTCAAAACGTGCTCTCAACAATAATTCACTTGAAAGGTATTTTAGTGGTATAAAGGAAGGGCCAATCAACTTTTGTAACTAGTAAACTAACATCATGATAAATGTGTTGACTCCAATGTATAGGAACTCTCCATATTGACGGAATATATGGTATTGATCATGTGATGCAAGTAGTCACTTTATGTCGTCACTTCAAACAGTGAAACATTTAAGGAATTCAGAATTGCAAACAGTAAATAGCAAACTTGCTGCCTCTACTAGTTTCAACAGTGCACTTTTCTATGATAATATGTTTGCTTATAAAAACTCCTTCAATTCCTGTACTGAGCTGCGAGTATATTACTAGCATTTGATGATAATGATGATAATGATGATGATGAAAGTCATATGAATGAAAGTGCTTACAATGGAATCTCAAACAGACATACTCATTAAGTCAACCTGGCTTTAAACCTTCCTCACTAGCAATGAATAGTTAAATATTATATTTGTGCTTTGACCACACTGGACGCCCTTTCAATGATCGAAGTAAATATTTTTTTATGATCAAAGTAAATAATTTGATATGTCTAAACAAGGGGGTTACACAGACAAAGTATTCTACAGCAGAACCTCTCTTGGAAGACCACATTCTGAAAACCACTTGGTTAAATAATCTTTTAAATAAACCTCTTCTGAGAGACCACCTGTCTTGAGAGACCACATTTCAGTGGCAGAAGGGGTGGTCTCTCATGACAGGTTCCACTGTACTACAATTTTTATGCCGTAGTTTATCTAATTAAGGCAACCTTTTTGGGGTGTTTTGAATTTATGGGCACCTTAATTTGTGTAATAGAAAAAAACTACATGTAGTTAGTCAAGACCCTTTCCACTTAAATGAGGTCCAGTAACTTTGGACAGCACAATCATATAATGTCTGATAACACTGGCAACATTGTCAAAGTGACTGACTTTTTGCAGGATGACTTTACCATCCAATGTTACTGAATCCTTAGGTTAAAAGGGTATTTACATAGTACCAAAATAATGAAAAATATACCTACCCGTATAAGATAGACTATAATTCTTGTAAAGTAAATATAACACACTACCTGTAATACAAGATAAAGAATCTCACACATAATACAACAAATAAAGTAGGCATACTCAAAGTGATAAGTAGATATACTCATAATGTTAAGTAGATATACTCATAATGATATGTAGATATACTCATAATGATTAGTAGATATACTCAAACTTATAAGTAGATATACTCAAAGATTAGTAGATATGCTCATAACATTAATTACATACTCTCATAACATCAAGTACATACATGTATATGTATACTCAAGATGATAAGTAGATATGCATAACATTAAGTAAATATATTCATAATGATAAGTAGATATACTCATAATGATAACTGATAAATAGATATACTCATAATGATAAGTACATATACTCATAACATCAAGTACATACATGTATATGTATACTTATGATGATAAGTAGATATACTCATAATGATAAGTAGATATACTCATAATGATAACTGATAAATAGATATACTCATAATGATAAGTACACATACTCATAACATCAAGTACGTACATGTATATGTATACTTATGATGATAAGTAGATATACCCATAATGATAAGTAGATATACTCATAGTGATAAGTAGATATACTCATAATGATAATTGATAAGTTGATATACTCATAATGATAAGTAGATATACTCATGACAAGTAGATATACTCATAACATAAAGTACATACATATATATGCATACTCAAGATGATAAGTAGATATGCTCATAATGATAAGTAGATATACTCATAACATAGTCACTACAGCATCAACTGATGTAATATAAAATTGCTTGTCTTCAAAAATATTATATCTCACATCATTTGGTATACTTTCATCCCAGCAAGCTAAAAATGTTTACATCTCTTTGCTATTTGATTGCTTACAAAATTGTGTAAGTCGCTTTTTCAATGGTAAAAAATGACACAACTACGAGGTCATCCGTATGTGACACCATAGTGGATTGTATTAGATCCTCTACACTACATACAGTGGACCCTCTATACAACGACCTTGTGTGTTCCCATGTAGGAATGACGTAATATCAAATATGTCACTGTAACAAATTTGATGTGGTGGGAATTTCATAGTTAGCTCCCTTGAGTATCATTTAAGCATGTATAAAAGTCCATCATAAGGCTCTTATTATTTTATTTCATACTATTTTCACCCTTTTAATTGTCTTATTTATGAAAATTAATCTTGTGAACATTGATGTACAAATATTTTTTCGGTCGCATATCATAAATCGGTGATGTCATAATATGCACAGCTCATGTACAAAATGCCTGAATGTAATATTTTATCTCCTGATTCCAAGTTAGAATCTTTATTGCTTAAATAAACAACAGGCCCAAGAGAACCTCAGTCGCTCACTTGAGAGCCATCTACAAATGTGGAAAGAAGACCAAGAAGAATATATACATGAGGCTGATTTGGCCAAGAAACATAAATATTGCTGTTTTAAGAAATTCATGAAAAATTCTAGAAATTAAATTTTGACAAAATTAAAAAAAATCAGCTCAGGTTCCAGCGGGGCTCGACCTTGCACTGACCAGAAGTGAGAGACTTCATGGTTCAAAGCGTGACGCTCTAACCACTTGGACAGAGAGGCCCCAAAAATATCCAAGAAATATACCATAAATTGGGAAATGCCACTTTGGTCATAAAATGAAGGGTTATTTTTTGGGCAGTTAAATTTTGGCCATTGGTCTAATCTGTTTTTAGTGACTCTCTTCAATATTCCCCTTGCTTAATTCCGATATTTCTTTACCCTATATGGTGACCACTTGCTCTCTGTGACCAGTCACAGCTCAAATTTAGCTATGAAAGTTAACATTAGAAATAATTGCGGGTTAATGTTAGAAACAGGTCCAGATTTTCCAGTCGATGAATGTGTACATATTTTGGACAGTTTAATTTTGGCGTTTTTAATAGGGTGGCCTAATTGGCCAAAATTAAACTATCCAAATTTACGGTAGTAATAATATTTAGGTGTGTAGGTTATACTAAAGGATGCATTGTATAGTGTATTAACTTTGTGAGATAAAGATATATGAATATGTAGGTTTAACTTTAACTACAGGGTGTGTGAAAAGTTATGGTAAATACTACGCATACATATATTAATTACAAGGTGCTAACAAGTCATGGTGAAAAAAACATTGAAGATTAATCTACAGGGTGTGTGATAAGTGTAATGTGAAATAACAGGACATAAATACACATGTAGGTAAAACTACAGGGTGTTTGACAAGATTACGTCATTCTGTGTTTCAGGAGAACGGGTACAAATTACATTTACCTGGATATTAACAAAAATAAACAATTTCATGCATATACTAATTAGGATAATCTTCAGTGTACATGAACACAAACACCATGCGGACCTTGTACCATTGCTGTGCAGAGTACACTTCTGCGGGTATATACAGATGCTAAATATGATACAATTCAAAATATTGTTGTGTGATAATGGATATACATCAATACTGACCTCCACAATTAACTTAAACTCATCCATCCCTAAACACACACACTTGAACTAGTCCATATCATTGATCAAAAGCATAGTCTATTGTTTTTATAGGGGTGGATGGGTGAATCATGCAATATATACATATATTCACTTTAACTCATTCATCCCCAAAGACACATTTGGACTGGCCTAAGTCATTGATTTACAGAAGAGTCCAATGTTTTTTAGGGGTTGATGAGTTAAGGTAATTACAAAGTATGGACCCCTCGTTATGAGAACCAGAAACACCATAACTGTGATGAGTTATTGAGATAGAAAAAATAAAACTGACCTAATGTATAGACATATACTATCCTAACTCCAACTTATAATTTCATAAAGAAAAAAAAGTTATCCACAGAAATAGAGAGATAAATGGAAGGAGGACGGCACAAGGTATAGGACTAGGTTTATAATATAAAACTGTGCAGTAAATCAATTTCACAGTTGAAATATCAAAATTGGATTTTTTTATGAAAAAGAGTGAAATCTCCCCAAAAATCCCTTAACCTGTAGCCCTAGCTCTGTCGAAAATTTTCATTAGATGTTTCTGTATTTTTTTATTTTTCCATTATAAGATGTGTTTACTTACTGAAAAAAATACTGTTTACTACATTTTTTAATTTTTTTTTTTAAAAATTGCATTCACAAGTAAAACATACAACTAGCCTTTTTTTGTTTTAATAAATATATGTTTTATGCTACACTAAAAAATGTTCAAGTTATATGGTGGCAGCCTGTTTTAAAGACTCGGGAGAGAATCTGATTACACTGTACCTGGGAAAAGACCACTGGTCATCTGCAAGTAAAATGGGGCTCAAACCTGCACTGACTGGAGGTAAGAGAATTCATGGTTTTAAGCACAATGCTCTAACCCCCCCCCCCTAAAAAAATGGCCATTTTAAGCCAATGTAATTGTATTCAAACTAAATTATTCCTACACACCACAAATTGTGAAAAAGTTACTTAACCCTTTCAACCCCATAGACCATAGTAGACTGGTCTGATACAATGGAAAAGAGCATTCCATTAAGTTACTTGGTGGTGAAAGGGTTAAAGTCAAAAATTCATAAAAATCTGAAAATTAAATGAAACAGGATAGCCATAAAGATGATTAAGAAACATCACATTTTAAAGTCCATTGAAGTTTTCCTAGTAGATTTTGGCCCTGCATGGGGGGCATTTGTGGTTATCGAGCACATCTTGGTATAACATGTCATAAAAGACTGTTTCAAATAAACAATCTAGTGTTGCTAGATATGCTGCATGACCAGTCATCAGAATCGAACCTCTTTTAAAAACTACAATTTTTGAAATTTAAGAATTATTTTTATTTTACTCTTTAATCTATTCAAATAATTTCTGGAAGCAGTTTTAAGATCCAAAGGTGACACTAATTTTGAATTTATAATTTTTTAAGGGCTTGCTTAAATTTTACTCATTATCTGAAAATTTCTTAACATGATCTTACAAATGTTTGATGTCATCTAAAGAAGTGATTATCATAAGTCAATTTCAATTATCATCAAAACCATGATTGTAGGGAAATCTATTTCAACTGTGAAAATTCCCCACTTTACAGTAAAATTACCAGTAAACCTACCATGATGTAAAACTGTCTAAAGAGCGAAAGTTTTAGTAAACTTATTTCAGCTTTGCCATCTGTCCTTGTAGCTTGTTTAAGATGACGTATGGACCTGAATAAAGGGAGGTAATAAAAATGCAATTAAACACACAAAGAAATCTCTTGATATTAGCACAGCAGTTCAAAACTTACCAGTACATAAAATTGTCGGAAAAGTCGCAGTTTCAAGAGGCTTATGGCAGCTTTTCCGTCAGTTTTAGATGCCTCTTGTAAGTGGCGGATTGACCTGGAAAAATGCAGTACACAAATAACTTCCTGACTGAAGCTAAAAATGCTAAAACACACTAAATCTGATGAACATTGTTTATCTTCATGTTGTTTTGTGTCCCTTTAAGAAATTTTACTACAACAGATGGGGATCCCCAGGGGATATCTTATTTATTTGTGTGCCACTCGTAAATTTCTTCTGCAAAGCCAAGATTTTCCCAACCATGCTTAAACTTTCTTTCAAAACCCTTGAAAAGGTTTGGATTCAATGTTTTTTTAGTGCTTAAAAGTCCAATGGATTGCTATGTTAATTTTTGATAACCATTGTATAAGTAAACTTCAGATCATATTTTCATGTACATATATGCCATAAATCACACATTTGGTCTGAACCCACAATATCTCCGCCATCTTTGATTTCCTTCCTTTAGGGATCCCCTGTACAGCCTATATGTAGAATGCCAGAAATTAATACCATGGCTGCGGACTTGTGTAAACTGAGTGCAGTGAGGATACTTCAACCGACCGTTAGTGATTTAGAATCTTGCGTGTCTTGATTGATACTTCAAGTCAGGCCAGCTAAAAAAAATAAAAGTTGAGCTAGAGCATGGAATAAATTCTGTGACTTTGAGCCCTGGTACAGAGAGTCACACATGGGCCCCTCCCACTTGCAATGACAACCTGTTACTGTAGTAATAAGTCTTACCATACTACTGGAAAGAGAATTGCACCGCAACAGAGCAGGTCTACGAATATAAATATTTCCTGCCAGACCATATACTGGGACTGACCCTCCTCACTCTCCTCCACAATAATATAGGCTATATTGTCTAGTATCTAAAGGAGAAACAACAGAAATATTAAGTTACCATGGAAATGGAATTTATGATGATAAAATGCATTTTCAGAACAATGTATAAAACAATTCACCTGTGCATATGTTCTTTGGGATTCTAACTAAACTCTAATAAATTTATCTATTTGTACAATGTGTCATTTTTCATGTCTTACAAAACAAATATTAGGTTACCATGGATACAAATTGACATTTCAATCAATCTTTAGTTTATACTCAATATGTTCCTTTTGTATGTTTCCATTCTACATGAAATTCTCAAGTTAATTTCAAATCAACCTATCAATGAATTACTGTAGTCATCAAAAGTGAAACAAATTCCCTTGCAACAAAGGGCAGTAAGTCTGTAAATAAGCGGTGAGCAACATCAAACATGAACTTGTTCAAGATATTGCTATACTGAACAATTGTTTCAAGTTTCTTAAAATTCTGTTGAGAAATATAGAAACTAGAGCACTGACAAAGAAAATTTACTGCAATAAAGGGCAATAACTTCATAACAAAGGAGGCATGCAACATCTATCTTGTTCTTGTTAGAAATATTGCCATACTGAACACTTGCTTCAAGTTTCATAAAATTCTGTAGGAATGTAGAAATAGAAACTTCAACAAAGAAAGGTTAACATATATACAAGACAAACGCTTTATGCCATTCAAACTTCTTTGTGAGATGTTAATTACACTGATTTATAACTGAAGAGGGAGGCTAGCCTATCAAAATTTTATGAGATTATAAATGTTTGTAATGTGTCTTTTCATTTGGCTTGTGAAAACTGTTCTCTTGACATAATTCATTCATCATACACAGATACACAAAACATACTTACTTGTAATGGAATAACAATTAAGAACAATTTTTTCTCTTTATCTGATAATACGTGTTTGACAAAGGCCCAGCCTGCTCCAATCAAAATTATTGTTACAAACAGGAGAGCACCTCTCGACCTGAAATAAAGAGTAAAAGTTTTTGAAAAGTTGGTCAAATTCCAAGGTCACTTGGTCAAAGGTCAAGGTACCAAATAAAATCTCTGGTCATAAAAAATCTATATGTGAAATATCAAAGCCATATCCCTCATGGTTTAAAACATATAGCCATGATTTAAGTTTTTGAAAAGTATGTCAAATTCCAAGGTCAAGGTCACTAGGTCAAAAGTCAAGACACCAAATGAAAGCTCTAGTCATAAGAAATAGATATAGCCAAGAAACTATTTTTAGAAAGTAGGTCAAAGTCAAAAGTCAGGGTCTCTAGGTCAAAAGTCATGGTACCAAATGAAAGCTCTGGTCATAAGGAATCTATATGTGAAATATCAAAGTCATGTCCCTTGCAGTTAAAAAAAAATATATATAGGCCATGTTAAAGTTTTGTCTAAGGACACCGACGACCATCACAACAATGAAAGTGATGCCGGGGGTATGGCATTAGCTCTCTGTACTTTCATCCTTGCTAAAGATAAGACCGCTAAAAACAGATTTATCAAAGATTACATTGCTCACCTCACTTTAACATATTTTACATCCCCAAAATTAACCTGACATCAACCAATCTTCTTATCCACAGCATTCAAAATAGACTCAAGTCTAAAATAGGGACATTTTTGCCAAAATACACAGCAATAACCTAGGATCTGAAGCACAGCATGTGCTAAGAATCATAATATGCATATGTCATGCAGGTTTAGTTGATGTACAAGCTGTAAAAGGAGTTAAACCTGACCTCAACCAATACTGGGTACATGTATTGTATTCTATTGTTGTATTCTAAACTGGATACTAATGCCGGGGTGATAGCGTAAGTCACCCTCAACTTTATAAAGATTATTTTTGGTCTATCAATTTGGATACAGAAACATAATCATTTCTCTTAATTTTTGGTCTCACATTCAGAATTCACAATAAATATACTTTCAGATTAGCCTTTAACCTTAGAGCACAATATGTGTAAAAAACATATACAGTAAAACCTTTTTATAATGCACCTCGTTTCATGTGCCACCTCGCTTTATGCCAATTTTTGAAAATCCACTTTTCCAATTTTCCCTATAATTTCATTTAAGGTTTTCATCAACCTGTCTCCAATCCCCTTTGTAGTGTCAAATTTAGGCTGAACAAATGGTGGCAGTAAAACAAGGTTTTACTGTAAATGTAAAATTACTTACAAATAAACAATATAATACAGCACAGCCCAGGCTTCTTCATGCATACCCTCGATAGCGATGAAGTGCATGTTGACCTGCAATAAAAAAAAAATCAAAATCAAAACCTTGATTGCTGGATCCTGTATGCAAGATAATTCAAATTAAACTAAATGTTCACAAAAACATTGGATTCTTCTGTAAAAGTTTATTTCTTACACCGGACTATATTAACCAGTGTGAAAGCGACAGAAATGCAGACACTTTACTACTATTGTCCGATTCACATAAGATGACCTGTAGGAGTAACCCATTTATTATCATACAGATGATTCCACTCAATTTTCAGTTATGACAAGCTGCACGGGGAAAATGTTTTATTCCTAACTGGATATTCTCTTATGTACGGTAATAAGTAGGTATGATTACTCTAGTCATTGTAATTTTAATGTTATGCTTTATTACCTTAAATCTAAACTTGTCCAGGTCAAAAAAGGGTTCACAAGACTCGGCCCCGCCTGGTTATATGGATTTTACTACAGCCCTCTGTAATTTTCCTCAGAAATTCACTTCATTAATGTTCCATTATTTTCCACTTATTCAAATATCTATATGGAGTTTGATTGATGAAAACTCCAAAGGACTTGGTTAACATTGGTCTTACATTAGTAAAGCCGGTATTTGAAAGTAATTTAGAATACACTTCCACATTTCCGACGGCATTCGGAATTTTGAAGGGTTGATCTATAGAAGTTATTTAAGATGACAGAAAATAAATCGGGACTTTGTTAACATGATCGGTATCGGGAAGTTATTGGCTTTCAGAGGGATTAGATTTCGGAAGTCGCACTTTACCATGTACAAGTGATAAAGAAAAATATCTATACTCACAGCATGGAAGAGACAAGCAAGACTCTTAACCATAATCACAGCAAACATAAGGTAATGGATCTTGTAAACATCCTCTCTGAAATTAACAAAAAATCCGTAATAAGAATAAGTGAGAAATGTACTGAATAATATTAAGTTTGTGTGCTTGATTGAAATAAATAACTCAAGTCTCTCACTTCAAGTTAGTGCAGATTTGAACACCACTGAAACCTGACCTGATTAATTGGAGGCCTCTAGTTTGTCAGTTTACTTACAGATGACCAAAGGTCTTTTCCAAGGTACATTGAAACCTGTTTTTTTTTCTCCACCATAAATAAATGGCCACCGCTGTATAACCGAAAAATTGAAAGCTTTGTATCTCAGATACAGTGGGACCTGCCTTGAAAGACCAACTGTCATTAAAAACCACATTCTCAAAACCACTTGGTTAAATAATCCATTCAATAAAAACTCTCGAGAGACCAGTTGTCTTGGGAGACCACAATTTAGTGGCAGATGGGGTGGTCTCGCAAGACAGGTTACACTACTTAAGTGATGACTGATTTTTAGAATGGTCGACTGGCATTATCTAGGTTAAAATCTTTGTACACAGATGCTGTTTGAAGCCATCTATGAAAGCTCTCTGGTATTTTTTCCTCGACAAACTTAAAATCAGTAAAAATGTCACTAATTTACAAAGATCAAAAGATCTCAAACAACAGTCATGGATCCTTTCCTGTTTTCTTTTGGTTTTTTACATCCAGACCTTTTTAAAAGTTTAACAGAAAAATTAAATCAAAATATAACATTGACAAAGCATTATGTTCCCGTTATTTCATTTTTATTAACCACTAATAAGACAGGGAACAACTCCAAGTAATTCTTTTAAACAGTGTGAATCATTTATCATGATCATCAGACTGTACTGTGGTGTAAAGCATAATTTACACAAAACATTAAAATCAAATACCGTATACCTGGAAATTTTTGCCCGCGTTCAATTTTTGCCCTTAGATGAGTGAGTTGGTTTAAAATGAATGTGAAATTTTCAAGCTACTTTGCTGAAGCATGGACACACATTCCATCCATGAGACTACAGTGGTTTAGGGCGAATTTGCGACTGAGAGAATGTTTTCTGTCATAAAATAAGCAGGGCGAAAAATGTCCAGGTATACGGTAGTTTATTACATTAATGACCACCATACTGTTATACATACTTGGCTTTCCGTAATACAACCATCCAAAATATACCCACAGCAAAGTAAACCACAGACATTGAAAAGAAGAGAACTGGAATGGGAATTTCCCCAGCTGACAGGAAGTTGCCATCGTTACTCTCTGTGATCTTCAACTGAAGTGAAAACACAAAATTGTTGTTTTACAGAAAGATCACCATACAGCATCCTTTAAACCATTGTTGTTATTATTATGTTAATTCTGATTGGTAAAGTCTGAGTTTGGATTTTTATTGAGCTTTGGCCCAGATATTTACGTCAAATTTCACAATATGATAATAACTAAAATAATACCTTAATTTCACTTTAATATTGGATTGAATATGATCACATGACACTGTAAAAACCAGACATTTCACCGAAATTGGGGTGTGACAGATATATCACCAGAAAAACTCAGAGGGAATCAACCCTGGTGGGACAGCATTAAGCAGGTCCCTTCATTTCGCAGTCAAATACAACTGGAAACGATATGATGTTTTCCTCTGCAGATGTAAATGTGAACAATTAATTATCAAAATAAATTGTCGTGGTTATCTATGTTAATTCAATTACCAAGCAACAAGCAAATGAAATTTTTTTTTTAAATTTTGTTTAGTATATTAAAACATGTATGGCCCCACATGTCACAATGTCATGATTTATTCAAAATTGTTTCCATTAATTTTTCTCATGCTAAATCTTTCAGAAAAAATAGCCTTTGCCAGGGAGAGAATCATAAATTATATCTCTGAACAAAGGGACATAACTGTATAGTGTATGTTTGCTTATTAATATTAAAATACATTTAACAACAGAAGATCATTACACATTCTGCTGCTCAGACATGTTTATAAGCAACACAACAAAACAAAATATAAATAAGTTCCATATTTCAAGGGTCAACATGAATATGTGCTTACCTGAAGATGAACTTCAGAATCCATTTCTTTTTCAAAATTGAGACAGTTATGGAAATAGAGATTGTATAGCCCTTCCTCCTTGTCAGACTCCACATTGATTTCAAACTATGAAATTGAAGAAAACAAATAAGATTTCATCAAAACATGAGTACACAAAAACAAATTAAGATATATTGGATTGCTTCCTAAGAAAATTTAATTATTTCCAGATAATCAATTCAGTTGTCCATTTTTTAGACAATTATTAAGGTAAAGGGAGACAACTGGTCATTGCTAAAACTGGATATCAAACCATCTCTATGAGCCCTACGCCATTAAATACTAAATCTGTTCAAAACAACTTTGGCATTATTGAAATTAAGACTTTGATTATCATATGGATGATTCTACTCTTTGGTTATGACATGCTGCACAGTAAAAATGTTCCATTCCTCAGTGGATACTCACTTATGTATGGTGACAAGTAGGAACAATTACTCTAGTCGATGCAGTTCTAATGTTTTAATGCTTTATTACCTAAAATTTAAACTCGTCCAGGTCAAGAAAGGGTTCACAAGACTCCACCCTGCCAGGTTATATGGATTTTACTATAGGAAGATAGCAAGGCATCTCAGAAAGTGACAACTGTGTCATGTATTATTACATAAATTGTTGTTTTAATTTGGTTCTAATGATAATTTTGTAACCTTGTCCTGCATGTCAAACTACACCAAAATATCAAAATAGAAACCGAACAATCTTCAAATTATTTTGCAATGTGCAACACCTTAAAAATTGTAAATTTGGAATACTTTTGGATTTATATTGTTTGCCATATCATCCAACCAAAGTCTATCTTTTTTTTGTTTAAATTAGGTAATGATCAAAATATTATTAAGTTTTGGCAGTAGCCATCTTGAAAATGGTCACCATTTTTAATACGTATGGTGTCATCGTTTTTGCCTTATCATCACACCTCAATGTTTCCTTTTTTGTTGTTGACATTGGTAAATGATGAATGAATTACTTTCTGGTGTCCATCTTCCAAATAGCAGCCATTTTGAGAATACTGACAATGGATGTCACAACTAGACATGGCCATCTAAAATCATATATGTTCCATTGAGTTCCGATACACATTAAAGTGCAATGGATGAACAGACGCACAGAATGATCAGTATAGGGCGTCGGGCACTTAGTGAATACATTGTAAAGTATTTACTTCCAACATATTACACTTCTAGTTGTTTGGTAGGGTAAGACATAAATGAATACATTAAACATATCAGGCCACTTCTGTGCCCATTTTTAACTCATCAACCCCCCCAAAAATATGGACTCTTCTGTAAATCAATGACAGACCAGTTCAAATGTGTCTTTAGGGGTGAATGAGTTAAGGAAGAACTTTCTTTCATCTTGGACCTCACACTTGAGAGACCAAGCTTTATTAACAAATCAACAACTTGATTGGTAATGAGGTAACAATTGTTACCATGGAGACATTTCAGACTCACAAAAGAACAATAATACATCAAGCTACCTAGCACCAAGAAATTTTCCTATGATGTAAGCAGAGGAAAAAAATCACACTTTAAATATGTTTGGTTGAAAGCAACAATTTTTTTTTAATTTTACTTTTAATGCCAATATATATTTTTCATCTAAAATGCATATACATGTATATCAATTTGGAAGGAGGAGGCTAGGGGACCTTTTTCATCTGCAAAATACCCAATGCTCCATTCAATTGATATAGATTGGTACAAGGCCTTAACTCATTGACCCCTGTAGCCATATTTGGACTCATCCATTTTAAAGAATGGTGAAGTCCACTGTCAGAAGTGTAAGATTTAAAACCAAATTTTACAAGAATTTGACATGGACAATTAACTTATTCATTCCTGAATTTTGACAATAGACCATATGTTTTATTGATTTGGGTGAGTCTAAATGTGAAAATAGGGGATGATGCCTTAAAGAACTTTCCTTACATAAGTTGTGAAGGTGTTGTTTGCCATTAACGTAAGTTGTAGTGGTTCAATGGCTTCTTTCCCATTAGCAGTATTCACTACCGGTGCATCCGTTACCGTTACATTAACCACTTTTGGTGGAGGTGGTCTCTCAACGGCTCTTTTTTTTCGGCCCTGACCATTCTGGTTTGGTTTCGGTTGTGGATCTTTAAATGGTTCCGGAGGGTGTTTTTGCATCAGGTTGTTGTCACTGACACCTTTGCCTGTGATGCCCATTGTCAATGAACCACGAGACTCACCGTGAGGTTTTCCAGATGCTGTGATGTCTAATTTTTGTAAATCATCACCACGCCGTTCAAGTGTGATTCTGCAATGAGAAAAACAGCATAATAAACACAACATGATTGATTATGTAGCTAAGTGACTTACTGGTTTAAGAGAATTAAATAGAAGTAATTGTTGTGAGCTTTCAAATGTTTAAGATGTAGCAAGCATTTCCAATGAAAGTAGGTGGCAACAGCCAAGCTAAGTGAGATGAATATTTTAAGGTGAAGGGCCTGGTGATCTTTTGATTTGCCCAAAAAAAACCCACATATAAATCAGACACTAACAAGGCTAAAAAAAACTATACCCAGGCAAAACTGCAGTGTTCAGATCAGTCACAAAGTCAGTTCTGTCAAAATCGGTCATGAGTTCTTACACTGCATGTGAAAGTTTAGAGGTCAGGTAAAATTAGATAAAAATTTACAAGTAACGATGTCAGAAAAATTTACAGATCTTATGTTTTAGTCACTCAAAATGTAATCTATCTATGCAAACCTGCCACATAATTTTTGTAGATAATGGCAAAATTTGAAGTAACATTTTCAATATCTAGAAGGTCCTTTATGATGTCATACCTACAGTGTCAGAGCCTGGCAGAGGGACACAAAATTTTAATTCTATCCAAAAAGACTGGTGACTTAAAATTCTTCTGCCAAGCCTTTCACAAGTCTCCAGCATAACCAAGCAGTGCTCCTGGACCTGTTTACACATCTTAGAGGTTAAGTTCCCACCTAAGTTATGGAAAAAAGCATACTGTATACCTGAAAATATTCTCCTCTGGACAGTTCCTCCCTTTCAAGACAGAAAACGTTTACTATTTACCTCCTCTTAAATTTACCCTAAATCACAACAGTATCATGGTATGTGTCCATGCTTCAAATAGTAAGCTTGAAAATTTCGCCTTCATTTTAAATTTGCCCTCTCATCTAAGGGCAAAAATAGCGAAAATTAAATGTGAGTGAAAAATTCCATGTATACAGTAGTATCCTAGAATCTCTGTGTTACCCTTCCGTACTTTGGCATGGGAACTTGTTGTCTTATTCTCACGGATGTCCACTAATAACCTTGCAGGGATTTTCCTGGCTGATTTTGGGTCCGGTTACAGGACCCATTCCCAATGCAAAAATGGCTTGTATTTCCCCAAAATTATGCAAAAACTCCCAATTTTGAAATTCAAAATAAAAAATAAAGTATTTTTAAAAACAGATGTATCAAATTACGTGCTTCTATTTTAGTCAATATGTTGTATTTTTCCCCAAATTTCCGGACTCTGGACTCAGAATTATGGAGGTAGGAGAATCCCTGCCTTAGCTACACAACTACCTAATACACTGACTAATCATTATCATATACAATTGTTTGTCTGAGAGTTTGTTCCTTTACATCCCACCACGATTTTTTCACTTACATACAGATTCTGCCAGCTTTAGTTGAAATGCTACAAATTTTGACCTGTGCTATGGACTGATGTCGATGCAGTGTGGACTCTTTTATGTGCCACGCCTGCCGTGACACAGGACCACATTTTTTATTCTCGCCTAAAAGACCTATGATTTTCACTTTGTATGCCATGCGCTTGGCAAAGGAGCAATCACTACCATTTTCTAAAGTCTTTGGTATGACCCGGTACCAGGAATCAAACAAATTGACCTTCCATTTGTGAGAGGAAAGCTCTACCATTAGACCATCACAAGCGGTTTATCAAACACAAACAGTATTCTGCGTTTGTTAAGTGAACAGGAGAAATTTACCGTTTATTTTTCAGGTCCATCCTGAAGAATACGATAGAGACAGAGGTATCTTTCATTGTCTCTGGTGACAATCCATGTAATATACATCTTTTGTTTTGGTTGTCTTCCTGTAACACAGAAAAAATATCATATCAGAATTAAGTATGACAAAACTACTAAAAGTTTGTAAGTTATGTAAATATGTAATGTATAGTTTTCCCTGGGGCACAACTACTGAGCAATTGTCCCATGTACATTACAGACAATGACCTTCACATAAAAATGTTCTGCATTATAGTGGAGGCAAGATAAAACTTTTTTACTATTTTCATTTAAAGTCAATCAATAAATCTATGAAATCTTTTTACAGATGGTGTCATAAATTTACTTTAATATGTATATACATGTAATGATATACACAGAGAACATATATTTTACCCATAAAATTTTTTGTACCTTGCAGTAAATTTCAATAGAGGCTCAGATGTTTTTTTTTGTTCAGAAGTACAGTTAAGAGTCCAACATGAGTTTTATTCAGCCTCTGGGACTTCGCACGTTTCGCACCGTGAGTACAGATATACAATAACAACCAATATAACTTAATCCGCCTTTTATACCAGTTGTGGGACTTGTTTTCCAGTGAAACAATTACAAATATGTCTGCTGTGTGGAAGAGATGAAGTGGGAATATTTCAAAACATTTTTTTTCCACACATTTTTTTTTAATTCAAAGTTCAAAAGCTTTTTATCTTCCTAGCTCAGCTTAAAATAATCAATGACATTCCTCCCTACTTCCAAATGACCCCCATTTTCAATTAAAAGGGGGTCTAGGGAACCACTTAAAAAATAATTCTATGGAAAACCCTTAGTAAAGTAAATAGCAACATGTAAAACACTTACAAGATAGGAAGATATACCACTGCTTCCACTTTTGTCCAGAGTAAATCCAAACTGAAAACAGACAGGAAAATAAAACATAAATATTAGCAACTTTTACACTACAAAATCAATTACAAATAATAATTGTAAAGTAATCAAAGATTACAAATCTCACCATGCACCAACTGTAAATTTTGCACCCCTCCACACTTAATTAACCTGACCTCAATTAATCCTTTTAACCGCAGCATTGAAAATGCATTAGAACAGAGTCCAAAACAGGATCTTTTTGAAAAAAAAGAACTAAACCTGCATCTGAAGCATACAAAGTACATTGTGCCAAGAATAAGGAGATTTAACCTGTGGCATAACATTCTGTCTATACCAGAGATACAACTTTCACCATGACTCTAACGATGTAGATACCATGCAAGTTTAGTCAATCAAAACAGGTAAACGTGACTTAAAACCAATCTCTTTAACCAGATGCCAGTACTGGCACGAAAGCATTTTTATGATGGCCTGATTTACAAACAAAGGATTTAATTTTGCTACAGAACTTACCATTCCTGTCATTTTTTCCTGATTTATGTCAGGTTTTACATTGTAACTGAACTGTGTGATATTAACTTGCAGAAATCCTTTCTTTAGGAACCCGAAAGTACTCAGCTGAATTTCTTTCCTTTTGTCATGCTGCAATAAACAAATATGATGGATATCATAGATTATCAGTTCTCAATATTCAAATTGTTATGTATCATATATAATCTTTTTTCAGATTTTTGAAATGCCTGGCAGCTATGACATATCTAATCCATAAATACATATGACTAATGAGCACACTTGGGCAATAGACTTTTTATGTTAATTTGAATACCGGTCATTTGAGCTCTCTCCATTTCCAATTCTCTCCTTCGTTTGAGGGCTTGATTTTTTTATAGGGTAAAATCGTGTTAGTTGTTCCCTGTCACAGGGAACCAATCACAGCATCACTATTCCTTTGTGCAATAGGCATAACTGGTGAAAATGTAAACATGGGCAGCCTTTTGTTTTTGCTCTGCCTTCAAGTTGTTTACATGTACATCAAACTAATTCTGACAAATGCTAACAATTTAAATAACTTTTTATATCACATCATTTCAAAAGTAGGACAGCTTTATTTACATTTACTATGAGGTCCTCTTACTTTTCCTGTTAGCTCTAATAGTGTACACAAATCCCACAATGCAACATGAAGTAATTTCCAGACTGATGTGTTTTCAAAGTGTGTGTGCATTAAGATGTAAATGAAGTGATCATAGTAAGAGGAATATAATGACTGAATTATTTAGTTTATACATATGTATAATCCAAAACCTCTGCAGGATTAATAGACCCATTTTGGGACAGATTCCTGTGCCCTTCAAATTGGGAATTTAACCTTGCAATGGGCCAAATTGGGGAAAAAGTAACTATGATCATATAAGTCATAAGAAGTACATTCTGAGAAATAAATACTTCCATTGTCAAAATCCTAGATGGCCACCTGTCAGTCATGTTGGAATCCAATCTATCTCAAAATGTCATATGCACAACTACACATAATGGGGAACCTTCATGTACAATTTCAAGGAAATTCCTTTAGTCCTTACAGAGAAATAGCAATAACAATTTTCATATGGTCAAAATCCAAGATGGTCGCCTGTCGGCCATATTGGATTCTGATCTCTCTGAAAATGTAATATGTACAACTAGACCTCAAGGGGAACCTTTAAGTAAAATTTCAAGGAGATCCCTTCAGTCCTTTCTAAGAAGTAGCGGTAACAAATTTCCTTTGGTCAAAATCCAAGATGACCGCCTGTCATGTTGGATTTCGATCTCTCTGAAAATGTAATATGCGTAACTACACCTCACGGGGGAAACATCATGTCCAATTTCAAGGAGATCCCTTCAGTACTTTCTAAGAAATAGTGATAACAAACTTCCTTTGGTCTAAATCCAAAATGGCTGCCTGTTGGCCATGTTGGATTCCGATCTCTCTGAAAATGTAATATGCGCAGCTAGACCTCAAGGGAAACCTTCATATCAAATTTCGAGTAGGTCCTTAAGTACTTTCTGAGAAATAGCGGTAAAAAGAAATGCTCAGGACGGACAGAAGACAGACTGACGACAGATGGACCACGGATGCAGGGCCATTACAGTGTAAATGATCTGGGGTCATTATTGATCATATTTTTATGGGGACATTATCATAACTATGGGGACATATTGTCAAAACAATAATAACAAAAACCATATGTAGATAACCAAAGTAGCCATACATGTTACATGTACAAATGTATATCAAAGATACATGTTGGAGGATATGATAATTATTCATTCCAAAGACCGATAAAATCAACATCACTCAGACTGGTTCTATACCATGAATATTGTATGTCATTTTGGTCACTGTTCTGAACTGACCCGGTGATCTATGAATAATGGGGACATTTATCAATTAGAAGGGCCATTTGCCCAATGCCCCCCTCTGGTTGGAACACTGGCCACATGAATAGCCAACCATCTGTTTATGGTGGGCTAGATATAGAACAGAGGAAAGACCTATAGTTGAGCATGTGCACAATTACAACAAGATCGTGGACACTCACTGAACACAGGGGTGAGTTTATTTTTTATCTCACTACAGTTTATTGATTACTGAATAAATTGTTTTGGTTATTGTTACCATTTTGCATGATGTTTGATGTTTTCAATCTATGTTTTGAATCAATTAAAATGTTTATATATAGCGACTGATTGACCAAAATCGTCTTAGGTGCACACAATTACAACAAACCATCGTAATAAATACCTGGGTGGCAGTCAATCAGTAGGTCATCTACTGTTTCTAGACATATTTTTCTTTAAATACAATTTTTTTTTTAAAATCCCAAACAGACGCTATAGTTTGTTCTATGATTGCTTTTCATATGTTTCATAACATTGACTTTGCTTTTCACAGGGTTATGAAAAGCAATCATAGAAAACTATAGTCATCTATCATTTCTAGACATTTTTCTTTGAATCCAAATTTTTTTGTGTAAAATCCCAAATAGAAATTGAAATATCACATGTTTATTCTGACAGACACGTACTTTTTGAATGAGTTTGAATGGCAGGCTTTCGCCCTCTCCACACCCCCTCTCCATAGGTTTACCTATGTATTATTATTTATAGTGACAGTCTGCAGCTCAAAACATGTTTGCTTTGACAGCCAGGGTGAGCAACGTAAAAGTCCATGATGTTTTACCTTTAAATCAAGGTTGTGTATTCTAGCAAACGATAAATCTAAGAATATCAACAGGACAAGCAAAATCAACCCATTAATTGACATCGGAAACATATCTCTCCTTCTTCTTGACAAAACTTCCATGTTGGCGACGTTTCCGAGTTCTTTCTACATCGCAGATGTTGATTAGTTTAAGAAAGTCATTGTAGCCAATGAAAATTGCTTTTACAGAGGCTAATGGCCTGAAACGTTCGATAACTCCATGTAATCTCGTGCTTATGACCTCACTTGCTAATAATTGTTTTTCATTTAAATTCAAATATTTTGCTAACAGCATATAGCGATTTGTTTCGGGGATAATTGAATAAATGAATAAACAAATAGATTTATAATTTTATATACAAATAAATGAAAAAAAATCAATTAAAGAGAAAAAGTTTTGATTGTAAAAAATACAGTAAATCTAAGTTTTTTTCTTGTTTAATTATATATATATATATAGTTTAAACATATCTTATTTCATGATTTCATGAAAAGGGATTGGGCAAAAGTTATTACAACATTACATATGCCCTTTCCCTACAGAAAACAACATATAATAATGGTCAGTATGGCGACATCACAAAAATAATATACACAATTTGAACAAGGACATGAAGGAACAGAAAATAGGGAAATTAGAGGAGCGAGTGATAAAGCAGAAGAGATAAACCTGACGCTTTAAAATCGTTTGGTTTTCTTGACATATTCATGGGCGACTTGCATAATTGTCTCGTTTTCTTGAAAAGTGGCATTATCGTCTCCAAAAAGAAGTTTTTCAGCTGTGAGAGGATGAAAAGGTGTCAATTTTGTTTTTAATTCGTTTCTGTGAAAGGTGTAAATAGGACAGTCAAAGAGAAAATGAAACACATCTTCTGTAGCGTAGCTTCACAAACACGATGGAGAATTAATTAAATTTACTCAATGAAGATCATAATTTAAATTACTGGCACAATTTCGAAGTCAGGTTAAAATGATGTTCCACTTTCTGTCACCTACATAAAAGTGCACGAGTACTTCAAAATTATTGCTACGTTTACGTAGAGTGTTTAGGGGTAATTTTTTTCGCCAATATATTTCACTTACATGGAATATATATGTGCTGAAAACGAACACGCATAAAATCATTTTAAGCAAGAAAAACTGGTGTTTCTTAATAATAAGGTAAGAAAATAGTAGGGATCACCAATATGCAGGCTAAAATAGTAAAGATATATCTACATGAATTTAAACTCTACATAATTGAATAAAAATTAAATCAATATAAACAAGACATTGTATTATGTTGCAAGTTGTTGTATGACCGAGGTCCGGTATAACCGTAGGTGCGGCACGTAAAATAACCGTCACTGCATTGGCGTCAATCCATAGCACAGGTCAAAATTTGTGACTCTTCATGAAAAAGTTGGTGACAACTTCATATAAGTGAAAAAAGGCGGCATAATGTAAAATAGTAATAATAAATAGAATATCGCTACGTTACATTTAAGAGGTAGACGTAGGTATCAACCATTTTATTCTACGTTAAATTTAAGAAGCACACGTAGGTTTCAACCATTTTATTCTCATCAGTCAAAATAGTGGACACTTAAACAACAATTAGATTGTAACTAATCATATGATACAGAAAAATAAATAAAATATAAATAAAAAAAAATAAATAGAAGGTTACATAATTCTATTTATCGAAGAAATATGCCGACAATATATGTACATGTATTTATCCAGTAACTTGTTATGAATTTAACCTTATAAACTTAGAAAACATTACTATGTTATCAGTGCCATAGTTAGAAAATCAAAAGTGGAGGAGGTGAATTTTTATGAAAATATTTTACCCAGGTTAAAATCTGATTTCATATGCCTTTTGATTATGAAAAAAAAAAACAAACAAAAAAACAACTTATATAATAACATTTTAAAAATTCTTACATGTTTTATAATATAGGAATTTGGATCGTATGTGAAAAAGTGGGCGCCCCCTCCCCCAATTCCTACGCCTACGGGTATTACACTTGAGTTCGCAGAGGTATTTCTGTGACATTTATTAGATTGTATTAGGTCCAAATCTTTCTTTCAGAGATTGTGCAATTTATGCGGGGATGTATTTGGGGATGTATAGCATATTATGACATGCACATTTCTTAAAGAACCTAGAAAATTATATATATACCCTTAGTATATTACACATTTCCGTACAAATGCTTTAAAGTTTTATAATCTTTTCTTCTGAAAATTTTGTCTGTTATTAACAATTTATGTAGATCTATTAAAATTATTAATCTCTCCAGGTTGAATATACATGTATATACATACATCTGTATACTTTTTACACAAAATATTCATTGTAACTGGTTTGTATATTCTCTGTATTGTTTTGTACAATGCGGGAATGAATTGAATTGAGCCCTAAGAATTTTAATGAGCTGAAAATATGTAGACTGAATTGTAGGCCGAATTTTCTGCCCCGGGTTAAAGCGATTTTTTTGGGGGGGGGGGGGTATCGCTTAAAGTCGGGGCTGAGAGCTCGGCCTAACGGAATCGATGACCTCTTTTCAATTCAATTATTTATTGATCAAAAGCCATACGGCTCATAGATATATATGGTACATGTTCAACAAATGCAGTTTAATAAATATAATAATTATTGTGCCGTGTTAAGCATACAAATTAACATTGCGTTAATATTGATACTGTCTATTAATCAAAAGTAGAAGGCAACAGCTTATAGGTATATCGATACATCATATAGTCTACATATACAGTATAGGCGTCGGAAGAAAATTGAAAGTGGGGGGGGGGGGGGGCTAAACCAACTTAAAACACACACACGCCAGAAACGACTGGGGGCTGAGCCCCAATTTTCAACACCTATGTCTATCTTTGCAAAAAAAAGTGGGGGCTAAGACCCCCCTAGTCCCCCCCCGGTTCCGACGCCTATGTACAGTATAAAACATAACAGAAAAACAAGGTCAAGTACAAACTCACGATACATTTGAAGATATATTGTTTAGTGTGTATTACCACGAGGCTACATAATTCTTTTGCATTTGTTAAACAAGGAAGTTAAACTGTACAAGTTTGACGAGAGAAGGTCAACGGTAACCGACCATGATATGCGTGTAATAGAATATTATAAACGTACAGTTGGGTTCATAACATTATCTTTGGATAATATTAATTATCATGACAAAAGCTTTTGAAATGAATAAAAGCAAATCAGACGATAGTTCTGTGTTAAATGCTATATTTAACTGTTTATCAAAATAACTAAAAAGTCTGTAATTGGTATTTTTCTGCAAAACAGAAACTAAAAACAGAATTAGTCATTGCTGAATAACTAAAAGGTTTATAATTTGAATTTTTCCTGCGCAATAACAGGAATAACTAAAATCAGTTATAGCTAATTAACTAAACAATTTGCTTGTTAGAAAGTTCTGGGTGTATTGTTAGTGAAAAAATGTCGCCTGTGATACATCTAAAAATATTACATTTACTTCAGATATATTACTATTAGGATTAAGATTTTGTTTTGTTATAATATTTATAAATATGGTATTTTGTCATGATTTTGTAAACATTGCAAGCTATTAATGTGTAAACTATAAAAAATAATAATTTACATACAATGTAGGTTTCTATTATTATTGTGATGTTATTTTTGTTTTATTTGAATTGTAAATTTACAGTCATATATTTATATAACCATGTTTATATTATAGGGGAAGGACGTTACTAAGTTGTATAACCTTTTGATTATTATCAAATAAAATACAGGTATGTTTAAACTAAAACTAAACTGTCTGTGATTTGTCATTTTCCTGCGTGGATCTATACAGTCTACTCTCGTTCCGGGTCGCGCGACTCCTCGGATAAATATATCCGGGGTTGTTTGTACATGACACTTGACGTAGCGGTTTACTTTACGCAGTTTCTAAATAAAATTCCTTTAAAATTTCCCGTCCCTTTATCTGAATTATGGTTGAATAGATAAGTTTCATTCGCCGTATTTATCATAATTCCAATAGGAAACATGTTGGAAATTCCCAAATTTATTAGTACTTACAAATTCAAATAAAATATATTATATAATGATAGACCAGGGTAGTCGGTTGTTTAAAAACAAAATAATGTGAGTCTAGTGCATTCTAAAAAAAAAAAACAAGACTCGTAAAACACCTTAGACCATCACCTACTTAATTGGGACTGCATGTTTAAATATATATATTTTTTCAATATGATTGGGAACATGAAGAATCGAATTTAACAAAATTCTGAGAAATAGCAAAAATACAACAAGAAATATCGTGTTTATATGACGTATTTACATAAATATCAGAGGGACGCACCTGTCTGACTCAGGTAATATACCATGGACACGCGTTATCATGAGGGAGAGAGTGTTTGATTTATTTTTATGTTTAAGTATTCTAATTTTCAATACATTACAAATTGTTATCAAGTTCAATGGAATCCGCACGCACGGCTTATATAAAACCAGACACACGAGAAACAAACCGAACTGATAAACATTATTTCAGTGTCTGGACATCGCAAAGTCGTAATGTCTCAAGTCGTGTTGACATTTTAACCGTGTTTATTTCTTTATTTACATTGCAAGTTTTCAAACGAGCCGCCCCAGGTATAATAACTATGTGTTGTAAACACGGTTTTTCGATAATCTAACCCCGTCAGGTGAGTAGATAGGGATTAATTATTAAATCTGATAAGACTGTCATTGTCCACCCGCCAGAACGACAATGCAATAATTAGTACACAATTAATAATTGTATTCATAGAACGTGTACACAGGTAAGCGGACACACACTGTCCAGACGGCCGAATTATCAATCTGATAGTCGGGGGTATTGGAAATACAAAAAAGTAGACATATAAAGTCTGTCCGATGGAAGTAAAACTCATTGTGGCAGGACATCACGTTATGACTAATATAATATAGATATATTTGGTCAAATTTTTGACGACACTCGGGTCACAGTGACACGGAACTCGGGTACATATTTCAGATAGTTTTACCAGATATTTAGATAAGGTACCGCTTTTTGGAGCATATATTGGACACCCTATGCTGACAATTGTGACAAAGTTTTTAATTTGAGGAAGACAAGGTAGAGATGATGAACGTTAGTTATTCGCCACCAAATTCTGAAAACAGGACCGACCAGCCCATGTCTTCAACCCCCAATAACAATCTATGGAAAGAAGGTTAGTATTATCTCTCTTTCCAATCGCATTTTTTTTGTGGCGAATTTCCCCGCAAAATATAACAATGTGAATCTTTTCACACACGTGTATTTGAAATGTGTCACGTAACTATGTGAAATTAACAAAATCAGCTGATTTTGTGAATGTCACATATTGTGTTACACAAATCAAACGTGAGAAGATTCATATTGTTTTATATATATATATCGCTGACAATATTTAATACGTTTTACTGTTTATTTTATTTATTATAATTATTTGGTATTTTCTACATCAGTAGTAATTTACTACACGTTGTTTAGGCCTACTGCATATTTTACGTGTCATATTATGTTATTGGAACGTGTGATGTTTTTTTATCCTCTATTATTCTCAACTTGCACCATTATTATAAGATGTAAGAATAATATTTTATTTCTAAAACACACTTTGAATAAAAATGGATTCTAAAAATAAATATATAATATACAATACATATGTATAGGCTATATTTACTCTTACAAATAGGCGCACCTCGCTGCTCCAGATGCTGTGGTTTAATTTATGACCAAACGTTAATATCGGCAGACGACAAATTTTGGCACAAATCTTGCTTTCGGTGCACGTATTGCCATAGTGAAATGAATGACGCCTGCTTCTCAAATGGAAAAGAATTTTATTGCCGACAAGATTTCGAAAGGTAAGTTGGTGTGTGTTGTAGTTCTCAGAAAATTTAACATACACTGAATAAAATATTATTTTAACATTCTTGAACTAAATTTTCTTGAAACACGTATTTTAAAATGAATATTTGTGCAATTTCATTGCATACAATATGCATCCTTTGTTTGCAAATTTAACAACTGAAAACCATAATATATCGCAAATAAATAATTTTATAATTTAGTACAGTAACATTATTGGGACTGTACTTACATGTACATATAAACAGTGGAAACACGCGTAATTTATTTTTGCGGAAATAAAAGAATTATTTTCATACAATGCTCATTTGTACAATGTTATTTTTAAATTTTCGAACACAATAGTTGAAATATTACAACACTCTTCTTAACAACAACCCTTGTGGTAAGCACAAAAGTAATTTAGTTTAATCATATCCATCATCATGGAAACAGCGATATTGCTGATAAAAAATAAAGAGAAAAATACAATGTATTACAAAAAGAAAATCGGGGATGCTCGCGCCTTCAGGACACCTGGTCCCCACTCTGCCCGCACCTCATGCCGATTAACACTTTGCATTTTATATATTTTATGCTGTTTAAGCCCATGTAACGCATTGACGATTTAGCCAGTGTATGCTGACGTATGAAAAATTACGCGAGTACGCTGGCATACGTCGGATAAGTTGTGAGTAAGTTTTGTAGAAGTTATCAACACGCTGGTAAACTCGGTCATAATTTGAAGTACAGCAAGATCGTCGAAAAAATGTTGTGCATGCACGTATGAGCTATACGCCCCGCTGGAGTAAAGTTGTAATCCAACGTATCCGAAATTAACAGCGAAAGATCGACGTGTGCTGTTTTGATTAATTATTCATAGGTAGACATAACTTCGACAAATCGTTAATGTGCGACAGGGTCTTAAAATTGAAAGTGCATGTTATTTATAAACTATCGTTTGCCTATTATAAATTTACAACCGTTTGTCATTTTTACAGACTTTTTGGTATTCCTTGTGCTGGATGCTCCGTTATGATGGATCCTTCAGAGATTGTACGTCGTGTTTACTGCAATGTATATCATGAACGATGCTTCGTGTGTGCCTTGTGTCATCTTCCGGTACAAACTGGAGAAAAAGTATATCTTAGAGATGATAATAAACTCGTGTGTACAGAGGATTACGAAAAAATACACTCTCATGGTAATTCATTTTATTTCCTATTTTTTAAATAAAAATAATTTTTGCATACACCAAGGTTCTAGCTCAGAGAATACAAGATTTAACAAAAAGTAAAGTCAATCGCTGACATTAAAAAATGCGACCTCTTCACATTATTAAAGAAAATTTGAGTCATAACATTTTCATAAAATATCTATTTAAAGACGCGAGCGCGTGACTATTGACAATTAACCTTACTGGGTTAAAATGTCAGCAAATGACAAAACATAATTGTATATCTCTTACTTTTCAATGTATTCAAAATACTGTCATTTGCAAAGAATGTTCTCTTTTTAAAAAAACATGTAATAATATTTTCGGAACTGAAGGATAGTACATGTATTAATAGTACCAGCAATATATAAAGCTGAACAAGCTTTATATACCGCAGATTGTATATGTTTATTGCATTTACATGGATACATATCCCGTTTCAGTGACCAACAATTACCATGACAACAACATAACAGCGTATTCAACAGGAGATAGATCTCGACCAATCACAAGTGAACCACAGAACAATTCTTTACTTGGTATTTTTCAGTCCGATCCGAAATTATCGCCACAGATGAGACTTGAGCTAAGTAAGTACACGTATTTATTAAAGTCATGAATTATTAGTTGAACTTGGTGAATATGGGCCCAGATAACTTTCAGAGAGATTATTTACGTGATATTTTCAGTCAAATCCTAAACGGACATCGCTGTAGTTTGAGACTTGAGCTATACAATAAGTGAAATCGGATGAATATCATTTTAAAATACATGAAGTTATATCTCTCTCAGAGCGACATCAGTGGAGTGATCTCTTTGAATGGCCTGAAACAGAAAATCTTTCAGAACGACTTGACTCGGTGGAACTCTCTCAGAGTGACCTGACACGTTGGAACACTCCAAGAGTGATCTGGCACGTTGGAACACTCCGGCAGAACTCTCTGATAGTTACCTGACACGAGATAGCCAATGGCAGTTGTCACGCATGTTTTGACTCGAAACCTTAGTTTAATATAAGTTTAGATTCTGGAAGACGCGTGCAGAATTTCATTTTGTTTAGCTCGTCCCTATGCAATGCCAATTTTAAAATGTAACTGTAATTAAATAAAAATAAACAAACAACTTCAAAATAGAAAATTATAAATGAAAACCGAGCGAAATTGTTCCTGAAAGAATTCCAAAAAGGGCTTTAAAATTTCTATTACCTCCTTTACAATTTAAAATTTTGACGTTTACAACATAGGCTACATATTTGGGACTTGATATATTCAGTTTACAAAAACCAGAAATAAATATGAGATATTATTTATAGCCTGGGTGTCAGCAGATGACAGGTTAATTGACAAAAACTCCTTCTCTGGAATTCTGGTTTTATAAATCTTTTACATGTGTGTTATTTGCCTACTTTAAAATTTTTGAAATTTTCAATTTCGCAAATGAAGTGTATAATTTATCATATTTCTGCAGTTACCGGTATATGTGTTTCAATTGCCAACTTGTCACGAATTATATGACAAGAAATTGGTTATCTACAGAGATTGTGTTGCGGAAATTTTATGTGAATTCAACTTGAATTTCAACAAAGTTTTATCTTCATTCCAGGTAATTTTCAAAAATCCGACAAAATGAAAACGAAAACAGCTAGTTATGTAGGCGAATGGTTAAGTATGCTGTTATCCCCAGACTCTGTTCCACCAAATGTGGATCTTTCTCCACAAGACATCAGAAATGGCGAAGTTTGCATTTCAAGTCTCCACAATCACCAGAGGAACTCTAAAACACCAGTGTTTTCAGAACGAAATATGAACTGGATGTGTCTATGAAAATGAGAAATCGACCTCAGAACAAATAATTTAAATAATGATATGGCAATACACCATTGTATGTGTGCCCATGTGAGATCGAGGTAGCGACTCAATAATGATATATTATGGATGTGGTGCGAGTTTCTTTTCAGAGTTATGTAGGTTATGTACGCGAATGGACATGAAACGAAATTGCATACAATGTCACACGCGATCCGTGTCTCCATCCTGTACATGTTCCCTGATACAGGTAATTTTTTTCTCACGATCGTTGAGAAGAAGGGGTTGATTTAACCATATGGTGGTTTTAAGGACTACAGGAACTACATCGTAAGATGGTATAGGCTGGTATAAATCTTTTCGACTGTTATAATATGATGTTACAAGGTGGTATTGGCTGAGGCATACCTTTGCGACCGTTATAATATGATGCAGACCGTGGTTTACCATTGAATCCGTTACAAGATGATGTAGGTTGTACCACTATGATAAATGTAGACTTTGACATAACCATTATTGACCGGTGCTTGTCCTGGATTTTATACGATGATGTAGAATGTGGCATCCATTCCGACCGTTGTCTGTACCGGATTTTATAAAATGATTCAGGCTGTGGAACACCATTACAACCGCATGTCTGTCCCGGCTTTTATAAGATGATACAGGCTGTGGCACGACCGGTGTCTGTCCCGGACTTTATAAGATGGTGCAGGTTGTGGTACACTGTTACGACCGCATGTCTGTCCCGGACTTTGTAATATGATACAGGCTGTCGCATACTATTACGACCGATAACGTTGTCATTTCTGGAACTTTGATTACCTAAATGTTTATATACATATTATATTACATTAATGTTGTACATTGATTTTGCACATAGATAAATATAAAATATGCATTGTTTTGAATATGAAAATAGTTCAACGTAAGTTATACCGTCGATCTGATCATATTTTGTTGGGTAATATATAGAAAATGAATAAATACTGAAATATACATATGCCATTTTGTGTTGGGTAGTTACTGGCGGATTGCCATGGGCTAGTGGTAGAATGTTGCAGGCTTATTCGCTTGGTCACCTTTTGATCACTTCCGGAGCTCTCCGTGATCGATGCACAAAAAGTAGATTTGTTTTTCTCCAGGACTGCTTCTGTTGATATTTTATTGGTTACTTCAAGGAAGTAATCCAGAATGTTAAAAACAGGATTGATCCAGAAGCAATGGTAACATGTTTCACTTAATTGAAAATAGGAGAGCCTTGAAAATAAAAGGTATAGAGCACAGGTACCTATAGACAGGACCATCTAATTGTGCCTTGCCCACAACCGCTTGATTTTAGTCTTTCCATCAAAACATGTTAATTTTGGGATATACCAAGAAATATGGCCAACCAACAGACTGAAAGACAACTATGGTTACACCCTATATATATATATATATATATATATATATATATATATATATATATATATATATATATATATATATATATACATACATACATACATACATACATACATACATACATACATACAGGGTGTAACTATATAGAGATGGAAATCATGAAGGTAGACGATCTACAGGTGAAGATACGAACAGTGAACATTTTCTGAACTTGGGGATATATATATATATATATATATATATATATTGTATATATATATATATATATATATATATATATATATATATATATACATGTATATATATATATGTCATCTTGTCACGTGATCCCTTCTGTGTACTACCTGGGTCAAAAAACGGAGAGGCAGAATCGATCCTGGATTTAAACTTTTATCAAAAGAACACCATTGGAGTGGTCCATGATTGATCGTCATGACCAAAAGAATACGCTAGGTTATTCTTAACCCTTTCATCCTTGAATTTCCAAATGGTATGGTCTATTATTTCAGATCAGTCTATTGTGGTCTGTAGGATTGAAAGGGTTAATGAGGCATTATCTGTGTTTTACCAAAACAGATTATTTCGATTTTCAACCTTCACTACTTGATGTAAAATAACAAATAAGAGCTACACAATGACATAAACAATATTCCTATATATTTTGTAAACATAGGATCAGGTCCAGAGTGGTATTCATATATACAAACAGTAAGATTGAGTTTATCCATTGGAATTTAAAAAGATCGAAACTGGGTTTCTGGAATAATTTTTACAAAATTTATAGGAATTTAAGAGTTTCCATGCCTGTGTTTACCTCATATTTGTTGTTGTATATCAGTATAAGTAGTTGACAAGAGGTCCAGTGGGCCTTAACGCTCACCTGAGCAAAATATAATTAACCCCCATAAGCGTTAACCTGACAATTTCAGCCCTATTGACATTTTTGTAGATCTTTGCATGCCGAACATTTTTGTTTTCACTTTCTCTCTATCTATTATACTTTTCGATATAATGGGCAAAAATATGAAAAATCCGCTTAGAGGGGGAATAACTCCCAAAAGCATTGACCCGACAATTTCCGCTCTATTGACTTTTTTTAAAATAGATCTTTGCATGTAGATCATTTTGATTTCTTTCACTTTCTCTCTATCTATCATACTTTTCATGATGCAAAAAAGCAGCCCAAAAACATGAAAAATCAACTTGAAAGGGGAAATACCTCCCATAAGGATCGACCCGATAATATCAGCCTTTGACTTTTTGTAGATCTTTGCATGCTGAATAGTTTTGCATTTTTCACTTTCTCTCTATGTTTGTATCTTCAAGATAATGGTAGAAAACTGCCAAAAAATATGAACAATTCACTTAAAAAGGGAAATAACTCTCATAAGGGTCGACCTGCTGACTTTTTTGTAGATACTTTTCAAAAATAATAGGACAAAACTGCCCGAAACTGGAGAAATCCACTTAAAAGGGGAAATAACTCCCATAACAGTTGACCTGTTAATATCAACCTGTTGACTGTTCAGTTGATCTTTGCGTGCTTAACATTTTTGCTTCCTTCATTTTCTCTCTGTTTATTAAACTTTTCAAGATAACGGTACAAAACTGTCCAAAACATGAAAAAATCACTTTAAAAGGGAAATAACTCCCATAAGGGTTGACCTGACAATTTCAGCTTAGTTGACTTTTTTGTAGATCTTTGTATGCCGAACATTTTTCCTCTTTCACTTTTTTCTATCTGTCATACTTTTCAAGATAATGTCAAAAACAGCTCAGACATGAAAAATCCACTTAAAAGGGGAAAATCAGTCCCATAAGGGTCCACCCGACAATTTCGGCCTATTGACTTTTTGTAGATCTTTGCATGACGAGTATTTTTGCTTTTTCACTTTTTCTCTATCTTGACACTTTTCGAGATAATTGTACAAAACTGCTCAAAACATGAAATAAAAATCTACTTAAAAGGGAAATAACTCCCATCAGGGTTTACCTGCTTATATCAGCCCTGTTGACTTTTTTTATAGATCTTTGCGTGCTGAGCATTTTTGCTTTTTCACTTTCTCTTTATCCATCACACTTTTACATGTAATGTAAAAAAGTCCAAAACATAAACAAGAAGAATAAAAAATAAACAAATATGGTAGAGGACCGTGAATACAAGGGGAGATAAACGAGGAAATAATGCAAAAATGAACGAAAATGTCAAGTCTGAAAAGACCTCAAAAACGCATCGAAAATATACATACCGATTTCTATGAAAAATACAAATTTGAATCAAACACCCATGTAGATCATTCAGAAACAATCCGCTTTTCAATTCATGCAGCGGTTCTGGAAAAGAAGAGTTTTAAAGACGGGTACCTTCTGGGGTCTATTTTGCCCCACCCTTGATCCACCCCTGGGTCGATCTAGCTGAAAACTAGATACTTGGTAAAGGACCTTGAGTACTTGCTTCATGTAAAGTTTCGTCAAAATCCCTTCAAAGATTTCAGAGAACAAGTCGAAAATTTACAGACGAACAAATGGCGAGGTGTCCTAAAAAGGCGAGACTTTTTTTTTTTTTTAAATGCTCCTTTAAGCTACTGGTCCTTCGCCAAGCGCTCAGCATAAGAAGCGAAAGCCATGAGTCGTGGCAGGCCTCAACATATGTGGCTTCTCACCTACATGTGGGTAGTCGAGTCACCGTAACGTCCACCAGTGCGTCATATGCACATTGCCAATGGAATTCAACGGAAACAAAATATTGATTCCAGTACAAATAGGCAATAATTGATCACCAAATTTCTGAGTCAGAAACGACGCAATTTACCCCGATTACAATGTATTTTTCATCTTTACAATCAATAAATGCCGGGGTACCCCAGGGATCTATCCTTGGACCTCTATTCTTCCTAGTCTTCATCAACGACATAGTTCTAGAAGTAGGTTGTTCTATAAAACTATTTGCTGACGACACATCTATCTATATAATAGTAGATAATCCTCACCTAGATGCAATCGAATTAAACCAAAATCTGAATAAAATCTACGAATGGTCAAACAAATGGTTGGTTAAATTTAATCCTCAAAAGACTGAAACCCTTCTTATTACTCGAAAAATATTCCAGAGAAACCACCCACCGCTTTTCATGAATAATGTACATATACAGGAAGTTTCAGAACATAAGCATCTCGGACTTATATGCTTTCAAAAAAGCCATTTCAACAAATCACTCAGAAATTCTAAATTATCATTATGATGGTAGTCGACTTGGACAAATTTTACATGCTAGACTTCGTATGAAATGCAGCACTCTCAAACAACATCTTTTTGATAAGAATATCGAACCTGATCCTTTGTGTGTGTGTGTAATCAAATAGAGTCAAATTCTCATTTTTTGCTTTCATGTAAACAATATACAATCCAAAGAAACTTACTAAGAAATAAGATAAGTCGTCCCCTTAACTATTGATCTATTTGTTATACGGAAATAGTAGTCTTTCATATATGGAAAATAAACATATTTTTAATTGTGTCCAAGAATACATAATTAGTACTAAGCGATTCACATAGATATTTTCTCTCCGACTATTATGTCGAGTTTTATTAGGAAATTGTCACCACATTATACATCTCAACTCATTTATTATTGTATGATTATTGTTGTTATAGGACTTATGTACACCTTTTTGATGGTTTGCTTTTGCCTCATTGTTTTTTTATGGGCATGAGCCAACTTACGTTGGTACACATGTACCTGATACCCGACTTAATCTGTCTTATCATCGACCTCTTGATGTTCGCTTTATTGTCTTTAAATATCATTACATGCAATGTTCGCCATTTGTTTTCAATCTTTGATGAATCATCTTGAAAATAATATTCTGCATCTTCAAATTTCTTGTCTCCTTTCTGCCTATACCTTCTTTTCTAACACATTCTCTCCTGGCCATCTTGAAGATTTTATAGTGAATTGGAAACAGGGAGATGAATTCATATAAGCAGACTTGCTTTTTTTCAAATCCCTAATTGTATTGCATAACTTGTTTATATGTAACAATTTCAATCTCGAATAAAATACTGTTTAAACCAATGTATTTTTCAGGGTTTCACGACTTAGTCACACACAGTTGATTCTGAAACTGGATCATTTTTATATATTTTTGGCATTGTAAAAATTGTAAAATTGTAAATAATGCAAAGTATTGCCCATTTGAAGAAAATTTTAGAAATATAAAAATAGTTCAGTGAGTCAGTATAGGCCATTAATTTTTTTTGCGTACCATGACTAAACATTTTTTTTCAATTCTCATTAAAAATCATAAATTTGACGAAATGTTTTCATATGAATAAAAATAGATAAGAATATTTTGCCTGTTCATTGAGTCACATCGAGAAGGTCAGTAATAATAAAAACTAACCTGATCTACTGCAGTAAAGTCAAAATAGTAAATAAAATTTGAGTATTGAGTACATCTGGTCCTGTTTACTCACCCGTTTATTTAAGTCTATGATTCTCTCTCATAGGTTTACGAATCATATAATCTCTTTGGATAAGATCTTACACAACGACCAAATATATAATAGGTGTTTCCCCTGTTCACTCCTGTGCTATTAATAGCAGCGATAGATATCGCTGTTAATATTAACCAATAATTCGTCCGTTGCAAAGTCTACAGCGACGGCGTAGAGTAAATCGTGTCAGTTAGTGTGCGTGTGTGAAAAATATACAATGTTAATTCCACGCTAACAGATGAATGCATATATGCTGTAAATAAACACATCTGTAAATTCCAAAGATAAGTTTTCTACGCCGAATTAAACAACCTAGGTGCAGTAGCCGTTTATACACATGCACTTCATACCTTTTGACATTACAGGTATTACAATTCACGTAGAATTACTAGCTTTTCATTTTATCAATGTAGATCTACCCACTTTGAGAAGTTGATAACTGAGTTTCAATCCTGGTTATAAATCCTATCATTTTCACTTAATATTAAAATATTCTACAGGGTATAGCTTGGTTTTTTTTTAACGTCAAAATATTTGATGATTTTGTATAAAAACATTTAAGTTAGTACAACTATTGAATATGACCTCTATAAACCTACCTGACGATCTAGAGTGGGAATGACCTTATTAATATTAGGAAGGGGGTTGCATGAAACAAGTGCCTGTGTACCCAAACCAGAAATGTGACTCTTAATTTTCGCCGTTTATATATGAATACATTGTACTTGTTTCAGCTCTGGATATTGTTAACTGTTCACGCCTTACTTTCTGCACGAGTGTCACAAGGTCTATTTTTAGCTCTACGGGGATTTCCGTAAGTGTTTGGCTACAAGCGACATTAATTTAAGAACGAGTTACGTTACGCACGCATATTGTATGACATTACAGACATCCGGATACATGTAGCAAGCTGTACGTATGTCGTTTTATTACATATATTTCTCAGACTTAAATGATTTAAATGTCAATATTGATAACAGTCTGTAATTTCATTTAGAAAATCTTTTTTTTTAGTTTTCGTGTACGAATGAAACTGAAACAAAATTTAAAACATTAAACAAAAAAGTAGGTCGGCTTAAGATTATTTTGTAGGGTTATCATAACTCTTTTAATAACATTTCTTTACAGGGCAAACTTTAATAATGGCGTTTTTAATGCGGAAATAATTGATATACATGTAGATTTGGCCGTTTTAAAAATATATAATTCGAGATTCTGGGTACTCAAACTTCCGTTTGAGCTTCAGTAGAGCTAAAATTTTTGTTAAATGTTCAGTTTAAGTTTAAACTTAAAATGTATTTATAGTCAGTGACCATATTGTATTTTGTCTACGTGATTTCTTATTAACCAGGAACACGAAATATCCGAATTATTAAATAGATGCTGACTGATTACATTTTATTCAAATCTTTATATTTTAAGGATCTACAGTTTTGTTCAGTTTGTAAGCTTGACAAGAGCTCTTCTAGCTAACCGAAAAGTTTTAAGAACTTGATAATGTGACAGATACCAGTTAAAAATCTTAAGTCATCCGAACTGGGTGAGATTTATTTTTAACTCTGGGGTTTTCCATTTATAGGCCGACATGACGTAGGCTACAAGTTATGTTAGGATTTACATACCGCTGAGCAAATAAAGCTGAAATTTATGGAAAGGCGTTGGGGATTTTATTCCCTATTTTTCTCTATATATTAAAATTTCGTTTATTAATATTTGAAATTTCGGCTGATTTTTTTTAATATTATTTTTTTTTCTAATTTTTAAATATTAAAACATAGGATATGTTTTATTATAAAAAAACAGTCGGTATTTTTTAATGTTAAAAATCGATTCAATAATGTCAGAAAATCGATTTTTCATTATGAAGAAATAGGCAATAAATTCCCCAATTGTTTGCAAGCCAAAGTGGAATTTATTATCTATTTTTTAACATTAAAAAATACCGATTTTTTATATTAAAAAATAGGGAATAAATTCCCCAACTGCTTCCCATAGAAATTGGCGAATTTTATTAAGTTTAACTAATGGCTAAAGACAGTATAATAACTGATACGTTGATAAAATATTACTCTCCGTTATTACCCCAAATATGTTATGTTGAAAGGTATTCCTGCTTTTAAAGGGACAGCCATTTGATTCTGAGGGACGGGGGAGATGGCATATTTTGCTCATTCAGATCATTTATTTTCGAACTGTCGCAGATCAGACTATCTACTTTCAAGCAGACCAGAGACAGATTATTGATTTTCTTCATTTTTTTACCTTTGTCATGTGGTAAGAAATGCAGTGGTGGATCTAAAATTTCTTTTCAAAAGGGGAGATGAGGGGGTAACAAAAGCATGTACTATTCAGAAGATTTATAGAATACAGACCTCACGGCACACTGGATTATTGTGAGGCAAGAATGAAATACGGAACCTTTAGGGAGGTAACACATTATCCTTAAAGATGGGTTTTTGATTTTTAGAGTGCATTATTTGCAAATAAAATCTTGAAGTGACCTTATGACAGAGATGATAATTTTAAACTTGATTTCAAGGGGTCATGATATTTCAGTGCCATGGCAGGAAATAATACTAAGAGGCTATGATAGGACTACAGGGGTCATAATAGGAAATGGCGCATCAGAGGACAGGTAATGAAAGGACATAATACAACAGAGGTCATAATAGAGAATGATACTACAGAGGTTATGATAGGGATTACTACAGAGGTTATGACAGAGAATGACACTACAGAGGTTATGATAGGGAATGATACTACAGAGGTCATGATAGAGAATGACACTACAGAGGTCATGATAGGGAATACTACAGAGGTTATGACAGAGAATGACACTGCAGAGGTTATGATAGGGAATGATACTACAGAGATCATGATAGAGAATGACACTACAGAGGTTATGATAGGGAATACTACAGAGGTTATGATAGAGAATGACACTACAGAGGTCATGATAGGGAATACTACAGAGGTTATGATAGGGAATGATACTACAGAGGTTATGATAGAGAATGACACTACAGAGGTTATGATAGAGAATGATACTACAGAGGTCATGATAGAGAATGACACTACAGAGGTCATGATAGGGAATACTACAGAGGTTATGATAGAGAATGACACTACAGTGGTCATGATAGAGAATGACACTACAGAGGTCATTATAGGGAATACTACAGAGGTCATGATAGAGAATGACACTACAGAGGTCATGGTAGAGAATGACACTACAGAGGTTATGATAGAGAATGACACTACAGAGGTCATGATAGGGAATACTACAGAGGTTATGATAGGGAATGATACTACAGAGGTTATGATAGAGAATGACACTACAGAGGTTATGATAGAGAATGATACTACAGAGGTCATGATAGGGAATGATACTACAGAGGTCATGATAGAGAATGACACTACAGAGGTCATGATAGAGAATGACACTACAGAGGTCATGATAGGGAATGATACTACAGAGGTCATGATAGGGAATGATACTTCAGAGTTATGATAGGGAATACTATAGAGGTCATGATAGAGAGTAATGCTACACAGGTATTATTGAGAATGATACTACAGAGGTCATGATAGAGATTACTACAGAGTTACGATCGGGAATACTACAGAGGTTATGATAGAGAATAGTATAGAGGTCATGATAGAGAATGATACTACAGAGGTCATGGTAGAGAGTAATACTTCAGAGTTATGATAGGGGATACTACAAAGGTTATGATAGAGAATGACACTACACAGGTAATGATAGAGAATGATACTACAGAGGTCATGATAGAAAGTAATACTTCAGAGTTATGATAGGGGATACTACAAAGGTTATGATAGAGAATGATACTACAGAGGTCATGATCGAGAATGACACTACACAAGTAATGATAGAGAATGATATCACAGAGATTATGATAGAGAGTAATACTACAAACTACAAAGGTCATCATAGAGAATGACGCTAAAGTGGTCATGATAGAGAACACTACAGAGTTATGATAGGGAATACTACTGAGGTTATGATAGAGAATGACACTACATAGGTCATGATAGTGAATAATACCACTGAGGTCATGACAGAGAGTAATACTACAGAGGTTATGATAGAAAATGATACTAAAGAGGTTATTATAGAGAATGACACTACAGAAGTTATGATAGTGAATAATACTACTGAGGTTATGATAGAGAGTAATACTACAGAGATTATGATAGAGAATGGCACTACAGAGGTCATTATAGAGAGTGATGCTACAGAGGTTATGATTGAGAAAGACACTACAGAGGTCATGAAAGTGTATGATACTTCAGAGGTTATGATAGAGAAATACTACAGAGATTATAATAGAGAATGACACTACACAAGTCATGGTAGAGAATGACACTTCAGAGGTCATGATAGAGAATAATACTACAGAGTTATGATAGGGGATACTACAGAGGTTAAGATAGAGAATGACACTACAGAGGTTATGATAGGGAATGACACTACCGAGGTCATGATAGAGAATACCACAGAGGTTATGATAGAACATGACACTACAAATGTTATGATAGGGAATGACACTATAGAGATCATGAAAGAGGGTGACACTACAGAGGTCATGATAGAGAATGCCACTAAAAAGGTTATGATAGGGAATGACACTATAGAGGTTAGATAGGGAATAATACTACAGAGGTCATGATAGAGAATGACACTACAGAGGTCATGATGCAGACTAATACTACAGAGGTTATGGTAGGGAATACTACAGAGGTTATGATAGGGAATAATGCTACAGAGGTCATGCTAGAGGATGACACTACAGAGGTCATGATTGACATTACAGAAGTAATAATTGGGGATTATTCATGAAAGGGAATTGGGCTTCAGAGGTCATGATAGGGAATTGGGCTTCAGATGTCATGATATGGAATGGGTTTTTCACAGATTAGTGCGTGTATTCTTATTATCATATATAAATCAAACTTATTTTGAGACACTCGTTGAAAAGTCTTTATCTTTTAATGGAATTCCATATTTGGAATTTTTGCATACTCTTTGGAAGGACACAAGCCACTTTTGCATTAGTAATGGGTCCTGTAAGCAGACCCAAAATGGTCTTGGAAAATTCCTGGTAAAACAAATTGTTTATATTCAAATTTTAGGTTTTTTTTTTATTAAACATAATCTTCCTTTTTTCTGTAATTTGATATCATATTTTGTTATTAGGGAAAATTGTATGTATTAATCTTTTTAGAATAGGACTGAACCGTTGAATGATGATAGATAATGAAAAGGGTTGGGTAAATCTATCGTGACAGGTTTCACTTTAGATACCTTTTTCTGGATGATGTCTATAATACATGTATTTCATTTCTTATTTATCTAAAATAGAAAACTAAAAATGAATGAAGCGACAAGGAACCCCCCTGAAGGTGGTTACCCTAAGGAGATATTTAGAGGGAATTTTGATAGTAAGTTGATATGCAACAGCTGCAACCAGATACTTCGTGAACCCGTACAGAGTTATTGTGGACATCGATTTTGTAAAGTTTGTATAGAGAAAGTGACCAGGTCAGTACCATCAATTATTGACCTATTGTTTCATTTTAGGATGGTTTTATAAAGTCTATATAGAGGGAGTAATTAGGTCATTATCATCAATTAGTGACCTGTTGTTTCATTTAAGGTTGGTATTGTAAAGTCTATATAAAGAGAGTAATTAGGTCAATATAGTCAATTACCTACCGGTTGTTTCAGGTTAGTATCATCAATTGTGGACCTGCTGTTTCATTTAAAGTTTGATATTGTAAGGTCTATATAGAGGATGTAATCAGATTAATATCACAAAGCAACTTGTGATATGAAAACATTTTTGGACATTTCATCATTGCTAATTTATTTGCATATATTTTGAGTTTTAAGTATAAATTATCATGCTAGATATTTAAATATGGGAACAGACTTTTCAATTACATATTCATGTATTCTATTTCTCATATGATTACTTTAAGCTTTATGTACATTTATTTTAGTTACTGTTTGTTAGAAAAGGTATCACTTACACTGAACAATATAGGTACCTATGTCGTTATCTACAGCTTATACTAACTGACCTATTTTCTACTTTCCTTTTGAGAAATCTTACATTCGTCATATGTTTATTCTTCAGATTAAAAGTGATTGTTTAATATAAATCATACTCTACATGTAAAAACATGTTAATTGATCATTACGTTTTATATACTTTTGTACAACTTTTGTTTATCAGTTGGAGTCAGACTTTCATACTGACAAGATCCAGCTAATGCGAAATCGATTGTTGTAATAAATTGTTATATCGTGCAGCTACGTCTTTGGGAATTTTATTGCAAAGAGTAAGACTGCATACAGTCTTGACTTGGGTCCAGTGTATAGAGTTGCAGCCAGACGCAACTCGGTATAGAAGGACTTACTGTGACGTGCACAGTCACACGTCACATGCATACTAACGACGACAACTCAACATTATCACTGCCACATTCCCGCGGTGATATTAGTATTACCAATTGAAGACCTGTTTTTTTAATTTGAAGGTTAATATTTTCATGTCTATATATAGGTTGTATTCAAATTAGTATCGTCTTTTTAGGACCTGTTGTTTCATTTGAAGGTTGATATTGTAAAGTCTATATAGATGATGTATTCAAGTTAGTATCATCAATTAAGGACCTGTTGTTTCATTTGAAGGTTCATATTGTAAAGTCTATATAGAGGATGTATTCAGGCTAGTTTAATAGATTATTGACCTTTTGTTTCAATTGAAAGTTGATGTTGTAACGTCTCTATAGAGGGAGTGATTAGGTCAGTATCATCGATTGTCTACCTATTGTTTCATTTGAAAGTTGATATTTTAAAGTCTGTAAAGAGGATGTACCTTAATAAGGTCAGTATCATCAATTGCCGACCTGTTGTTTCATAAAAGTTTGATATTGTGAAGTCTATAAAACGGTAGTAATTAGATCAGTATCATCAATTATTGACCTGTTGTTTCTTTGGGAATTTGATATTGTATACACTCATTATAAAGGGAGTGGTTTATAGGTCAGTATTATAAATTGAATGACTTGTTAAGGTTGGCTATATGTGGTGCATCAGATATCTGTTTATCCATAAATTATCAGTTTTATGTGTTATTTTTAGCTAGATGGGGTGATCAGTCTATTGATTAAAAGTTCTCTTTCATTTTATGCATGTTTCATTTATTTTATATATCTTTTTTGCTATCATAAAATGTACCTATTAGTTTAAAAATATGCATTGATTCATTGCATTGTTTTAATATTGCATTACAAATTAAAAGAGAGAGAGAGAGAGAGAGAGAGAGATTTAATTTTCATAATCAATGTTACATTTCATTTTAATCTAAAGATATTGTGATTTTCAGCTCTGGTAATCAAATTCAATGTCAATCATGCATACAAGAAGGTGTCGAAGATGAAACATTTAGCATGCTCAGAAAAGATCAGGTATAGATCTCTCGATCTCTCTCTCTCTCTCTCTCTCTCTCTCTCTCTCTCTCTCTCTCTCTCTCTCTCTCTCTCTCTCTCTCTCTCTCTCTCTCGTGTATGTATTGGAGGGTTTTAGATCCCTATGACCTTTTAGTATATCATCCAATAGAAAGGTCTGAATCAGTCAAATCCCTTGTGTTGTTCAAATTATGTATATAAAAATCACAGATACCAATGTATTAATATTCAGGATGTCCAGGATACAATACTGTGAATCCCAAAAAATTTGGGGGACTTTATTTTCGTGATACACACATTTTAAATTTATTCACGAAATAATATATTTGCGATTTTGTATGTCCATTTCATCATACTATTATCATACTTCATTAGGCGATAATCTTATTTTCGTGAATAAGAGCTCTCGCGTAATAACGTGTAAAGAAAATTCTTACAAATAAAACTGAATTCACAGAATCTGGTAGAAACAGGTGCCATGGAGGAGTAACCATCTGTAAATGATGAATTATTATAGATGATGTGAATTAATACAAATGTGATCTAAATCAACCTGTTTCACCATAAGTAGTGTGTGGTTTGCACTTTTCTATTGTTTTAGATCAGTCAACTTTGTACTATGGTGTTGAAGGAGTTAAGATGTGATGTAAAATATCATTAATAATATTGATGTTATAGTTTTACAAAAGAGTCCAAAACTAATGCCCAAGCGATTGTTTCCGTTAATTAGTCTTCATCAGTTGAGCTCGAATTTGATGTAAATGTACATTCCCGGAAGGAAAAGTGGTATCCAAATTATAGATCTAAGTGTATTTACAATTCTGATTAAGAGTACCCACCACAAAAAATAAGTATCCTAGCTTTGAGAAGTTAAGAAGTTAAACATAGTAATGCTATAATTGTCACATGATATAATAGAACAAAGTGTTTATTTGGCTAATTTAATATATTTTTTTTCTGCAGCTGTTTCCTGACAACGCGCTGCGCCGTGAAATGAACAGCATGGAAGCAAGATGTACAAACAAGGGTTGTGACTGGATCGGAAAGTTTAAAGGTTATGAGGTAACTATGAAGTAAATATTATAAACATAGTAACCAAGTTATAATGCTCAAGACGATATCGTTCCTGTCAATTAGACTTCATCAGTTGAGCTACAATTTGAAACGTATGTGTATTTTCTAAAGATATAGTGGTATCATACAAGGCCAAATAATATCTCTAAAAGTATAGTTGAAATCCTAAGATTAACCACTGAAAAAAATAACTATCGTAGCTTTAGAATATTTTCGAATTTAATGTTAACAGTGCGAAATGTTACTTTAGTATAAGATGAACAGCTGGTACCGAAATACCGATATCGTTTCTGTCAATTAGACTTTATCAGTTGAGCTCCAATTTGAAAAAGTATGTGTATTTTCTAAAGACAAAGTGGTATCATACAAGGCCAAATAATGTCTCTAAAAGTATAGCCGAAGTCCGTCTAAGAGTAACCACTGAAAAAATCTTAGCTTTTCTAAATCCGTTTCTGTCAATTAGACTTCATCAGTTGAGCTCCAATTTGAAGAATATGTGTATTTTCTAAAAATAAATTAGTATAATACAAGGCCAAATAATATCTCTAAAAGTATAGCCGAAATCCGTCTAAGAGTAACCACTGAAAAAATTGACTATCTTAGCTCAAGAAAATTTTCGAATTTAAATGGTGTTACAGTGCCAAATATTACTAAAGTAATCTTTTCTTTACCTCACTGTTCACTGAGATTTGTCAGATAGTTACACTAAGGCCCAAATTTTATTTTTGTAATTAATTCTATTTCTGGAAATTGCGTGGTGAGCTGAACTATTTACATATACATGTACATGTATTGAATGCAAGGGAAATCTCAATCGTTTGGATAAGAATCTGAACGTAACGTTCAGGTGGGGATTTTCTTAGGCTATTCATTCAACATGTCTGTGTAAGATTCTATTTAGCAGTACCATTTATCAAACCTGAGTATGAATGTCAGTTTTTAAATTATTATTACATGTATCGTAAGTCATGAATATTTCACAAGTAGACACGTTCTCATGACGACCGCTTATCAGACATCACTATTGGCATTATTACCTCTAAACCACAACTAAAATATGATTGAAAATATATGTTATCTTTTTTATCACTTCAAATACATCAAATATGATGCACTGTAGGCTATGCATTTTTCACCGTTTACTTTACAGGATCACAGCAAAGAATGCAGATATCGACCAGTTATCTGTGTTCAGTGTAACAGTCTGATCGAAGTTTCACGAATGAAAATTCACCTTGAGAATGATTGTCCAAATCGAAATACGAAGTGTAAACATTGTCAAGAAATGGTCATATTTGCACAAATTCAGGTAAATATTATTTATCAAAATTTATCATTTTGTTTCCTTTGGATTGGAAAATTTAAGAATTTGAACAGTCTACCATTACAATGCATTTTGACGTTGTGTAACTAGGGGGAAAATATGTGAAAACCAATGATTGTGGATGATTCTTTACTTTGGGCTCTTACCATTGACCAGTGAGTGTTCAGTACTCTCCAGCCATGGTAAGGCGTATGACCTACTTTGAGTTTCCATGATTCAACAGTATTATTGTGGCAAAAACTGTCTGATAATTTTTCAGGAATTAACCACATGATTACTCATTACTATGTATTGATTTTTCATTTCGGGGTTAATTTTGCGAAATGTCGATATATGAATGATACTTTGGGTAGGTTTAATTTGTGCAGCAGATATAAAGCAGAGTTGTTAAAATACCTAGTAGTGATGAAAACATATTGCTAGCTAAAATGTTAATGATATATCAACTTTAATTTCATAAAAGTTTAAGTAATATCTTGATACTTTGAATCATTTTTCATTTTAATATTTCGAGATTAAGAAAACTACAGTTGTGGCATCAACACACTTCCATGCTGTTTTTTAAAATTCAGGAACACCAATTTATGTCTTTGCTTTGTTTAATACCAGGAACATCAAAAAAATTGTCCGAAGTTTCCTGTCAAGTGTGACTTGTGTGGAAAAAAGAAACTTACAAGAGAGATGGTAATATTCGTTTTTATTATTATTATTATTATTATTATTATTATTCAATTTTTGCATGCCAATATCGGTAAATTTGATACTGAATATGTTAATATAAATGGTATTATTCTAATGAAATTACATATCTTATACAGAACTACTAGTCAATGTTTGATTTCAAGGTCATGGATTAGTTAAAGAACTAAGTATCATTATACTGTATATGTACTTATTCTAGCGGTATTCTAATATAAGCGGCTTTCGCGCTCAAGTCATTGTGACAATTCAAGTGCAGCGCTAATTTTTATCCATCATCATTCTGCATACATGACAAAACTAATAAAATATAATATCTTGAATTCAAGATTGCACTAATCAGTTTACATACCTCAGAGCACTAATATTCCCCTTTAAGTAAAGACAATCAACTAACAAGGAACGCTTAAGGACGTATGTGTGCGAACCTCAAAATTCTTCTTTTTTCACTAAATATACCACAATGGTATATTATCAAGGGTTATTGATCAAAATAGTGTTCAGATTGTGGTCTCGTAGGGCAGGTGTTGTATTTATAAGTCATTTAAGTACGATTAAAATTGTCCATCCAAATTCCAGGAAATGTCTCTTATTATTATCATTATACGGTGTGAACTTAAAATTTTAAATAAAACATTAAGCTTTAGTCACAATCGGATGCACTGGTTTTTAAAGTGTGCGTCTTTTGCGTTTTTTGCACTAAGTGAGAGTCGTGGCAGCCGTGGTCGCCGTCAGAAAAAAGTAGCAGTCAATTAGTACGTCTGGAGTAAGAACGGCGTATATTGTTTGGACATGCTCAATATTCATCGTACGTGCCTACGGGGAGTGCTCGAAATTCAGCAAGAAGGTCGTGCGAGGTCCATGCTTTCATTGGCGTTTTTGTCTGTTGTGACCGGGGCTTTAAATGTATGCACTGAATGCTTTTCAAACTACTTTTTGCGCCACTGAATTTGATTGATTTATTATAACAGTGTGACCGTTAAATTATTGTCACACTACACCGTATAGCGCTACCGGACGTCGACCGTATTGAAAAAATACCTCAGAAAATTGTATAGTGGCGAAAGGTGCTCTCGTGATTGATGTGTGGGATGCATAAAACGGACAAGACCCACAATGAATGCATGATCAATGCACGAAACGTACAATGAGCGCACGGTCAACGCACATATACAGGACGAATAGAACGTTCAATCAACGGACATCACCCTATTAGTAACGGACGTGTACCGCATAAAAGGCATGAGGAATGGACGAAACGTTCTTTGAACGTCTGACGAACGTACCCCTACAATCATAGATTATTCAACATCAGTTTTGTTCAGTGGACCAATGTTTCACATCCGTTATTTATCAGTTCCGATGCATTCCTTGTCAGTTATCGTACGTTGAACATACCTTACATATTTGGTAATAGTCCGGTCATGTATAAGGTCCACCGTACAAGAACGGATGTAAACAGGACAACTACCGAATAAGGAATGCACGAGTAACGAACAAAACAAACACCAGTGCATTGCTACCGTACACTCTAACGGACAACTTTGTACGGTGGTGTACGTTCCAAATTTTGAACATGTTCAAAACCTTCCACATCGCCGTGCAAGGAACGCAGAATCCACATAAGAAACGGAAAAGAAACGTATGGAACGTACACAAATGGATTGAAAATTTTGTTATACTTTCGACATCCGTACGGTGTAGTGTGACAGTAGCTTAAAGGGGTGATAAGACAAATACGGCTTATGTAAAACTTTCTATATGCTGTGTGTATAAACTGGTGTTTTACTTCTTTTGTTGGGTATTTAATTTCAACTAATTACGGTTGTTCATTTTCAGCTTGAGAATCATAAAGAGAACGAGTGTATGAACCACAAGTTGGCTTGTCCAGCAGGATGTGATCCGGTCAGTTGATTTTTTATGTATCGTTTCAGTTTCTGTCTTTATTTTAGGTCACCAGCGCCTGAAGTCACCAAATTTACTCACTTTTTAACTTTTCAACTTTTATTTCATTATTTTGACCATAAAATCGTTTGTAAAATGTTTGAGTTTGAATGATTAGGAAGCGTATTATTATATTTTATCATTCACATATAAATTTTTGCGTCATACTCAGGATTTTCCTGTAAAAATTAATAAATATGTTGAGTACGGTACTCAAAATTCGAGTACGTACTCCAACAATATTTTAATATTTCTAATGTTTTTATTATCAAAATGAGCAATGATTTTGATAATTATTTACAATTATATGCCGTCAATATATAAACAAGTCCAGTTACAGTATAAAATTTGCGTGGTTTTACCTTAAAATCATGAAAAGTTAGTTGAGCTTGAGTACTGAGTAAATTTGGTGACTTCAGCGATTCATAAAAGATCATATACTTCATGATCATTGATTAGTTTTATGACCATTCACTGATAACAATTAGGACTATTTCATAATGCAGTCTGGAACTTGTTTTAAGACTCTTGATTACGAGTTTTAGGAAGTTTATTTTGTTTTGGATTTCTATTGTGTTGGAGGTAGAAAACCTAACAACTATAGATCAAATTCTGTTATGTAGTCGACTTTGTTATAAATGCATGTCTCTGAAAACCAGGGATCTGACTCTAAACTTGTTTTTCTCTAACTTATCAAAATAAAGATCATTTAAGCTGCCAGTTTGAAACCAAGTAATAATTTCAACAGAATATTTCATGTGATTTTGATGAAAACAAGTAGATCTAGGATTTACAATTCATATCTGCTTTGATTCATACCAAATCAGCTCGAAAATCGGAAGTTGTTAACTTTTTTGAAAAAAGGTGTGTTATTCTATTATTGGTTTTGTATTCCCCCAATATTTACAACCTTCTATGAAACTCTACCCAAAGTTTGAAACATGACTCCTTGTGTTCCGTTGCTAGCTTTAAATGTGCATAAACTTATGAACTCTTTAAACTTCTCAAAAACTTCTATACAAATTGTAGTCATTTTTTGTATGATGCTTTTAAATGGTAAAGTAAACAAAACGACTCTTTCGTCCTCTGGCCTTTTTTTCGGTAATGGCCACAACTGTACACAAGTGGTAAGTGAGTCATGGTTCTGGACCACATTTGGAAACATTTGTCAGAGCTTTGGGACTTTAAGTGACCTAGTTCACAGGGGGCATATTGTCTTGTGTGACCTATCTTTCAGGGGCATATTGTCTTCTGGATACTGTATACCTGGACATTTTCGAATTTAAAATGAAGCGAAATTTGCAAACAATAAAATAGTTTAAAGAGGCATTAGCTGTGTTAACCAAAAACTATTATTTTGATTTTTTCTACTTTTACTTCTTGTACTTAGTGCACAACAACAAATAACAGCTATACAAAAGCATAAAAAAATCTTATATTCCTATATATTTTGTGAAAATAAGGTCAGGTCCAGTGTGACAAATGGTAAGGTTTAATTGCAAGTGATTTGATCCAAACCTGGGTTTCTCAAGCAATTTTCACAAAATATATAGGGATTTAAGAATATCATGCCGTGTTTATCTCATTTCTGTTATTCTTTATAAATCTATCTAGTAAAAAGGAAAAAAACTAAATTTTTGAAAAAAACAAAAACAAAACACAGCTAATACCTCTTTGGTATGAACCATTGTGCCATTCATATTTGATGTTAGGGCGACTTCAAGACGGGATGAATAGGTTTATAGGCGAAAATAAACTAGGGTCGAAAATTTCCAAGTGTTCAGTGCATCCATCAGTATTGTTGTTATTTTCATCATATTATTATTTCATTATTGAACAGATTGAGAGACATCGGTTTATTTCACATTTGGATCAGAGACCTGGTTTTCATGTCCAGTGGCTGTTAGCAGATGTCTTGCACCTGAAACAAGAATTAGATAGATTTTCAGTTCAGGTTACATCTACAGGGGAAGTAATTCAACTACAAGAGAAAATTAAAGAGCTGCAGAAAGCTGTTGGACAGCATGAACAGAAAATTCAACAATCTTTACATCAACGTGGTGATGTGCCAACAGTCGATGGCGATATGGACTCCAATGGAATGAGGACAAGATTTCACGCTGTAGAACTGAAAACATCAACATTTGAAGGAATAGTTACAACACTTCATAAAGAGATAGAACGCTGTATAAAATGTTTGGAGAACATGGAAAGGACACATTCCAAATATCAAGAGATGTTGAATGCTAGTAATGTTAAAGTCATCAACCTGGAAAGACAGCTTGGTACAAAGGATGTTATTATTGCAGAGCTGAAGCAGAAGCTGAAAGATATGGACGACGTATCGTACACGGGTGAAATGATTTGGCGTATTGAGAACTGGAGTAAATTGAGACAAGATGCCCTATCCGGAATCAAAACGAGTATATACTCTCCACCATTTTATACCCACAGAAATGGATACAAAATGTGTGTTAGGTAAGATTTGTTTGTTTGTTTATTGTTGTGTAACGTCCCACAGAAAAATCTTTCACTCATATGGAGACGTAACCAAGTAAAGGGCTTCAGAATTTTGGCCTATGCTCGACACTTATGGCCATTGAGCAGTGAGGGTTCTTTAATGTGCCAACACCTACTGCAACATGGGACCTCGATTTTTACTGCCTCATCTGAAGGACAGGAAACCAACATGCCGCCGGCTGGACTCGAACTCATGACCTTATAATCATCCTGACAATGATGATCCAAATTTTCTCTTGTATTACATGCTTGTCTTAACATTGACTGAAATTTAATTCAACCTGAGCAGTTAATTTTTCAGTAACTTTGACTATGTTTGGCTAATTGAAATGTTATGTCACCGGTTTGACAGTAGTGATTGTGTCGTCTGTACCAATGGGACTGATTCATGTACCATGTGATGACCGAGAACGTTTGTGTGATACTAGTATCTCCAATGGTGATGGAACATAACTCTGCATAATCTACCAGCCGAAATAATGTTACCGCGGGATATCGTTTGCTTGCGCCATTCCATCACTAATAGAAACGATAGTCCCACACAAACGTTAAAGGGTATCACATGGTACATGAATTAGTCCCATTATGACGAGAATTTCTTTCCTTACTTATTTCATTTAAAATTGACTATGGAGTCGTGGTGAATATGATCAATAAACAGGGGATGCTTACTCCTCCCTGGCACCTGATCTTACTTTTGGGTTTTCATATATCTGTTTTTGTCCAGTGTTCTCTAGATCTGTATACTGTTTTCTGAACCTCCTGCAGATTTATACTGTAGTATCTCTGATTTCTATATTTAGCAGTCAAAATAAACTGGTTACAGTCTGTCAGATCAGTTAACTTATACTTGTAGATGGAATATAATTGATTTGTAAACTCGATATTTTGCTTTATATAAATAATTCAGCATCATTTACCAGATTTATGGGAGTTTTTATAATCTTCATTAAGACATAGTCTTTGTTGGTGTTGTGTTTCTGATAAACTTAGAATTGCTGAATCAAAAGATGAAAAAGCTAGTGGTGTCCTTTAATTTCACATTTCGATATCTCCGTGCAGAAAGGATGTAAATGAAAAAAGAACGAAATTCAGAAATCGATTTTTTATGTTCAAAACTCCTAAAAAAATACAAAAGATTAATTTTGAAAAGCCATTTGTTGTTAAACATACATAAGGTGTATAACGGTCTAATTGCCCACTATACTACCAACTTCAAATGTACTTCCTGTCTCAAGAAACGGCAGATACATCCTTTTACCTCTCAGTGTTTGTTGAAGTAGTCAAAAATGTCGAGGGTGTAACTGAATTTAAGGCAATATCATCCAAGTACAAATCATGTTTAAATTACTCATTTGCATTAATTAGAGAATGACATTTGTGTATACAGTACACCTCTTCATTCATCAACAGCACAGAATACACCAAAGAGTGATGTACCAGTACATTGTTCTTGATGACCATTTTCACTGGCCTGGTTTGTAACGTTTATTTTAAAGCTATAACATGACTGAGACTATTGGCTTTAACTGATTTTGCATATGAATAAGAAGAACATTTTTCCATTTGAAAATGACTACCAACATAGACAAACGAGGCTGCCACGTCCCGGTTTGAAAAATGATTAAAAATCCCCTTGTAAGATGGTGGTAGAAGTTTAAAAATCCCATTGTAAGATGGTGGAAGAAGTTGTAAGATGGTGACGCAGACGATTAAAAGTCCTATTGTAAGATGGTGGTAGACGATGAAATCACATTTTAATGGTCCGATTGTGGAATGGTCATAAATGTTTTAAAGTCCTATTGTAAGATGACCATAGAGGTTTAATGGTCTTATTGAAAGATGGTCGTGGACGATTGAAGGTCTTATTGTAAGGTGGTCGTAGAGGTCTAAAAGTCCTATTATAAGATGGTCGTAGAGATTTAAAGGTTCGTCCTATTGTAAGATGGCCAAAGAGGTTTGAAGGTCCTATTATAAGATGGTTATAGACCAATGTGTGTAGCGGTACATGTAAACTTTTCCCCCAAAGACTGCTGCAAGTTCTCGTCAGTTTTTTTTTTATAAAATATGTTTAAAATTGGAACTAAACTGATGAAGTCTATATGACAGAAACCATCGTCTTGAGCATTATTACTTTGATATATTTAATATAATGTGAAAGACAACAGCTTATAATGTCCACCTTCACAGCGAGATGCCAATATACGCAAGTGGACAACAAACTCATTTGCATATTAAACGTGTGCAAAAATTGTAAACGGTTCAGTCAGTCGCATTTAACGACTAATATAAATTGAAAAGTAACATTTAAAAGCCAATTTAAAATATCTTAAAACTGATAAAGGACGCCGTACTGACTTTTTATAAGTATATATTTCGACAAGTTTTCAAGACCTATATTTTTCAGCGAATTGTTACTTTTTTAGTCAATTCAAAAAACAAACACTTATGAATAGAAGTGTGTTTAAGAAATGTCAATCTTGAAGTAGAGTTAATGTATCTGAAATTCACATGTATGTGATTTTTGTGTGTGAATATAATGTATTTTTAACCCCATACTACAAAATGTGCTTTGACTTGATCCCAGAAATCCATTACGATCATATTACCCAGTTGATTAAACAATTAATGGAACATATTCAATTTATATATCACTTCTTAGGCAGTTAAGGTCAAGCGCCGTGGAAAGTTCAGTAAATGTCCCAAGTCACAAGTCTATTATTGCTATGATTTCCCTCCTTGAGTGAAGAGTTCTTCACTTACAACCTTTCTCTCCTTTGACCCAAGTGCATTTGAATCCTTTTTTAACTTAACATCATGTATAGATGTAAATTAGTCAGTGACAAATTATTGACACAGGGATATCGAAAACCACGTCTGATGTCAACGTTCCGCAAGTTTTACGGTGGGTATAATAGTTTTGTTTGCGATTACTGTGTTTCACTGGGTGACCTGTTGAGTTGCCTTTTCATTGGCGGTTGTTGAGACGTCTGTACCAATTGTGAAGAGGAATCGTTCCTCACGTATTTCATTTAGACTTGACTGTGAACGCACGGCGGGTGTAACAGAGATGCGTACTCCTTATTGGCACCTTATCCCACCTTTGGTTTCAAGAGGTCAGTATTTGTCCTTTTTTGCCGAAATTGTATCTGTGTCCTGGACATCGTAAAGATTTACACTTTGGTATCTGAGAGCTTTTATATTTTAACTCTGGAATATATATCAGCATTAATGTCATATTTTGAATATTTCAGATTTTATCCTAATGGAGATGGGATGGGAAAAAGCACACATGTATCTGTTTTCTTTGTGATGATGAAAGGGAAGTATGATGCCCTTCTAGAATGGCCATTCAGACATCGAATAACTTTTGCAATTCTAGATCAAGTAGGATCCGACGACATAATGGACTCCTTTCGTCCAGATCCCAGTAGTAATTCTTTTAAACGACCAGTATCCGAGATGAATATTGCATCGGGATGTCCGTTATTTATGAAGCACAGTTCCTTCGAGAGCCCCAACAATCATTATTTAAGGGACGATGTGATATTTCTAAGAACGAATGTTGCTGTGCAAAATGGGAGTCCTGAAAGTCGTCCTGGTGGAAAACAGTAGACATATAAATTCTCTTAATGCACACGCAGCTTGATCTGTCCTCGCTAGCCTTTACAGTAACTATATAAAAAAGAATATAATATTAAGATGCTGTCTCAGTGAGCATATAATTTTGGAAACTGCTGTGTTTACGTTAAATTTGTAACAGCCAATAAAAAGGGGGGCATCATATTGTATATACAGAAAATTCCAAGTTGATTTGTCATAGCAAATCATATAAAAAAATATTGTGCCGATAGATGAAAAGAAACACTTAGTTTTTTCATTACAGATATTATAAACATAGTACCATTGTTATAATACAAAAGTTTTTTTTGTAAATAATACAAACCGTATACCGATAGATTTACCATATATACATGTTGTAAATTTTTTTAAATGTACATAAAATTAACTGCCTCATGCACGCTATACAGGGCGGGGTTAATCAATTTCAGACCAAAAATTCATATCGTTACGAACCAAGAGGGAAACCATACATTAACCTACATTTTCTGGTTTACAATGATGTCGTTATGTAAAAGGTTCGCAGAGTGTACACAAACGGTCAAAAGTCACCTGGACTTGATTTAGGCAAAGTGAGATGTATGTTTGGGTCATGCGTTTATGTGGAGCTGTAGATTACTTTTGGGATGTACAAACGGCTGTTTATGTGCTTTTCATAGATACTAAGTGTTTCACATAAAAAGTAATGTTATGAATATTTGACTCTTGTTGAATTTCAGTGTAGTCAATACAATTAGGGGACACTTACTCTTTCCGGACATCTGCTTCCACCCCGTTTGGTATTTGCAGTTATTCTTCACGTTTACACTGTTATTATATCCCATTTGTTGTATTGTAATGGACTTGGAGTTTCGAATATCCAATGGTATTTCTTCATTTTTAATTTACACGGGTGGATGAATTCAGAACAAATATAAATCCCCAAACAAATCTCAAGCTGAATTGTAATAATTATAGGTTACAGTCAATCAATTAATAATTGAAAGGGGGTTTATTTTGTAGAAAGAGGACACATATTTACTTCCGTTTAGAAAAGGAACATTTGCTTCGCATTTATCAATAATGGTTTTAGGTAGTAAAACGTTTTTAACACCACTAGAATGTTATAAAATAGTTCCGTCTTTAGCGCCATAATAATACATTGTGTCTGTCAATGGAAGTAGGGATGGTTTACAGAGGAACTAGGGTTTTCTGCAGGGTGTATACGTAAGGGGCAGGGTAGGATGGGGCAAAATTGGGACATGGCAGGTAAAGGAATTAATAAAAATACGAGAGTGACGAAAATCTGGACAGGACGACTTGGTAAACTCTTCAAGCTGGAAAAATGAGGAAATATGATTACATGTATATTCTTCTCATTATATTACTTACCATATTTAAATTTCATGGAATATATCCATTATCATAAAGCTGACACACCTTTGTAAACTTATATTTATATTTATAATAATATATAATTACATAAAATAACTCCTATGTAAAATGTATATAGAGCCATGTATGTAAAACATATTTATAACACACTTTATCACATGTTGATATCGGTACATGCGGCGCTTGTATAAAATTTGTGATTCTTATACGTCAAACGACAAGGGCAGGTCACGTTCCTCATTCTTTCCTTCACTGTGTTTGTTTTTTTATTTTTGCTATGGTTACAGAATTCTTGTTTCAGACCTCTTAGTTTTGTTCTGTTTTTGTTGTTGCTTTTGTGTGGTTCTACGATGATGGCATGTATTATCACATTTTGATCTAGTTTCGTGTGCTGTTTAACCTTTAATTACATTCTTTGGTTTGAATTGAAAACGTGCAGCTAATATGCTGAATATCAAAAAAAAAATCGTATATCCATTTCAGTTACAGGTATACTTATAATGTGGACAGTTGATGCTAAATCTACGAAAACACCTGGATTATGAACATTGTGTCAAATCTTAAATCTATAGTATATGTTTGCATTAAATACAGAGATGTTGTATTTATTTCTATGATGGTGTATATGGTCAATTTCAGTGCACACGCATCCAACCTTAAAATAACTATATTCAATCAATTTTTATGATTCTGAGTTGAACATGCAAATAACAAATTGTTTAAGTCATTAAAGTTTTATTTCGTTAAAGTTTCTATAATTATCTGCTAATCCAATGTCAAATATATTCAAGATACTTTCTTAGATATCAATTAAAATTTGAATTATACTGCATTCGATTTTTACTTAGTGACTTGTTGTTTTTTGTATGAGAGAAATTCTGTAAAATATCTCATTATTAACATTTACAAAACAATATCATTTGGTATTTTGGTGCAAGCTGGTGTATCTTTATATAATAGAGTAACACTTCGTATTGATAGCGCCATTCAAAAGCTGATATGGAAATCTTTTACAGTGGTAACCTTTTTTTACGGATTTGGCAATACATTTAGGTTTAGTCTTTGGCCTTGTGTTATACCACTTTCGAAACTAGATATCTATTTTAAATTCGAGCTTCACTGATGAAATCCTATCTACAGAAACAACTGACATGATGATTTATTTTAGCCCGTTTTGCAAAACTATAATTTTGGTATTATGTCAATAAGATTTAAAAAATGATATAGATATTTTTTTTTCGTTAGAAAATAACTGTGTAAATTCGTTATAGAACTTGTTCGCAAACTGAAATATCTAGCAAATATTTGTTTTATATACATAAGCTGTATAAGCTATTTTTTTTTTTTATATATAAGCTATTTAGAAGCTTATTGCTCTAGAAGTTTGAAACTGTACTATTAAGGCCACATGCTACACGGCTATATTAGGGAAAACAGCTGCTTTGTTTACAACATGGGCGCAGACATTTTGGACACCCAAAGTTGTGCTGAGGGTAAATGATCCCAGCGATCTGATTGGTCAATAGATTAAAAAAAATTCCATTAATAAGTAAAATGAAGGTGATAAAAAGATACATGAATATTATTAGTACTTTGCAAATTATAGGATTGACGGTTGAAAATTTACAGGGAGGGGTCAGATGAGAATAGATATTTCCCTTTATGTTACAACTTAATCTCGTTTTATCGATCAATTAAAAATTCCCAAACAAAAATCACGACTTCGACAGTTAAAAACAATTATCCCTTCATTAGTGTACACAAAAATATATTCACTCAATAAACCAACAAGGGTATTAATTGTCGTCCACGTCTGAGGCATCGCTGATACAAAGCCAATGGTGAATCACGTACTTCGCACCCGGAGTCCGCGTTGTGATGTCACACGAAGCTTCGCCTCTTTCTGGCTACTTGAGTCGTCCGTAAAGGTGAGTTTTGCAGTTTATCGCTAATATCTCGAAAACACGTGCACTGATTTTGATTTCGATGTTGCTCTTAGAATGACGAGTTCTAAAAACACAGAAATTTTCATTTTTCACTCAGGGTGCTCTTTAAGTTATATGACCGATATGGTCAAATGACGTAGCGCGCCCTGTCACACATGTTGAATCAAGCCGCATACGTCGTCTAATTGGCCAAGAAAATGCTCGAGATATATCACAGTAGTCAAATCATGACTAGGAGCGCTTGATCGTCGTCTTCAGCAATATGCAACTTCTTTCCCATCTCAGCGTTGGAAGTCTCAAGTTGCAAGGTTGACGGCATATTGTAAACAAATATCTGTTAAATGTAACAGTAATGTCTGAATGGCTGCTACCTCATAACATGTTTTACGTATGATTAGGTAATGCATACACCTAGAATAATAGACTTCTGATATATATATATATATATATATATATATAGTATATATATATATATATATATACTGTGTGTGTGTATATATATATATATTATATATATATATATATATATATATATATATATATATATATATATATATATATATATATATATTTATTGTGTTTACAAATGTTCTTTTATGTAACATTAATTTTAGCGACGAAAGTTTGTATGTTTAGTATGCCAACATATCAGATATTTTTGGCGACTCTTATTATTGGAATGTATAATATGACCTAAATATATCGCTATATCGGTCTGTAGGCTGCCTACACTAGAGTGTGCTACAGCTGTAGTCTTTCTCTCTGATTTTTGTTTTGTGGTAATGTATGGCTTTTAAGATTAAATAAATAAATAAATAAGAAATGAATATGTGATATTCTATTCTTTATTGATTCGTTCATATATTGAAATTTCAGAAAAGACTTGTCTAACAAATGGTAATGTACTGTAATGACTATATGTTATGATAGATAGGTGATATAAGGTTTTCAGGAATAAAATATTAAAAGGGAATAACTTGTGCACACAAACTTGTTATTTATTATTACTTTTCAAAACACTAATCGACAGTTTTCTTTCAATGACATAAAACATAAAAAGATATTTTATTTGTTTAATTATTTGATAGATCCTGCATAATAATCATTCAGAAAAAGTCGGTCATCTAAAGAAAACTCATTTTTACAATATGTCAATGAAATTTACGTTTATTCCGGAATTTACTGAGATATATCCTAATTTAATTTAATGATTTATACAAATGATACCCTAAATATAATATTATATCGTTGAACAAACCGTCACCGGTAATCGTTTGTAGAATAAAAAATAAATATGCGTATTTATGTAAGGTTGCATGTGTAATTGCATCAATTCCATTACCGTGAAAGTGGCATAGCAGTAGATGCAATGCGTCTCTCTCTCTCTCTCTCTCTCTCTCTCTCTCTCTCTCTCTCTCTCTCTCTCTCGCTCTCTCTCTCTCTCTCTGTGAAATTAGAGTGAGAGAATTGTTCGCTGACTGAAAAAGGACGAACCTTGTAAATTCCGTTTGTTGTTTACCTGAACAGGTGAGATAATTAACACTGTAAAATGATATATGACATTTTGAATTCCAAAGGTCGCAACAACATTCTATTATTGTATTTAGCCATGAAAATACAGCTGCGAGCATTGACTGTATTTGAAAATTAAGAGAAAATAAAACTTGACTAACATATAGAATAGATTTGTAAGAAATATGCTGAAAAAAAATCAAAGTTTCCAGATGAAAGGTAAACGTTGTTGCCTAATTAAGGACGTTTCAAGTACCCAAACGAAATATCCTTTCCATTGATTATTATTATTATTATTATTATTATTATTATTATTATTATTATTATTAGATATACCGTATTTAGTCTAGTTACATTATAATTAAGATGATACAGCTCTGATAACTAAAACGACACATAAAGGTGATATTGTTTACATCCGGGCTTTTATCAGATTGATTTCAAGTGGTGATCTGCACGTTATCAAAACACGACAGGATACCTTCCTGCACATGTAAACAGTCTCATTCTCAAGTAATGCTAAAGTTAAATGAATATATACAAGCTTCTCTTTCACTTATCTCCTAGATGACCCACATATCAACCGCCGCGCATTTCATTTGTAAACTTTGAAAGAGAAGTAACTGAAATGGCAACGAAAGGTTTAGATCACTGGGCTGATATTTTGATCGTTGTTTTATACTTCGTGGCAGTGCTTGGTGTGGGTCTGTGGGTAAGTAGGAATGAAAATATCCCCGTGGCAGTGCTAAGTGTGGGTCTGTGGGTATGTACGAATTACAAAATTCCCATGGCAGTGCTTGGTGTGGACCTGTGGGTAAGTAAGAATTATAATACCCCCGTGGCAGAGCTTGGTGTGGGTCTGTTGGTAAGTAATAGTGATAATACCTCCTGTGATAGTGCTTAATGTGAAAATACTTGCAATATAAATCTTCCTAGTTTAAAAAAAGAAAATTCCCTAAATTTTTATCTTCGTACGGCAGTTAAAAGGCTGTATTGTCGTTGACTGTACATTAGCATGTAATTAGCGTAATTATGAACACGGAATGAATAAGTGATACTTTTATCATAATTATACTTCTTGATTCGTCCCATTTTGTCAGCTGAGAAAGCAAAATTATAATAATTCTTCACATGGTCCAGTGTGTAAAATCTTTTATCTCTCTCTCTCTCTCTCTCTCTCTCTCTCTCTCTCTCTCTCTCTCTCTCTCTCTCTCTCTCTCTCTCTCTCTCTCTCTCTCTCTCTCTCTCATCTGGTGCACTTATCCTTTCTCTGTTCAACACTTGGACCATATTTCTCTCAGACAAAAGATGATTAGCGTTTATTATATACCTTGTTGGTGGACATGAAGCAGACAGCTTTTACTAACATATCCTTAGTTTGTTAGACTTATTTAATGTGTTCTGATACCTGTTACCTGTACATTTACATATCGTTTCCACATTCTTCAACAAGGTAGAGCGTCTATCGGGAGATGAAACAAGTTTTATATATAATTGTGATTTAATCTTCGTAGTGAAGGCGGAATTGTTGAGTATATTAAACATTGAAAAGCCTTTCAAAATACATGTGCACAAAGTACAGGAATATGATATTATAAGCGTAGTTTGTAGAACTAATTAAAAATGAGACGCAAAATATATATATTAAATACAGATAAAAATGAATAATTTGAAACTAATTAAGAGAATATTTTTACTGAGTGTTTTCCCTGGTAATGTATGAATTGTATGAGTTTTTCATAGAATTAGATTATTGTGATAAAGAGCTATAAATCCAGGATTGTAATCACATTCTGAAGCATGAAGGCTTATCTAAATTAAAGTTAAATAACTCGTGTAATCTAACACCATAATCTCCGTACTGTATGTCTTTGATGTTGTAAAGTATACCGATAACTTAAAAGATTAATCAGGACTGATTAATTATATTAATTGGATTTCATTGTTAATGTACAACATAACAGACACCAAAGTATAATATTAACAGATACCAGAGTATAAAAATAACTGATAACAGAGTATAAAAATAACAGATACCAAGATATAAAAATAGCAGATACTCCAGGATTGTAATCACATTCTGAAGCATGAAGGCTTATCTAAATTAAAGTTAGATAACTCATGTAATCTAACACCATAATCTCCGTACTGTATGTCTTTGATGTTGTAAAGTATACCGATAACTTAAAAGATTAATCAGGACTGATTAATTATATTAATTGGATTTCATTGTTAATGTACAACATAACAGACACCAAAGTATAATATTAACAGATACCAGAGTATAAAAATAACTGATAACAGAGTATAAAAATAACAGATACCAAGATATAAAAATAGCAGATACTGAAGTGTAAAAATAACATACTCAAGCATAAAAAATAACATACCAAAAAATAAAAATAACATACTTAAGTATAGAAAATAACAGATACTAAAGTATAAAAATAACTTACCTAAGTATAAGAATAACAGACACTAAAGTATAAAAAATAACATACTTAATTAGAAAAAATAACAGATACCGAAGTATAAAATAACAGATACGAGAATATAAAATAACAGATACCAAAGTATAAAAAGTAACAGATGCCAAAGTATAAAAATAGCATACTGAAGTATAAAAAATGACAGATACAAAAGTATAGAAATAACATACGTAAGTATAAAAATAACAGATACTAAAGTATAAACATCATATGTATAAAAGTATATATAAGTATAAAATATAACAGATACTAAAGTGTAAAAATAACATAATTTAAACCATGACGAAATCGTAGATCAAATATTCCTTTTAATAGTAACAGGTTCTTTTATAAAGCAGGTATTTTAATTTCAATGAAATCTAATGTTAACGAATTTGTTTTATTTTTAAAACAAGGAAATTTCAACCCCACGGAATTGTGTGATTTTACAGTATGCTAATCTTTTTAGTGTACCGGTGTTAAGATTCATAGTAGTATCAAACTATAAACGTGCCTTAGTAAATGATATATAATTAGTATGAAGTTTCTGTTTTAGAATTATACCGTTTAAGTGGAAATTTTAGCGAGACGCATATTTAGCATTTTGTCCTATAAACATGGTATATAATTTAACCGAGAAGTAATTTTAGCGATTATATGATTAAAATAAGATAACCCTTCCCTACGATGAGGAATGAATTATTAGGGATATTCAATTTTAGCGATCGCAATAACCTCGCTAATATCCATATACCGGTTTAACCCTTTCGCACCTAATCATCTCAATGGAATCCTCCTTTCTATTGTTTGGACCAGCCTTTTATGTTCTATAAGGTTGAAAAGGGTTAATGATACAAAATTCCTTATCTACTTTTTCTCACTTTCAGACACTTTTTAAACCCAACAGAGGAAATGTCAACAGCTACTTTCTTGCAAGTCGATCGATGCCATGGTTCGCTGTAAGTATTTCCGTGTTATCATTTCTTTTTCACCGAACTCGAGAGTTTTCCATGTAACATTTGCGACAGATGGGGCATGCTAAAAGGGGGAAAAGTGACTCCATCCGAACACCTGGTCCTATTCCGTCTGGGATTCACAATTGTTCTTCATGTCGAGACCATTTGTATATCTAATTTGTCGTATTCTAATGGACTTTGAGTATCGATTATCCATTGGTACTTCTTAACTTTTACGTTCGAAAGCACTGAATTTCTTTCAGTGAGTTACATCATACATACCATTAATTGATATACATTGTACTATTTGCACATTACTTTCAAATTTCATTTTATTATTCGAAAGCGTATTGCTATTGCCGATTCGCATAACTTGGCGGGGCGGAGTTACCCTTTTATTATCAATCAGTCGACTCTACTCACTTTTCGGTTATGACAAACTTCACGAGAAATGAGTTTTACTGCAAACTGAATAACCGTACGTATGATGACAAGAAGGGACGATAACTCTTGTCAGTGTAATTTTAGGACAATGTATAACCTAAAATTGAAAATCGTCCACGTCAAGACAGGGTTCACGAAAATGCACCTGCCAGGTTATATAAGTTTTACAAATTTCCAAATTTAGAGATATTAATTCAAAATGTTTAAATGTTAACTTTTAATGAAATTGGAATTTCTGGTTATTACCTTGACATTTGTGATAATATTTCAATTTCATATTATTTTCAAGATATTCAATATATAAATTGACATTTCCGTAATTTTGTACATTTGAATCTCACTAATTTTCAATTACATTACAGGTGGGTGCATCTCTCTTTTCCAGCAACATTGGAAGTGAACATTTCGTTGGACTTGCCGGAGCTGGGGCTAGTTCCGGTATAGCTTTAGTTCTTTTTGAATGGTTTGTAAGTATCAATCCAAAAATCAATATCATATAAATTAATATGCATGATATTTAATTTGACTAACATTCATCAGAAATAATTAACATACATTTTACAGACTTCATTTGACCCCATTCGTTTGGTTAAAGTAACAACCCTTCTTTATCAGCATTTGGAGTTCAGGTATCTTATCTGAGAGCATGTTCAGTTTATGATAATTTCATAAGAAATACGTTATATGTGTATAACTCACACTGATATATGGAGACTTTGCGATGAAATTAATTACATCTCTACTATTACAAAAGCTTTACAGTCCAGTGTTTAGACAAGTATTGAATTATGTATATATTCCTAATTCAAATCCGATACTTTTTACGTCTCAGTATGTATCTTATTCATTTGTAATGTATTTATAGGTTGTATTTCTTATCTTGGCCTGTGGATGGATCTTTTTACCTGTGTACATATCAGCCGGTGTAAGTTTATTTATTGCACTCTATGAACACGATATAATTACATTCTAAAATTCTATCGAATGATTGTCATTCACATATTAAATAGCAGTATATATATATTTTTTAAAAATGGCACCTGATCCCACCTCTGGATTTTCAGAGGTCTGTGTTTGTCCGATATTCACCAGATTAGTATAAATTTGAAGAGAACTTCTGACACAGAAACAACTTCAACATAAACTAAATTGTCTCAAATTCTGAGCATATTCAAGTTATTTTTTAATTTTTTGAATTTGATCCAATTTGCTTATGAATTTGAAAAAAATATAAGTTTGTGTTTCTTGTTCAGACTTCGAGCCCGGGTATTTCTAAACATAATGACATGATTGCTCTTTTGTAAACGCTTGACTTGGGGAACATAAATCTTTCAGATCAAAGATGAATTCGTTCATTACGCTAGCCATTAGAAAAAGAGAAAAACAAAAGGAGTGAGATAGACATATTAAGATAGATAAATAGATACATACATAAATAAATAAATAGATAGACAGAGAGTGTAGGTAGTTAGATAGTTAGATAGATAGATAGAAACATTAAGAAGGATTATATTGTTGTGTTGTGGCGACTTCAAATGGAGAAAATATTAAGGTTACCCTACTGAAATTTTCTTTTTTTTTTCACAGGTTTACACTCTTCCGGAATACCTCGAGAAAAGACATGGTGGAAAAAGGATTCGAACCTATCTCAGTTGCCTAGCTCTTATTTTGTACATAGTGACAAAATTGGCAGTAAGAATTCTATTTCAATCTCGGACTATTACACGTACATTATTTGGATTTCTGAAAAACCTTGTTTGCCTTCTTCTCTTTGGATTTCTATATAGCCTTACAGATTTCGTTTTAAAAAAACTGAATAGTAAATTCTTCAAAAGCTAAGATAGTCATCTTTTTTAGCGGTTACGCTCAGACGGATTTGGCTCTGCATTTAGATATATTATTTGGCCTTCTAGAAAATCTTTTTTAAATTGAAGCTCAACTGATGAAGTCTTATTGACAGAAACGATCGCCTCGAGCATTATAACTTTGGTGTTATGTTTATAATATTTATAACCACTAGGTCGTTGCCACTGCTGATGGACCGTTTGAGTCCCCGAGGGTATACATAAACCTAGTACCTGATATTTTGGTACCAGCTGATAATCTTATACTAAAGTAATATTTGGCACTGATAACATTATTTAAATTCCAAAGTTTTCTAAAGCTAAGATAGTCGTCATCTTTTTACAGTGGTTACTCTTAGACGGATTTCGACTATACATTTAGATTTATTATTTGACCTTGTATGATACCACTTTATCTTTAGAAAAAACATATACATTTTGGAGCTCAACTGACGAAGTCTAATTGACAAAAACGATCGCCTCGAGCATTATATATTTATTCTATACTTAATATACATTTTCACATCGTGCATGGCTAAATAGTTTCCGTCTACGACGGTGCCACCGTAGCAGGGTAGATTCATCGTGCTTTCAACCATAAAGTATCTCACTTCTAGTCAGCGCGGATTCGAGTCCCACTGAAACCTAAACTGATTTTCCGAGAAAGCTTATCAGGTGACATGCAGAATGCTGGTTGTGTCTTCCCGGGTACGTTGTAACCGGGTTCTCTCATCCATCAAAATAAACCTGAGTGCCACAAAATGACTGAAACATTGCTGATTGTGGCGTGAGAAAACATTAAAAAAATTTCTTACTAGTTGTGACGCAATAATTATATCAGACTGACTGCGTTACATGTGCGTTCATAACGATTAATTATGACTATGCTGCAGATTTATAATTTGAAATAATAATTATGTCTGTGGTTTAAACATTTACAATGCGAATGATAATAACAAAGTGTTGAACTATTTCATCATATTACATATATTATTAACAATACAACAAAGTTATAGATTTAGAAATGTGACCAAAACAAATGCTCAAGACGATTGTTTTTGTCAATAAAACTTCATCAGTTATTTTCATCGTATTTAAAGGGGCATTAGTTGTTTACCGGGAAAAAAATATTGCAATTTAATTTTCTACTTTTACTACTTGTACTGCTATACACAGGTATAAAAATATATGAATATATATTTTGTGAAAATAAGGTCAGGTCAAGTGTGATATTCATTTGCAAATAGTAAGGTTGAGTTAATCAATTGCAATTGTAAAAAGTACCAAATCTAGGTTTCTCAAACAATTTTCACAAAATATGTACATGATATAGGAATTTAAGAATTTTTATGCCTGTATATATATCTTTTTTTTTGTTATTCTATATCAATCTAAGTAGGAAAAAAAAGAAAAACTAATTTTGAAGAAAAACACAGCAATTGCCCCTTTAATATAAATGCATATTTCCGAAAGGAAAAAAATGGTATCACACAAGGTCAAATGATAAATGTAAATGTATTGCCAAATCCGTTTTAGAAGTACCTACTTTAAAAATGAATATCTTAGCTTTTGCGAAAATGTTTTAATTTTCATTTCTCATACATTTTCGGTCCGTATTCTTTAAATAATTGTCTTTGATAGTTGTACATAGGTAAATGTTTTGAGACATATATCCGTGTTAATTTCAATATACAGTCCGTTCTTGTTATAACAGCACTTGATATAACAGCATTTCGGTTGACAGCAGAAATTTAATGGGAACGAAATTACATCCATGTTAATTTGTTTGATAGAACGGCATATTTGCTTTCTGGCACTGGCAGTGGTTTTTGGCAACAAACATGCATTTTACCTCTAAAATTGACTTGTTATAACGACAAACATCAAAAATGAAAAATGGTTGCCATAATTTGAGAAATTGATAGAATGAAAATAACAGTAAAAACAATTTTATTTGTTGAAGTCATTCTATTTCATTCATGCAATCATATTGATATATTTACTGGGGGTATAACAACAAATTATGTTCATGCATTCTTATTTCTGCACCAAGCCTGGAAATTTGATATAACAGCATATTTGATATAACAGCAATTTTGCTGGATCCCAACCTGGCCGTTATAAGAAGAGTTGACTGTAACAGCATCTTCACATTTTGTCTTTATACCTTTTTAGGTCAGCATATTTTCAGGAGCATTATTTATCCAGATGGCGCTAGGGTGGAACATGTATGTCTCCATTATTATATTGTTAGTCATTACAGGAATTTACACTGTTCTGGGTATGATATGTTTCAAATATTTCTGACTCATTGTTAATTATATGTTATGATTAATAACTATAGTTATTAAATTAAAGTTCATTGTATGTACCAATTATGACGAGGATTTTTTCCTCACATATTTCATTTGATTTTGACTGTTGGTTCACGGCGGGTGTGGCCGGTCAACAAGGGATGTTTACCCCTCCATGGCACCTGATCCCACCAGAGGTCCGTGTTTGTTCAATAACACCAGATTTGTATATGTATCTTGGGCATCTTGAAGATTTATACTTTGGTATCTGAGATTTAATATTTAATATTTTAAAGTTGTGTAAACACGGTTGTAGAAAACAGTTTAAGTATGCTTATTAAAGTGAGGTTTCAGTTTTGATTAAATAAAGTAGTAATTGCTTTAGTGCCATTACCGTAAAAATGCCGTAGTACGATAAAAAGGAACAATGATAAAACATTATCCTTCTGTACTCGTTTGATCCAGATCACATTAACATACACTGTGTTTGTTTGTAAGGCACATTACTATAATTGTATATTAGAAGAATTCGGGTTTAATACTAATTCGGGTAATCCTACATACCCCATATATACAGATATACATCAACCTTTCGCCAAATTCCTTCATAATATTTCAGGTGGCCTGACTGCTGTTATGTATACTGACACATTTCAAACGTCAGTAATGATGATCGGAGCTTTAACTGTGGTCGGAGTAGGTACGTATGTATTGGTTGTTAAAGCGATATAAGCTGTCACCATGATTATTTTTGTCCCCTGACATATAGTCGAGAATATGATAAAATGAGTGTTCAAATACATTATCAAACACGTAAAACGTTGTAAAAGATCTTTTTTTCGAATTTATTTGTTTTAATAGAATTTAAGTTTTCCAGTACCTTAAAAAATCTAGCTATATTTCCGTATGCAATGACCTTTCAGATAAACTATTTTGCCATATCAAATGTACTTCGTAATTCGGTATGGGGATCTGGATCCTTTACGCGCTCGGAGTATGTTAAAGTCGGCCGATTTTTATGTGTTTTATATTTAATTTCAAAATACAGGACGTGCCTTTTATGGGAAAGTGCAGGTATTATGTAAAATATATGGTTTTTAATTTTATTTCAAATACCTGAAGAAAATCGGATGAATATATGAATAAATATATCAGGTCACTAAAAGAATTATTTTCGGATCTTTAATGTTACCCTGAATGCTGACATTGACAAAACTGTGAAAAGTATGCGTACCTCACGTTTTACAATCGTGCCGCCATGTCCGGTGGGGTTGAGCAGTTCATGATCATAATAATATATGTGTCAAGAATGATAAAGCCGAGAAAGCGATAGGACGAGTTAAAAATGGGTCGAGATCACCCGATATAACCGGCACGTGGACAATTTCAGAATGTTTTGAAACTTTGCCTGATTTAAGTATGAAATGATGATGTACGCAAATAAACGCAAGGGGTAATAAGAATAGACTGTATACTAACTGCAAATAGAACGTGTTTATTGGTCACTCGGTAATCTAAAAAAATTACCGAAAGTTAATTTGCAATGCTCAAAGTATGGCGGACAAAAAATAACTGATATTACGGGTTACGTGTGGCAAGACTGTTGCAATTTTACACATGCGTTTTGTTATTCTAACCACCAGATGGTCTCTGGAATATATACGAGATAGAATATCACATAAAATGGGTATGTAATTTTTTTCTTTACCTACGACAGCTAATATCGCTTTAATGTGATTTAAAGTTTGAAAAGGAGGTATGTTCTGTTGTAAATTTTCTCATTCATCACATGTTATAAGTTGATTAGGAAGATAGGATAAATTTGTTCATTTCATTGACATTTCTCATTTTTTAGTTTAATATCAATTATACGTTTATAAACATCTTACTTCAATAGTCAAGTAATTAGACTTGTTGATTATAATATTCAGTATTAGAGATGATTACGTTTTAAATATAAGAAAATAATCTTTGATATATATATATATATATATATATTCCTTTTTGAGGATTCAATAAAGTCGGCGGTCTTGAAAGTCTACAGACAAAATATATGGAGGCAGTGCCAAAAGTTAGGGTGATGAACAGTACCTGTGGAATGCCAAGGGACGATGCATTTAATCTATTTTTAGATCCCACAAAAGGGGATTATCCATGGCCAGGCTTAGTTTTGCAATCAACGCTTGGATGTCTTTGGTATTGGTGTTGCGATCAAGTACGTATACGTTCTGTTGTTATACGAATCATGACTTCTTTTTACTAATAGTGAAGAATCCGCTGAAGTTCCATGAATTCTTTTTTTTTAAAATTTTTATTGTTCTTCACTCAATATATAATTCATTAAGTACAGATGTACATCATACAGTTGTTTGATGGTAGAAGAACATTTTTAAACATGTTTTGACACCATGCATACAGACATTGAATTGTAAATAGAGTTGCTTTAGTATTCATATTTACACTTAGATGGATACACAAAGTACATGCACACACTTACATGCCTATGTATACATATACATGTAGACCCATACAAGTACACATACATGTATATTCCCATCTATGTAAATACTGAATATTTAGATAAACAGGTACATGTAAAAATATACATAACATATCAAGAATACAATGTACATATATTATAAATATGAACGTTGTACGTATGTACTGTGATTAATTCTTGTATTTTAAATGCAATATTTAAACTTCAAACAGTTTGTCAAGGGTCTGTCATTTATTTCTAAATTTGTTTTATTTTAAAGCTAGCTGGAAGCAAAGCTTTTCTGTTAAATAATGGTGTTTCAGGTAATGTTGCACACGGTTTAAAGAGAACCCTGAGTGAAAAATGAAAATTTCTGTATTTATATAACTCATCGTTCTTGGAACAACATCGAAAACCCGATCAAAATCGGTAGGTGCGTTCTCGATATATTGAGCTCCAAAGTGAGCAATTTTACCTGCTTTCGGAAAACTAATTAAGAATTTATCCAACTTACGACAAACGTGTGAGTTACACTTTGACGTCATGGCCTTAGGATGACTACTGTCATGGCGGAAATTAAAAGTGGACGGGAAAGCGAGTCATATTCATCGCTGGTAAAATCACAAAATTTACCACAGAAATCATTATTTTGACACTTAAAAATACATGTATATGAAATCATTTTATTCAAATGCAGTCATATAACGACCAGGATTTTTGGTTTTTCAGTGTGTCACATTTAAGGACGGATGGTTTAGTTATGCTTGATTTAGAGTATCACGCTTTTTCTTTCGTGCGTTCTCGTGTTTTATAAAGAAAAAGGAACGACTGCCTGTGATGTATGCTATTTTTAATCCTTAAAACACCCGCTTACTTCACACCTTCCAGTATATTGCCACGTCATGTAACCGCGCCGGGATTCCAGCGGGTGGGTTTGTGGTCCGAGATAAATTAATCCCTTCCGACTGTGTATAAAGCTACATACGATTTTTGATGTCTGAATGAATATCAAAGAATCGGCTATATTTTATAATTCATGTGAAGTTAGAAATTAATGAAAGGGCAAATAAATAAACAAATAAAGAAATACTAACTGAAGATAGATTAAAATTTTAATTGTTATTTTTGATTGATAAATTAATCATATGGATATCTATTTTGTTTTAAATCATAAAATACTATAAATATCATTAGCGTCATAAACATGTGTCTCAGACGGAATGCAAAATAGAATAAAAAGAATGAAAAATACATCTCCGTGTGTTGCTTTGTTTGCAAATAATCGGAGCGTGAAAGTATGATGCAGCTTCCATTTGGGACCCAATTAAATTTTTTAATTTCCGAGATGATTGGGTGTAGTGTTACGTAGAAATTCAGCAAAACACAAATTTGTATATCACACGTAACCGGAAAATGTGATATTTTTTAGTAAATTGATTATTTTGTAAAATGCAATTTACATATATAAATATTGCATTTTAACTTATTTTTTCATATAGTAAGACGACTTATACGTTAAATCTTATTTATGACATGTTTCCGTACGGTATTTTAACAGTGACAAAGTTCTTTATATAATTGACACGTAATCTTTAACCAACGGTGAATAAAAACACGACCCTGGGAAAAAAATCTTGTTGTTTATTATAAAACTGTAATTTCGTTAAATTTCATTTTCATTACAGTTGCTCTCAATTTCCATTATATATGTATTTTATTTGCTCTGCCAATAGCACAATACGATGTTTACGGCAGTTGTCTTTTCAAAATTACATACAATTTACGCCTACTATCACGATATCAGTTTATAAAAAATTGAAAATAGTAATCAATTATTTTGTTTTTACAATTTATTTCCGCAAAGTTTATATTTTAATTATTTAATCTCCATGGATGACAGTTATGCTTTTTTACACAGAGAGGTAAGCATAGATTTATAATTAATGAAAAAAGCTAGATTTCTTTATGTAGAATATCACTGCCTAACAAGTAAAGAGTTATAACTTAATCTCGTTTTATTAATCAATTAAAAATTCCCAAACAAAAATCACGACTGTGACTGTTAAAAAGAATTATTCATACATTATTCTACACAAAGATATATTCAATCAATAAACCAACAAGTGTATTAATTGCCGCCCGCCCCTTTCTGACTACTAGAGTAGTCCGTAAGTCGAAAAGCCGAAGTCGAAAACGCGTGCACCGATTTTGATGGGGTTTTCTATATTGTTCATTTTTCACTCAGGGTGCTCTTTAAGTATAAAAAGGCGGTTTGGGTTACAAACGGGACGAACTTACGCGATGAGCACTTACGCGTTAAAAATCACCTTTAACGTACTTTTTGCATGCAAATAGTGATTTTTAACGTCAAAGAGGATATTTAAACGCGTTGGTGTTGATTTTAAAGTTTTTGCATGCAAAATAGGGTTTTAACGCGTTAGAAATGGAAATTTACGATATGAACTTACGTGATGAAAATAACCAATCAGACGCCTCGTTTCGTTTAATTAGCAATGAAATGGCGCCAGATAGCGAGACGCATTTTCATTACAACAAAAGTTTGTGCAGAAAATACCGACATATTCTATCTTTATTGTAATAGTTCGATTAAAATAACTTGTTCGTTTGCTAAATATCGGTGGATGAATTTGACATAGCATATTTCTGTCCGGGAATGGGTATCTCCGAGATCGAAACACACTGTCATTTGATCACGTTTTAGGTACTAAACATCGTTGACATTTTAAATCTTACATGTGCAGATCCTCCCAGCATATGTATCTAGATTATCAGATAAAATCTAAAGATTATTTTTATTCCGTTTAGTAAATATCGTTACTACAAATTTAACTTATTATCCTATTCAGTTCATTTCTGATTGTTTTCTTTATGATGTATGAAGCATACTGATTGGCTGTTTCCTCTCAGTCACAATACAATCTTGCATGCAAGTGTTTGAGAATAACTTACGTGCAAGCAAAACTTACGCGATGAAATAGGTTTTCCATGCAAAAACGTCTTTCACGTTAAAAGTTACTACTTGCATGCAAAAAAGTATGTTTTATCGCGTTAAAAGTGATTTTTAACGTGAAAGTTTTCATCGCGTTAGTTCATCACGTTTATGACCCAAAAGGCCTTTCATATTTAAGCTTGGGGTATTCTCATTTAGAGAACATAAAAAAGTTAAGTATTTGACTAAATGAATGATAAAATTTAATGAGTTATTTTGTTTGCCATGTATTCCAAACCATGAATTCTTAACTCTGCACGTGCTCTGAACTTGAGCAAATAAAGTTATGGTTCTTTAGCATATTATACCTTCCGTTACAACCGCCTGTGATGGTCTAGTGGTAGGCCATTCGACTTTGAAATAGAAAGTCCTGGGTTCGATTTCATGGACCGGGTCATACCCAGGTCATGCAATGCCATCCGTCCATAGCATAGGTAAAAGTTTTGTCACTTTTCCAAGCAAATTTTGGCGGGATATTAAACTACAATAAAACCAAGACAAACAAAAACCTAACGTTAACAGGAGATATGAAACAGCAACAAACGTCCGTTGCACCATAATCTTTCTCTATCAGCTATAAGAAATATATGTCTTGTGGTATTTTAGTGAAAGAGCATTCACCTCGCAAGCGGAAGGTTTGGGTTCACTTCTCAGTACAAGCTTATACCAAAGACTTTGAAAATGGTAGTGACTTGTTCGTTTGACAAGCGCTCGACACAAAGAAGTAAAGTCGCAGGTGTTTCTGATAAAAACGAAGTTCAATTGCATGTCAAATGTGACACGTAAAGGAAACCTCACTCTATGGCCTCAGTATATAGCATAGGTAGAAATCTGTGGCACTTTGCCAGAAACTCGTGACAACTAAATATACGGGCAAAATACTTGGCGGGATGTAAAAAAAACAAAGAAATAAAAGATAAGCTTTGTGGACAATGATTATATTATTTCACTATAAACAAATAGTTTAAGTTTCTCTCTCTCTCTCTCTCTCTCTCTCTCTCTCTCTCTCTCTCTCTCTCTCTCTCTCTCTCTCTCTCTCTCTCTCTCTCTCTCTCTCTCTCTCTCTCTCTCAACTTCCGTACGCACTAATTCCGTCAATTTTGATATGACCGTTTTCATATTTTCTCATTAGTAATGATATCATTATTTTACTAGGTCATTGTTCAAAGGTCACTAGCTGCAAAGAACTTGTCTCATGCCAAAGGTGGCGCTATCGTCGCTGGATACTGTAAATTGCTGCCTTTGTTCTTTATGGTCTTTCCTGGAATGATTAGCAGAGTTCTGTTTCCAGGTAAGGAAAATTGATCCACTTAATAAGCTACAAATAGTAAAAATTATCTATATCAAGATAAAAACGACTCATTAAATGATCATTCGATGATCAGTCTTAAGATAAAAATGCAATAGATAGAATATTTGCCAATTATTGATGAATATCGCTTTTATTTCATCCTATTTTCTCTAATTATTACTTTGCTGTCTTTGAACTGAAAAATATCACTCATTGCACTATTCTAAATTAAGACGCACAAGGATAAAATTAAACCAAACCGTCTAAGGAGCTTTGTGGGTTCTTTATAAAAAAAACTAGATAAAAACCATGCAGAAAATGTATCGATTCATAAGCCTTCTGGGATATTTATATTGTCAAATCGATATAGTTATGTGCAAAGCTTCGATTACCAAAACATATAAGTTTACTTAAAAATATAAATGGTGGAACAGACATAAGATAATCAGTGAAAACGCAACAACATTCGCAAAATTGTAAAATGCTCATGGAGGAAAGTTTCAGTCAACAAAATTTAATAGTGCACATTTTAATCACAACATTGTATGAGATCAATTTTCTATAAAAGTTTATGTTTATTGTTTTATCTCTACCAGACGAAGTTGCGTGTGTTGACCCTAAAGAGTGTTTGAAATATTGTGACAATCCAGTAGGCTGTTCGAATATTGCCTACCCGAAACTGGTGTTGGAACTGCTTCCTATAGGCAAGTTGATATTTCTCCTATATATGTTAAGTTTGTTGACTTCATCTTTTATCCCTCTATCTCAGAAATAACAACTTCTATTATTTAAGTTTGTTTGTTTTTGTTTATTGTTGTTTAACGTCCAACTCAGGAATCTTTCACTTATATGGAGACGTCACCAAATGCCGGCGAAGGGCTTCAAATTTTGGCCTATGCTCGGCACTTACGGCCATTGAGCAGTGAGAGTTCTTTTACGTGCGGACACCTACTGCGACACGGGATCTTCAGTTTTACTGTCTCATCCGAAGGACAGGAAACCAACCTGTCGCCGGCTGGACTCGAACTCACGACCTCACGATCAAGAGTCGATCGCGCTACCGACTGAGCCAGGCCGGCTCTCTATGATTTAAGAGCTGTCTGGTTATTTGGATGACTAATATGGGTGGAATTATAACAGACATAAAAATGTTACAACAAAACGTGCACCATTTTGGCAGCCTCTAAATCATGCCTTTTTATTAGCGCTTTATGTAGCTTTATCACATGCACTGATGAAGACAGTGTGTCAGACAAACAACCCTATTAATTAAATAAATAACATACAATTTTGCAGTTTATCGTATAAAAGTGCGTCCGATTTATTCATTGCTGAAGAGTTCTCTTGTGAGGGATAACTCTTGCTATGTACAAAGATCGATAACAATGTTTTCTTACGCTGTAATAAACGAAATCTTTGAAGTTGGGAAAATGTTTTACATGTACCCGTGTTGACCTAGAGATTTAAGGCTACTGATAGAAAGTATAGCGTAAGGGTATAATACTGCCCTGTCGCATAGAAATTTGATATCGATGAAACGATATGTATAAGCACAAGATTTTATAATCATATCGCTGAACGATGTAGTTTGTTGTATAATAAATAAGCCATCAGTACTCAAGTTAGGCCAAATGTATGTGTATTATACCTCATTAAAACTTACGATTGCCATCAACTCGTATCAGTACTTTCAGTACTTTGATTTATTTTATCTAAACTCAATGCATATCTACACTTATTCTAATGATATGTGCGTATTCTAAGAGTTAGACTCTACCTTTATCTTCAGGACTCCGAGGATTATTAATGGCGGTAATGCTCTCGGCAATTATGAGCTCTTTGACATCAATTTTCAATAGCTCTAGCACCGTATTTACGATGGACATTTGGCGTAGGATTCGATCAAAAGCAACTCAAAGAGAACTACTGATTGTTGGAAGGTATAATAAATAGATTTTGAGATAATCATAATCGAGTCATTCGCCCTATTTAATCTCATACTTTGAAAGTAAGCAACTGATCAGTGATGCATAAAAACAGCCACTTTTTCAACATATTTTCATAAATAACAATGCATATTTGGCGTTGTACTTAACCCTTTAAACCCTACAGGCCATAATAGACTGGTCTAAACAATAGAAAAGAGCATACCATCTAGATACTTAGGGTGGAAGGGTTAAATTTTCGTATGCAAAAATTGTTAACCGATTGTTCATCTCAGAGGAAAGTTTTGGGTGAAAAGACAAACGTAACGCAAAGAAGTATACATATACCGTAAATATTATAAACACAATACCAAAGTTATAGTTTAACACATACACATGCTCAGGACGTCATCAGTTGAGCTGAAATGTATCCCATTTGGGGTTCGCAATATTTTTTCATGTTGAGAACGTTGTATATCACTAAGTTTGATCTTTTCACCGATTTAGATTTTTTTCACCGAACTTGACCTTTTCACCAAACTTAACATTTTTGACGAATTTGACCTTTTCTTCGAACTAGAAAGATTTCCCTGGAACATATGCGACGGGTGTAGCATGCCAACAGTAGACGCTGACTCCTTCCAGACACCTGGTCCCATTTAGAATTTAAAAACTTACCAAAGTGAAAACAATTGCTTTTACAACATATAAATACTGTGAGGTAAAAGTCACTATTTATTCGCCGCTGTCATCGTAAAGTTTTATTAGAAAATGATCAGTCAAGCACAAATAACGTTTTACCTGTTATTACCTATGATTATAAATATTATAAACACAATACCAAAGTTATAATGCTCAAGACGATATCGTTTCTGTCAATTAGACTTCATCAGTTGAGCTCCAATTTAAAAAGTATGTGAATTTTCGAAAGAGAAAGTGGTATTATACAATGCCAAATAATATCTCTAAAAGTATAGCCGAAATCGGCCTAAGAGTAACCACTGTAAAAAGATGATGACTATTTTAGCTTTAGAAAACTTTTTAAATTTAAATGGCGTGAACAGTGCCACAAAATTACTTTAGTATAAGATGAACAGCTTGTACCGAAATACCAGATACTAGGTTTATGTATACCCTTCAAACGGTCCAACAGCAGTGGCAACGATCTAGTGGTATAAGCAATATTAGGCTATGCTTCATCCAGTTAATCGATTTTATTTTCAGAATATTCATCATTATAATGTGTACAGCAAGTATTCTATGGTTGCCATTGGTCAAGTCATCGCAAGGAGGACGAATTTTCCAATACATGACACTAGTTGAGGGCTATTTTGCATCACCGATAGGAGTTTTGTTTTTATTTTCAATGTTCTGGAAACGAACAACAGAAACGGTAATGTTCTTAGAATGCTATTAGCTGAATATGGCTTAAATTGATGGAGATATAGAAAATCAATTAAAGATTTGCAAGGGGAAACGGTCATATCTTATAGCCGGAAATATGGGACAGTGGGAATTGTTATACAGTAAAATTAATTTGTATAATCGTAAATGCTGGGTAATCAATCTAAACTTGCGCTTTCAATCAGAATAATAAATGTCGAAATTACGAATACGGACGGTTTAAAGTTGTCTTGATAAAATTAATTGTAAGTTTATGGTTATATTTACGTCATTACCACAAACATTGAAATTATGTAAAGAAAATAGTTAAGACGAAACATCACCGTTTTATCATTAAAGTTTGTACCTAACTTTACCTGCAAATAATTACGTTTTCTTAGGATTGAAATTTGTATCCACATTTGAAGAAGATTAAATATACGAAATATTTTATGCCTTGTTATATATTTACCAAAGAAAGAAATCGTATGTTCCAGTGTTCCTCCGGTGGTGGGGTTAGGGTTAGGGCATCGCAAGTGATACCATAAAGTCTCTCACTTCTTATCAGCGGCGGTTTTTTCCCCCGGGTACATTGTAACCGGGTACTCTCCTCTACCAATCATTAAAAACTGGCCGTCACCTTGTAACTGAAACATTGTTGAGTGCAGCGTAAAACAACATTCAAAATTCAAATTCATTCTTCCTCCGTGACACCTGATTCCAACTCAGGATTTTCGGAGATTTTTATGAGATTTGTATACTGTCTTCTAGACCTCCTAACGAATTAATCGGTGTATTTGTGATTTTTTTTATATTAAAGAAATTAATTTCAGTATAAAAGCAATTACACATACCTTGATAATGAAAAGCTCGAAGTCATACAGGAGATGTTTATACCTCTGTTTATAAACACGTTCAATAATACCGCGGGGAACTCAAGAAATCAATATTTTTGCCCCTTTCGTGATCGTGAATTTATGTATTAGTAATATTTATGAAAAGGGGAGTACGCGAAATATACCTAATTTGCAGTATTTTGCCAAAGGAAATATGTATTTGTAATCCATGTGATTGGTTCAGAATTTTACATACGGAATGAACTCTTACTTTCAATTTCATTTTTATCATCACAGAGTGATTTGACGGCATTAAGGTGTACATTTATTAATTACTCACTGCCTTTATACATCTTGATTTTACAGGCAGCTTTCACTGGTCTCGTTTGCGCAAATATAATAGGCGGCATACGTTTCGTTTTGGAATTTATATATCCAGCCCCGGCCTGTGGAGAACCGGAAACACGCCCAGAAATTATATACAAAGTGAATTACCTATATTTTTGCCAGTTATTACTATTACTGGAGGCAGTGATAATATTTGTGGTCACTTTATTTACGACACCAAGGACAGATGATGAGGTAAATATTTTGGTCTGCATCTGCTAAATGCATTTTCACTGCACAAAAATTATTTCAAATGGTTGAAAATTATGTGAAAATTGAGTAATTAACACGTTTATACGTGTAATACAAACAGTATGTATTTGTATATTCTTATAAGATATCATAACCTTAACAACAACATGGCTAGCATCGCCAACCACAATTACAAAATCGTTGGTCCAAAATTTCCATTTATATGAATTCAATACTAGTCAAAGGTGAAGTGCCAAAACTCTAATCTGTGCTATGGAATCATTTCAATGCCCGAAGGGTTCTTTTAACGTTTTATGACTAGAAGGCATGCGACTTTGGTTTTAAGTTTTATTCGAAAGACCGGTGACCGGCGCGTCTTACATCTAGCGCTTGGCGTAAGATCAGCCATAAGCTGTCGTAAGATTCAAACCCTTAAAGCCTTCCGCTTATGAACCTTGCGTCTTAGTTACGTCTTAAATCTAGTCGGGATTTTCTCAGAAGTATTGATTACAAAGGATGATACTGTAAATTGGATGTTTTTTGAAGATGCAAATACTTGATATCGGTTTATGTTGATCTGCAACATATGATATACAATATATTTATGGGATATGCAACATATTTAATTTTAAGCTGATTTTACTTCCGGGATGCCGGTGATCTCTTCCCGGGTACATTGTAACCGAGTTATCTCCTCCACATTTAAAACTGATCGCTACCAAATAACTGAAAAACTGTTGAGTGTGGCGTAAAACAATTTTCAAAATTTAAAAATTTAAATGGATATTATTTCTATTTACAGTTGATTGGTACAACATGGTGGACCAGACACCAAGCGCAGAAAGATCAACCAGAAAATATGAGACAGGAAGCTGCTGCTAAAGAGGAAATAGATCTCAATTCCCCGGGTAAAACTTCCGTTCCAGTGCTTCGTATTTGAACTTTTGGAACCGCATATTATTGATACATGTATTGTTCTTCTTACTTGGATCAATGATAAATCATTACCTGAAGTCAGATGACACTACCATTATTCTACATATATTTTCTTTTTTCTTCTTCTTCTATTTTCCTAGTAAATTTTTGTCATCTCTAGAGTAAATACGGCTGGCCCGATTTAGCTCAGCATTTCTACACAATAACAAGCTACAGATAGGTTTTTGGAAATTTTCAAAAATTCATTTTCGCTCTTGGGTTTTCTCCCTTTTTCTCTTTTCCACGACCGATTTTGTGGCCCATTTTTCTCCGTAATTAATGAAATTAGAGCAAATCTGTTTTGATTTTCTGAAAGGCCAAAGGCTGTAGTTGTTTCCAATCTGAGTGCTCACGTGTAAAAAGCTCACTAGGGGCTAAAAAAGGGTTCTCATTTTGTTCACACAAAATCAGACAAAAGTCAAAATATCTAAGAATTTTTAGTATAGACATATGCATGAAAAAGTTGTTCAGTTTTATACGTTGCACAAGCACAAAGAGTTTCAAGGTCCCATGTCTCAATGTCAAGGTCACAGAGGCATTCAGATTTTTAAAATTATAAATATCTCTAAAACTATCAGATTATAGTAGAAGCATATACAAAGAGTGATTTGTAGTATATGTGCTGAGGAATATTTGTGTGAAATTGCAAGGTAATCGAATCAAAGGTGAAGGTCATAGCGCAATTTGAAATTTCAACTCTAAATAGTTAAAAAATTGTACATGTAGGATGCTGTCGAAAATTTGTAGAAAATCTGATAAATATTTGTTGGAAGTTTCCAGCTGGTCAAAGTCACAGCTCAATTTGAAAATTTCAACTCAAAATAATTTTAAAATTATAGAACTGTTATATACATGTTAGTGTAGAAGATTTGTAGGATATGATCTGAAGAATATCTGTGGGAAGTTTCAAGGTCATCCGATCAAAGGTCAAGGTCAAATCTCAATTTGAACATTTCAACTCAAAATAGCACAAACTATCAAGATTGTTCTTCAAAGATCAAATTTCAGTTTCAAGTTAATAGCTTCTGAATTTTGCTCTATTGCTCATCTTAGTCTGTATCAAAGCTGTGGCCTTGGTTATGGTCGAATGACCCCTTTTGGCTTCAGCAAAAGCTCAGCCCTAGTTTTGTATTATATTCTATTACAACTTTTCATTGATAGTCTGTGGGAATATCAAGTTTAATAGAAACAATTTCATTTTGACGTAGATGAAAATCTAAAAAATAGTTTCATAATAATATTTGCAGTCACAGACAAGAGAACCGAAGATACAACAGGTTTGCCAACTTCCACGAGAATTGTTAATTTCCTATGCGGACTACAAAGTTCGGACACAGTCTCGGAGTTCACAGTCAAGCATCGACAGCACTTCTTAAAGCAAGCACGAAATTGGAAGATATTTCTTAACATAAACGCCATGGTTCTTATCATAATTATAGCATTCTTAACAGGATTTTTCCACTAAGAATCTAATCGAACAATTAAATCTTTGAACGACATGCCATAGTTTGATATATCTGGACATTATACATGTTTTTTTTCTCCTGGAATGACAGTAAGTGATTACAACAAATATATTTTGTATATACATTTGTACTGTAAATCTGGTTTTATTCGCCAGGATTTTATTTACGCATAATTTTGAAATTGAAATAACTATCAGTGTAGTATGATATAAAATATCAAAGTATAAATCTTCAGGGTGTCCAGAGTGCATATACATATCTGTTGATATTGGACAAACATGGAACTCTGGGAATCCAGAGGAAGGATCAGGTACCGTAACGGGATATCGAAACGTTTTATATTGTTTGTTGGATGTTAATAACTTCATTTGTCTCGGTTACACATATTTTTATACTAAATACTATTATTTCAGTACTAAGGTTATTTACCACACTTTCCACAGCTGTGAAAATCTTCAAAATATAGATACCGCTAATATGAGTAAACATATACATATACAATGTAGTTAATATTCCTGGTTTAAATCATTGTCACTATGTTTTATCTTGACGTGGGGCCTCCTTGGCCGAGTTGTAAGAGCATTGCGATTAGAATACAGACGTCTCTAGCATCTGGTTAGCGCAAGTTCGATCCCTTTTGGAACCTAAGCTGATTTTAATGAGAAAGTGTGCCACTTAAGTCGCGGAAGGCCGGTGATATCTTTCCGGACAAATAATTAAAAACTTCAACTGATAAAATAAAAAAAAAATGAGTGTGGCGTTAAACACTATGCAAAATTCAAATTATCTTGACGTAGAGCCTGGACGAATAAGCTTCCCCTGTTGACCAGTCACACCCGCCGTGAGTTCATATGAAATAGTTGAGAAAAAAATTCTCATCACACGGCTCAACAGCTGCCATTGAACAGGTAACTAAACTTTTCATTTAGTGAAACAGACTAATCGTTATTAACCGTCAGCTGGTTGTTAGTAAACTGAAAGTAAAATTTGAATTTTAAAAAATGATGTTTTACGCCACAAACAATATTTCTTCAGTCATATGGTGATGGCCAGTTTGTAATGGTGGAAGGCCTTCCGCAGGTAAACTGTCTAAATATCTCACAAAATTCAGCCTAGGTTCCAGTGCAAAGGACGATGCTCCAGCCACTCAAAATGTGAAGTAAAATTAGGTTATCTACATTTCTTCCAAGTTATGTGCAGTTATGTACGCCAATCAATAAATACATATACGCATATTGTCCATATAAACAAACTGCAATTTTAATACCGATGTGAAATAAACATTGTTTTACTTACAAGAGCTCAGCTCTAGGGAACTAACTCGTGCCAGATAGTGTACAAACATTAGCAGGGAAATACACTGGTGATACAGGAAATTCAACTTACTCTTAATTGGCATTTGAAATTGTTTTACGGAGAAAAAAATCATGGCGAAAGTTAATCAAACGAAACTGTAGCAAAGTAAACTATATGTGATAAAATATTTGTTGTTTTCTAAAATGAAATGTCTATCGAGTTGTACCAAAATTTTGTTATTTTTTTTAATAGAAAGTGGTTGACTCTTTATTATTTGAGAGCGTGTATTGTTGCAAACGAGAGAGGCTTTCAAAAATAAAAAATATATATCTAATATACATATATGTTTATTACATTACGTGTTAAGCGGTCATATTCAATAGTTGTTTAAATGGATAAATCCCTACGGTTTAAGGGACATTAGCTGTGTTTACCAAAAACATCATTCCGATTTTTTCTACTTTTACTACTTATACTTGATGTACAATAACAAATAAGATCTAAACACAGGCATAAAAAAGTCCTATATACCTATATATTTTGTGAAGGTTTTGTAAGGTCAGACCAACGTAATATGGTTTTCATATACAAATACTAGGGCAGAGAGAAAAGAGCCAAACATGGGTTTCTTAAGCAATCTTCACAAAATATATAGGAATTTAAGAATTGTTATGCCTGTGTATATCTCTTTTTTGTTATTGTATATCTAGGTAGAAAAAAGAAATATTTAAAATATTTTTAAATATTTAAAGCAATTAAAAAAACCCACACAGATACACAGCTAATGTCTTTAAATGAGAGCAAAGTAAGCTGTCGGCGGCGGCGGACATTTTACACACAACACTTTTTGCTATCTAATATAACAGAAAAAGATGACCTGGTATTTCAAAGAAAAATTATTTTGCCATACAAAGCCCGTTGCAATTGTTAGTTTGATATAGCAAAATTACTTTTGTTACGAGAATAATCAGGTACCGAGGAAGCACGTTCTATTTGGCTTATTCGTATTATTTCGTTTTCATGCAAAAGAGAATGATCATTTCAAAAAATGCAGCTTCGGGCCTTGTTTTTTTCCAATTTTGCCTAGGTTAAAGAAAATCTTAACATTCTTGAAATACGTCCCCGGAGTCATTATTTATCTTTTAGAAATTTACATTGATATTAGGGGCCTCCGTGGCCGAGTGGTTAGAGCGTTGCGCTTTAAATCACAAGACTTCTCACATCTGGTTCGAATCCCGCTAGAGTTATTTCGAATTAAGTGGGAAAGTTTGCCAGTTTTCTTGCGGAAGGTCGGTGGTCTTTACCCGGGTAACCGGGGCTTCTCCTCCACCAATAAAAACTGGACGCCATCATATCACTGAAATGTTGTTGAGTATGGCATAAAACAAAATATCAAATCAAATCAAATCAAACATTTATATTGAATTCGAGCTCATCTGATTTAGTCTTATTGACAGAATTGATAATTTGTTTTTGGCCTCTTTTGTAAAACTATAACATATAAAAAAGTGTATTGCAATACAGTATTGAGAGCCGTCGTAGCTCCACGGTAGACTGATCGATTCGCAACCGGAAGGACGTGGGTCCGGGCCTCGGCGGAGGCGACTGACCTTTCCTGTCCTTCGGATGAGACAGTGAAAACCCAGGTCCCGTGTTACAGTTGGTGTTGGCACGTTACAGACCTCTCACTGCTCAATGGCCGTAAGTGCCGAGCATAGGATAACCTGACTTACACTCCATAGTAATGAAGAGGTCCGATCATGATGGGCGTTCATCATTCATGCCAAAGCATAGGCCAAAACTTGAAGCCCTTTGAACTTGAGTATTGTTTTACGCCACACATAACAATTTTTCAGTTATATGGTGGTGGCCTGTTTTTATCGGTGGAGGAGAGAACTCGTTTACAACAAAAGAGACCACAAGCCTCTCGCAAGTAAATTGACAAACCTTTCTCAAATGTCAGCTTAGATTCCAGTGGGAATCGAACCCGGGGTGACCAAAAGTGAGAAACTTTATAATTTAAAGCGTGTGTGATGCTCTAACAACTCAATCACGGAGGTGCTGCGCACTAAACTCGTAAAAAAATATTTATCAATCGACGCCAGCTCGTCTCGCACTTTTTTGTGAAATAATACAAGTTGGCATTAAGAATTAAAAATAATGAATACATGTGTTAAACTGAATAAAACATTAAAACGTGATTGTTTACAAAAACTGCAGGAAAGGAAGTATAATAGTAAATACAAAATACAGTGGCGGAAAGCAATATACTCACAAATACAAATAAACGAAAGTGTAAACAGTCAAATGATTGTGAAACGTGGATATATATATATATATATATATATATATATATATATATATATATATATATATATATATATATATATATATATATATATATATATATATGAATATAGTTTTCTCCATTTTACGTCAACAAGAACAAGGAGATAAACACCGTTATGCAAAGAAGGAGGTAAAACACCGTTATGCGATGTTGGCGCATAGTACATGTAACGAAAGAAATAATATAAGGCTTGAATCTATTTTCATAGTATTTCGTCAATTGATATCTCAATTAATCGCCTGAATTATATTCAAATCTTTTCTTGTTCTTATGAAGTATTCCACCAACACTGATCGTCAGCTTCTTAAGTTTTCTGGTCGGAAGTTAATCAGTGCAGAAGGGCCTTGTTCCACTTGTTTTTAAAGAGAAACTTCCTCTTTTGCTTTGGTCCACCCGGAGCCCCATCTCTGTGTAGATAGTCGTGTTGCAGTTACCATTATTAAATTCTTCCCATGAGCAAAGATAAGCCCGAAAGATACATCGACTTATGGACTCTGTGAACAATGAATAGGCTCTTTTGTGACTACAGGATAGGTAGATACAATCTGGCTGGAAATATCCGCCATTTGGATAGAAATCAATATGTCCTGTTGGTATGTTTATACCGAGCAAATCAGTGTCTGTATGAATAATATCAACAAAATTGGCGTCATTCTGATCCAGTCGAAAATTGTCACTTATTTGTCCGAAACTAGGTCCGGCTGGGTCAAGGCCTGTTATTCGGCCAATCTTCCCCTCGGTATATAAGCCTGCAAATCCAGCCACATGAGCGCCTAGACTGTGGCCAATTATATGAACATCTTTGTAATTTGTTCTAATCAGATTTGCCAGCTTCTCGACAAACTTTCCAACGAAACATCCAACGAGCCTGGTATTGACGACAGCTTGTAAATAAGGATGGAAATTACGAAACTCTGTACCTTCAGTTCCCACAAAATAATCTTGTGAGACAAAATCAAATATGTCATTCACTGTCCCCAGATCCCAGGGTATGTCTGCTCCTTGGTACCAATCAACAACCACAACATTGCAATCTTCATTCTGCAAAAAAGTGTCAACCATTTCTTTCACCCATTCCTTTTCTCCATGATCTATAAATCCATGTATAATAAAATACGTGTGTTTATCGTTGTCGTAAGATGACCCTTTGATTGAATCATCTATGAAGTAATTCAATGTCTCTTTCGATATATTCATCCGGTAAAGTACCATCTGTATATTAATTGTTTCTAGTGATTCTGGATAAAGATTATTAAATATTTTACCCTCGTTATGTAATGGACACTTACCAATGCTGGGAAAATATTCCATTTTTTCTTTTCTAAGCGATACGTCCAAAATTTGCATTTGTTTTAAATTAAGAAGTGACAATTCAGTAGTAAAGTGTTTATATACATTGTTCATATTGACCGTCCGTCGTGACTGCCGACTAATCGTAAAGTCAAAATCAACCTTTGGTTTGAAGAGAATATTTACAGCTTTGATTGAAACAGAAATTTGAGGTAAAATCTGTGCATCCCATACAACACCCATTGATGGCCATTTTAACATTTTTGCGAATTCATCAACAGTGGATAGAACACCTTTCTCTGCATCTATTGTGATATGAACTTGTTTTTCCACTGACTGTACATTTCCGTGGTAACAGTTCCGTAATTTGTCTAACATATTCCGTCCCAAGCTACCAAATGTATTTATTACGACCGATCTTAAAGTCCAGAATATATATGACTGGTCATTGACTGGCAAATCACTAAACGCTAGTGTTAATATATGTAAATTAAAACAGTGGTCGTGAGCTTTCTGGGCGATATCTTTCCTTTCAGTACACGTTTGATTGCTAGAGGGAAATATAAGATGAAACATTTCACGTTGGAGGCAATCTCGTAGAGATCTTATGTATCGATTTCCACTGGCAGATAGATGATCCGAATTTGAATCGAACACACTGCATAAATATTGCGCGAATGGATAAGCAAAGGTGTTACTTGACTCCGGGCAATCCTTGTATTTTGACAAACAGTTCGTGAACCACGTACAGTCGTTACTGCTAGGGAGTTAACAGTTCAGATTTAGAGTTTGTATTGGTCTAATTTTCCAATCTGAAGACTTGCATCTACATTTCTGTGAAACCATTCCTCTTTTTCTACCAGTGGTTATTCCCATACATGGAAGCCAACAAAATGACCCGTGGCATCTGTACTTAATATTTCGGCTTATTTCTCTCTCGGAAGCACAAACAGCCCACTGACTATCCTTATATTTAGTAGGAAAAGATACACAATCTATATACCCTTCCTTGGTAGTTAATCCATCACAGTTGTCAACTTTTGCGAGTACACCAGGCAAAACACTTAGTACTATCAAAGATACGGAAAATTTTCCTGCTGACATTTTGAATTGTTAAATCTGAACAGCAGAATAAATTGCGCATTTTAAGCTGGTTCGGTGTTTATAATGGTTCTCAAATGTTCATAAATACTTGAATGTTGACACTGACGTAATTAGTATACTTATGTTTTGAAACTTCCTAGTTGTTTAAAGGTACATTCCGGGGACGTTATAGTAATAACCGGGCGTTAATGTAATTTTTGACATTTTCTTTAGAAAACCACTTCTATCCGACGGATATGAAAAGAGAAATAAAAACAAATAAAAATCGATTTATTAAATGGCTTGATTAGGGGTATTCCGTAAGAATTCTAAAAAAAAAAACCTGGTATACGCAACATGCAAATTATGCCCTAGTTATTGTAGACACTTCACCAGTGACCGAGAAGCAATGTCACTGTGTTGTAACCGTGACGGATATTTCTTTTTACTTTTATATAAGATATCTCTATTTATTCTACAAATAATCCCCACAAAAATCATCTTTTACAAAAATAAAAATAGAAGAAATTGTTCATTAATCTGTGATTTGTCTTCTTGATTGACATTGGGGCCAAGTTTACCAACTAGATATTATTAATCCATCCCCCTTGATAAAACTGCATTCAAGCTGACTGGGAAAGTTGTTGCAGTAAATTACATTAAACTATAATTTCCTTAATGCTTTGCTTCGCCTAATCATCCCATTTTCACGACATTCAAATATTTTTCGTCCGTTGCGGTTACCATACAGTGAATATCACAACCAAAACAAATACACCTCTCGAGAAAACCAGAAGTGACACGTAAAATAAAGTCCAGGAAACGGCAGTATGCTAAGTAGCATGATATGATTACACTTGGGAAAGAACACAGCAGATGAATAACTTTTAAGAGTCATTCTCTCTAAGCATAAACATTTTTGATATAGGGTCGGAAAGTCAAGACTACGGATTTCAATGAAACTTGATACTTTATACTTGTATGTCAAACGTATTTGAAATTTGGTGTCAGATGATACACTGAGTTGTGTTGCCTTGGTAACCATACATCACTATATATGGGCTCTATATAGGTCCTTCAAACTGTGAATTTTCCTTGTTCCTGGCACGTCAAACATAAATCATTTTGATATGAAGTCTTAATATTTATTTGTCAACATGAGGACGATGCTCTAATCATGTGACAAATTTAACCAAAAAAAATGTCTGTAAGATTTTTCTGATAATGCAAAAAAAAACTTGATTTAGGCATTTTTGGAATTTCTTGAAAATGGCAGTTAAGACAATTTTTAATAATAAAATGTAAAAAAAATGCTCCGACAGATGTTATTTAATTAATGCATAAATAAACCTTATATTATAAAGTATAAAATAAAAAATGAAATTGTGTTATTTCTCTTTTTACTCATCAGCCCCTAAAAATGGACTCTTCTGAAATCAATGCAATGACTTATGTCAGTCCATATGTTTCTTCATGGGCGAATGAGTAAAGAATAAATGCGTTGTCATGGTAATAAAAAAAGATATTTTATTTTTCAGAATTTCTGGAAAATGGTAAACACCTACTGGTAAGAGTAATCAACGAAAAATTGAACTATTAAATTCAACTAGTTTTGCATTTTCCCCAGAAAATAAATTATATAATACTGGTTACCTTGGTAATCAATATTTATAGTACATATATTTCAATATCGGTATATGGTTTTTATACTAAACATGATCTTTTTTACAATGTAAAGCCATGGGAATACTTTATGCAAAGTTTCGTTAATATTGAACTATTGATTCATCAGTAACAAAAGGCTTTGGGCCACATCGCTCACCTGAACTGTCTAGGTATCTTACAAATATGCGAATCTCAATTTACAAATTATTATAACACTTCTCGGGAGTAGAGAATACTTAACAATGAATGAAAATGTCAAAGTCAGTAAAGACGTCAAAACAGTTAAACTTTAATTTGTCAATTTATTGAATCATACATCCATGTAAATCACTCACATGCAGTTAGTTTTTCAATCCATACGTTAGTTCTGGAGAGAATTATTTTTAAAGAGGGGTACCCCCTAAAACCTATTTTGCCACACGCTGGATCCACATCTCAGTCGATATGGCCCAGAATCACAAGGTAGGGGACCTTGGGCTCTAGCTTCCTCTCAGGTTTTGTCAAAATCTCCTCAGCAGTTTCGAAGAACAAGCTGAAAGTGTGATAAAATGCCTCTTCGCACTCACTTTGTTACTTTCAAGAAACCATTTCTCTACTTAATTACAGTTAAAACACATAAAATTAATTCCTTATAATAACTATAAGTAGAGAAAATAAAAGAAATCATACAAAAATGAATTAAAAAAAGAGGTTTTGAAGGAAAAGCTGACAGTGCGAAAAGCTACCCCCTCTTCATTTTTGTAGTCTTAAAAATATCAGAAAAAATCAAAATATTTCATTTTAGCACAATTCGTTCAAAAACCATTTCTCTATTTGATTACAGGTAAAACAAAAAATGAATGCATCATAATGAATAAGAGGAAAAAATCCAAGAAATCATTAAGAAATGAATAAAAAATTACAAAATTCTACTAAATTAACAACCTTGAATTATACATCTATGTAGATTACTCAAATGCGTCAGATTTTCTATTAATGCAGCAGTTCTGGAGAAGATGTTGAAGAGCGGTACACCATGAGGCATCTTTTATCCCACCCTTTTATCCCATCCTTCGCTTCAGGTGAGCTAAAACAATGCCCAAATCTGAAGTCGAAGAAAACCTTACATTTTCCAATTACTTATAAGTCACTGACATCGGTTTGTGACCCCATTAACTTGACACTACGCCATCATGATGCTTAGGTAATCTTAACAACTTCCCTATGTGTACACAAAGTCCTTAAGCCAGTTGTATTAAACGTTATGTTATCAACGCACCTCTTTGTTCATTTATAACAGATTTAATTTTCATGCGCAAACGTTGGCCTTAAATCATGCATACAAAATTTGAAAGTCATCTCACCATTGGTCCATTAGAAGAGGATACTTAAATGTGTACCTGACAACCTTGCCTTTTGTTGATCTTTGCGTGCCGAACATTTTTTCTTCTTTCACTTTCTCTCTTTCTATTATACATTTCAATATAACTGACAAAAAAACAGCCAAAAATCCATTAAAACGGAGAAATAACTCATTGTCATAAGCCTTCACCTGAGAGTTTACACCAAAATATTTGGTAGATTTTTGCAAGCCGGAATTTTTTAAAGATAATTTGTTTTTGCTTTGATGATATTCGGAATATCTGTTGACTCATTTGTTCTATTTTTAGACATGACATGCATGTTGGACCCCAACCTCTTTTCATCTGCAAACGTTATGCAGTTACAAATTTGGATTATGTCTATCAAGTTTGGTTCAAATTGTCCCATTGGTTCTTGATTTTTCTAACTACAGTAAAACCTGCTATAGTGGCCACCTCTATATAAGGATTACCTGTCTATAAAGGCCAGTTTTGAAAAGTCCCTTGACTGCATAATACAACTAAATTGAACCTGCGTATAAGGATCACCTGCACATAAAGGTCAATATTTTCTGGTCCCTTGGGTGACCCCTATATACGGGTTTTACTGTACATATATTAACATTTATCTTTGACCCAATAACCTTACACTTTGGCAAAATGATCCTTAGGTAAATCTGAACAACTTTTTTTTACATATATGTATTTTTGTATACCAAAAGCCAACCAATTTTTAGTTATTAAACCATTTGTATGTAACTGCACCCTGGGTTACTGAAGTGCCATCGAGTTTATGAACATCTTTGTTTTTTATTCACAAATGTTGTAGATATTGACTCAACGATCATGCATACAAAATTTGAAAGTCGTAGAAACATTGGATCATGACAAGATTTTAAGAGATTCACCCCAATTTAGTCCTTTTTCAAGTCCCTTTGGGCCCCATCCTTTTTTATTCTCGGACCGTGCAGCCATATGCAGTCATATATGGGGATGCTTCCCGCAAAGTTTAGTTGAAATTGAAATTGGTCTTTTGTTTCTTGAGAAGAGGTCGTTAATGTCTTAGTGTTAATAACAAACAGAAACGCAGGTCGAACTATGCATAACGACAGACAAAAGACCATAGCAATAGGTCACCATGAGTCAAAAAATGATTTTTGGCGTATTTGGTATATCTTATATATTTACATATACAACCCCATATCTTCAGCAAGCTCAATCACAGATGACCTTTGACCTTTCTCACCTTGAAATTTTGACAAAATATTCCAATGCATATACTACTGTAATGATCTACCATTGAATTCGTAATACCGAAGTCCCGTGTCACATTGGGTGTCGGCACGTTAAAGAACCCTTACTGCTGCCGAGCATAGGCCAAATTTTGAATCCCTTCGCCGACATATTGTGACGTCTTCATATGAGTGAAATATTCTGAAGTGGGACGGAAAATAAGAATACAACTGCAACAATTAATCGAACGACTGATCGGTGCATTTCTACATTACGCAACCACTATCTAATTTCACGAGCGGCATGGTTTGATAATAGATGACAGTCAATTTTATTGCTATCTGTTTCCGATTTGTATTCCGTTTTCCTTTCTCCGACATTCTGTCAATCGGAAGGGGAATAAATATTTAAATACATGTACTCATTGACTTTACTTTATATAAAAGCCACTTTATATATATATATATATATATATATATATATATATATATATATATATATATATATATATATATATATATATATATATATATATATATATATATATATATGCCAATATGTGTGTCACACTTAGACTCACCCATACCAATAAATAGTATGGTCTACTTACATAATTCAGGAATGATCACGTTCATTTTGCATGAAAAAATATTGTAAAAGTTTGATTCTAAGTCTTAGAACCCTTAATTCTGACAGTGGACATAACACTTTTTAATGGACAGTTCCAAATGTGACTTAAGGGGTGGATGAGATACACATTGGTACTTCTTCATTATACTTATCTCTGTTATAATGTTCTAAGGATTTTCACGAATAATTGGTCAAAGGCAGGTGCGTCTTTTATTTTACGACAAATATCTGATATCAAAGGCTAGCATCAAAGTATTGAAGCGACAAGGGCAAAATGCTGAAGCTGTTGTTCTTCGATTTTGTGTTAGTATTTTTTGTAGATTTCCGTTACCTCATTCATTGTGAGGAATTGTACTTTGAACGCATTGGTGAACTGTCAGATCATAAGACTACAAAAGATCTGTTAAAAACATTTGTCGATATTTCGTTAATTCAGTGTTCTGTTCACTGTTTGCAATCAAAGAGATGTGAATCATTTTTCTTTAACAGCGTACATAATGATTGTTCCCTGCATACAAATATGTTTTCGATCGAAACTCCAACCATGGGGAGTCCTGGAACAGAGTATTATGAATATCGACTAGGTAAGTTTGATTGTGAAAGTTTTATAAATCTGTAAACTACAGATGACCGTCAGCAGGAGATGTTTACTCCTCCGTAGCACCTGATGTCACCTCTGTACTTCAAGACTTTAAACGTGATTGCCACATGACATCGGGTTCTAAGTCCAGATAATTTGAATTTTGAATAGTGTTTAACGGCACATATTTTTTCAGTTATATTGTGGCGCCCAGCTTTTAATAACGTACATGGGAAGAAACCGACGGCTTTCCGCAATTGCGCTGGCAAATTTTCTCACCAAAAAATGGCTTAGATTTACTAGCGCAATGCTCTTACAATTCGGCCATGGAGGCCCCATGTCAAAACAAAAAAATGTTGACAATGATTTAAACCAGGTAAGTAAACTGCATTGTATATGTATGTTAGCAACATTTATAGTTTAACTGTCTGTTTACTCATATTAGCGGTATCTGTATTTTTTGGTGCAGCAGCTGCAGAAAGTGTGGTAAATAAACTTAGCACCGAAATAGTAATATTTGGTATAAATTAAATGAGAAACCGAAACTGGTGAAATTATTATTATTCCAAATATGATGGAAGTTTGATGCCACTAGTAAACGAACTGTTATATCATCTCGTAAAACGAAAATCTGCCATTTTTTTAACTGCATTGTTTGTCATACTTCCTTACGTGTAGATAACTTCATCCCAAATGGAGTTGTATTTTCAATAGCAAAAAACTCGTTCAGCTGGAGTGTTCGAGTGTACATTAGAAAAATATTGAATAAGACAAATGATATATGACGTTTATTACCGGGCAAAGCATGTACAGTACATTAGATTCCATATTAGTGGCACAGGAATATCAAAAACCGCGTTTGATGTCAACGTTCCGCAAATTTTACGGTCGGTACAATAGTCTTGATTGTGGAATGTTGAGTTGTTTGTTCGATGGCGGTTTTTGAAACGTCTTGACCACTTCCGGACGAGGGGCCGTTCCTCACGTATTTCATTTTGATTTCACTATGTACTCACTGCGGGTGTGACCGGTCGACAGTTAATGCTTACTCCTTCATGGCACCTGATCCCTACTCCTTGTTTATTCATTTGGTATTCAGAGTGGTACCTATATTCCGGACAACTTAAAGATTTATACTTTGGTATCTGAGTTTTTTTAATATCTGTGTTTATTAAGTTGTCAGAATAGTTATTCTGTATTCTTGTAGATATAGTGAAACAGTCGAACTTAATAATAAAGCCAATTTATTATTAGCAAAACTAAAGTTATAGTTTTTTCTAAATGCTGAAGACCATCGTTTCTGTCAGTAAGACTTCATCAGTTGACCTAAAATTTAATATAAATGTATATTTATTTCCAAAAGAAAAAGTTATTTCATAGAAGGTCAATTATTATAATTATAATTTTAAGTGTGTTGCCAAATCCGTCTAAGAGTACCCACTGTAAAACTCAATATCATATCTTTTGAGAAGGTTAAAATTTAAATAGTGGTATCTGCGCAAAATATGATTTTTGTTTCATGTCCACGAATAATAAACATAAAGCCCAAACACCAACAGTATTGAAATCAATAGATAGGTATAGGAATACCACAAAACGTAGGCAAACATGGGTAATTGGAAAATCCAGAAATGATAACAGGTGAAATGGAGGATTGGGCATTATCGGTATACCGGTCACATGTACGTAATCCTTATTCACGTTGAGACCAAAATATGAGAATTTCTTATAAAATTGATAGTACGATATTAAAACCACAGATATCAAAATTTCAATCATCACGAAGTTCAGAAGGAAAACACGGACATTTGAAAATCCAGATGTGGGAACAGGTGACATGGATGAGTATCCATCCTCTTTTGACCGACTATACCAAGCGCAAATTCATATTCAAATTAAAATGAAATCAAGTGATCCTCAAGAATAATCAAGAATAATCCTCCCCACATTTAAATTAAATTTTATAAACACCATAAAAAATTACAGGATAGACTTAAATGGTAAAAACAAATACACAAAACGATCGTTTCGGGACTTCATCAGATGACTTTGAATTTAAACAAGACGTAGAGTTCCGAAACAGAGAGGATACAAGGTCAAATGATATGCCTAAATGTATTGCAAAATCCGTCCAAGAATAACCACTGTAAAGTTATGAGTTTTTTCGCTATTCGGGAATTTAGAAAATTAAACGGTACTATTCATACGAAATATTACGTTAGTACAGAATAATCATCTTGGGTCCGTTTTTCGAAAGTTCGTTTGTCCAAAGTCCTAACTTTTAATCCTAACTACCATGGCAATGCATCGCTGATTTGTCAGTTCCATGACAATTAGGACTAAGACTTAAGATTAAAGATTTTTTGGTAAAACGGTCCCCTGGTACTGAAATACCAGGTTCTGGGTTCAAAATGACTGTTTCTGTAAAAAAAAAAAGAACTTCATCAGTTGAGGTCGAATTAAAAACCAACGGTAAATGACCAAAAAAGAAATTGGCATCATACAAGGTCAAATGATAACGCTAAATTATTGTCATATCCGTTTAATAGTAAAAATAATTTTTTCAACAGATAGTCATATACGCTGTTTGTATTAACCTTATATACATTTCCCTTGGTAAAAATGATAATGATAAGAGCACAATACTGTTTTATTAGGAAGGTATTTAAGAATTGGCGGTAATCAAAATGAGTAATTCTCAAGTGTATCAAAATACATAATTGTATAAAAGCATCAAATACTTAACTATTAACCTGCAAGTGGCACAAGAGAAATTTACAGATCTGGTCAACTTTCCACAAATACGGATCCCAGGATCTTCCAGAGGCAAGATTAGGCGTCCTAGAGGAGTAAGCATCCTCTGCCGTATATATACAAGAATATACATACATGGTGAATTTCAAGGGAAAATCCTCTGACCCGTGGAAAAACCCAGTAGTGAGTGCGAAATGGACGAATGGGTAAACAGTACATAAACAATATATATTAACGCATAGGTGTATGCTATGTAATTCACATAAGATTACGGGCCGGAGTTTGTTTGTTTGTTTGTTTGTTTATTGTTGTTTAACGTCCCATTCGAGAATATTTCACTCATATGGAGACGTCACCAAATGCGGGTGAAGGGCTTCAAATTTTGGCCTATGCTCAGCACGTACAGTCATTGAGCAGTAGGGTTCTTTAACGTGCCAACACCTTCTGTGATACGGGACCTCCTGTCTCATCCGAAAGACAGGAAACCAATCTGTCACGGGCGGGACTCGAACTCACGACCTCACGATCCAGAGTCGAGCGCGTTACCGACTGAGCCAGGCCGGCTCACGGGGCGGAGTAACCTTACGCTTATCATACGAATGATTCTACTCACTTTTTGGTTCTGACAAGCTGCACGGGGAAAACGCTTTATTCCTCATTGGACAATATCTTATGTATGATGACAAGTTGAAAAAAATTACCTTACTGGAAAATATATTATGTATGATGACAAGTTGAAAAAAGTACATTATAATTTTAATGTTATGCTTTATCACCTAAAATTTAAACTCATCCACGTCAAGAAAGGGTTCACAAGATTCCACCCCACCAGGTTATGTGGATTTTATTATAACACATTTTTTATCGTATATTATCCAGCTACTTGCCCTGAGGACGATGGATATTTCTACGATGACATTTCTCAAAAATGTATTAAGCCATATGCTGAACGTAAGAATTACACTGATGCAACACATACTTGTATAAACAACAGAGGGCGACTAATGAAGATAGAAACCTATGATGACTGGACTTTTCTCCATCACGTGATAGGTAATTATCTATTAAAAGGGGCATCAGCTGTGTTTCTCTTTTTTTAAACTTTATGTCTTTTTTTACTGATTAGATTGATATAGAAAAACCAGAAAAATAGATATACACAAGCATACAAATTTTTGAAATTCTATTTTGTGAGATTTACTTGAGAAATACCTGTTTGGTACTTTATCACTGGCAACTGAAAAACTCAACCTTTCTATTTGTATATGATAACCACAGTAGACATGTCAAATATTTCATTTTTAATACCAAAACCATAATAACACTTGGTTATTCATAGCTATGTAGACCTTCATTATTGTTTACCGGTTTAAATAAAAACATCGATAATAATTATGTTTGAAAAAGACTTGTTTTTATCATATTTAAAGTCGAATAAAAGCGTGCACAAATTGTTACATTTCAAAATAGAATTATACGCTAATTAGATAAAAAAAACACACAATTTTATTTACACAAACATTTTTATTTCAATAATGATTATTTCTTTCTGAAATTTGAACAAAAATGAATGCATCCTAAAATAATTATTTATTATTATTTTCAGGGAATATCAACTATCTAATTGTTGAATCGTATTTCATACAAGGAAACGTCAATTCGTTGGGTTTTATTCTTAATGACAATGGCGATATTAATATATTTTTAACCGACAACCTTCATCCTGGTGTAACAGATATGCCGGCACGGGTTTTGATTTATACAAGCGATCTTTATTACCCAGTGTTTTACCTTTCTGAAGAATCAGATGAATTGCTCTTCATCTGTGAAATATATCTTAAACAGAATGATCCGACTCTAGATGGAAAAACAATATCTATCCCTGGAGATATGAAGATTACGTCAACATAGAGTTTACATTGTACCCGTATATAGTTGTCTGCGGTATCCATTCAACTCGTACTCTGACCAAATCGTACCCCCAAAATCAAGTCGTATTCTGACCTGACTTCACTGATTACAACTTCACTTTATTAAATTTTCTTGGGCACTTCATTTTTATATTTTATCAATGTTACTTGGGTGCGAGCTGACTTCTCCGATTAGTACACAACTTAGATTTTATCAGCGTAGTATCTTCCACGGATATGATTTCTTGATGTAGTGAGGGTCACAATGTAGAACTGATTTTAAGCACCCATAATTTCACCAATTAGTATTGACTCAATGGTGTTGAACTGAGTCTCCTCTACATCTGTTTCAAAATGTGCGATTGACAATTGTTAGAAATTAGAAAGCTAAGAGTCGAAGAGATAACCAAAAGCAATCCAAAGAACAGTGAAATGACAGATATTGTAGATTGTTACAAATATTTCTGTATTACCTTTAAAAAGACAGGGTCCATTGCTTCAACAAAAATAAACCTGGTTACACTAACTAGGAAATCCATGTACGAACTTTATACTAGGATTTATACAGTTAATTTGCCAATAGATTGTAAATTGCTATTTTTGACCAGAGAATGGTGAGCCGGCCTGGCTCAGTCGGTAGCGCGCTTGACTCTGGATCGTAAGGTCGTGAGTTCGAGTCCCGCCGGCGGCAGGTTGGTTTCCTGTCTTTCGGATGAGACAGTAAAAGCTGGAGGTCCCGTGTCACAGTAAATGTCGGCACATTCAAGAATCCTCACTACTCAATGACCGTAAGTGCCGAGCATAGGCCAAAATTTGAAGCCCTTCACCGGCATTTGGTGACGTCTCCATATAAGTGAAATAACAACAATAAACAAACAAACAAACAAACCAAAGAAAAGAATGGTATCAATTTTATTATATAATTTTATTATATGGTTGTTAACTTTGGGGTTTCTCCAGTACAGATTGTATTGAGAAGGTACATTTGGAATTTTTACGAAATATATATTTAAACACCTAAATGTTGTATAGTCAAACTGGTGGTACCCGATTAAGTGTACAAATTAAAATTATTATGGCGACATATTGAGACAAAATTATGTCATCAAATGCAAACAAATTCACTCGTGTTATTTATTATTTTTATTCCAACACAACATTTCTGATGATTTCCACAGTCTTTGGTTACAGGCTGTTAAGTGATTTTAGAAGACATAGGAAGGTATAGGTGACGTATGGTATCGCCAAACATTGTAATATCAACTGGCTAAAACATGTTATTAAACAAATGAATGATTATCTAATCAATATTTATAAATATGGTCTCAGTCGATTGAGAATTCAAGTAAAGGTTCTTTGCACAAACTGTAAAACCTGATTTAAACCTAGAAAATTACTGAAATAAGTAACATTCCTAATTATTATAAAAACTTTTTAACAAAATATAGAACAATAAACCATCGCTTCTCTGGCATCGTTGGCAGATGAAATAATGTATCAAGAAATGATAGGACATCTGATCTATGTATTGTAGATGAAGTTGGTGACGAATACCAGTACCTGTTGGTATACAAGACGTTTATACACTGATACTGTCTTTTTATATACTAACCCGAATATCTTCAAGTTTGTTAATCTTACGACAAGAAACGATATCGTCTTGAGCATTATAACTTTGGGAGTATGTTTATAATAATTATAATAAATCTATGTATGTTTTAAAGTTATACATGCAGCAATAGCAATAAAACATCAAAATAGTATTATGTTTAGAAAGAGCTTCAATATGATATATTACAATCCATGTTATCTTCTGAGGAAAAATCCCAAAAGCTCGGTTTAAGTTAAAATGGCGGCCATATTGGATTTTAAAAAGACACTTATTAATGATGCTAAACTAAATATAAAGGTATAAATATACTTCAGAACTGACAGAAATGTTTATAATTGTGAACACAAGGTAATTGCTATGATCTTTCAAGTTGGCATGCTTTACTGAGAATTTAGTTAAATAATTATGAAAAACTTGTGCATTTGACCATCCAGTTTCTGACATTTCACCTTCAGCTCCAGGTAGGCTTCCGTGTAAAAGATCATTACTCCATCTCTATCCTTTAAATACATAATAAGGTGGCAGATGGTTACCAGAGGCATTTCCTGCAGCAATAAGTGTTGTGAGAGATGACGTCTCTGATGTGATTGCTTCAGCCTTAGATTTTTTTTACAACAAACAATTTTTAATGGATTATGTTGAGTACTTATACCCGTTTCATCTATTTTTAAAATCCTATCAGGGCGCTGTGATAAGCCTTTTTGTCAGACAGTTCTTTATAATAATTGCGAAGTTTTTCTTTTGCTGCCGATTCAGCTCTGCTCATTGAAAGATTTTGAGCCGTCCGCACAGAAAGATCAGGCCATCTTTTCAAAAAACCATAAAACCAACAGTTGCTGAGTGCATTTGTAGATTTCAAATATTTATTTAAAGAAGAAGCATAATCGTTTGCTAATGACTGCACACCTAGTTTATTGTAACCGTATCCAATGCTAGCCATATAGTTAATGTGATCATGTAGCATCCCTCCCCATGTACAGTGAAAATTGTGTCAAACCCAACAGAGGCATGAATGGAAACATTTCCCCTTGTGTGGTCTCTTAGACTGGATTCTGGGACGTCATATCTGCGTGCTGCTCTATAAACAGACATGTCATCTCTAGTGCATGCTACATAAGCATTGTGTTTATTGCAATCTCTTAATCTTTGGTTTGGCATCCTGCAAAGGTATATGTAGTGAATAGTGTTTGATTTTCTTATGGTTTTTTTTTCATATCTAGGTACTGTATTTTATGGCATGGAAAGAAAAGTATTGAAACTTTAATAATTGTATATTAGATCTAGATTTTCATATGAATAATAACATTTTATAATTTGTTAATATTTTTCATTTTACAATTCTTTAAAAAAAATTTTTTGTTGATATTTGTTCATTTAATTCATAATTAAAGCATTGAAATTACTGCTGTGAATGTGTTGTTTTTTCTTTTGTAATAGGTGCATAGGACGAATAAAAAACACTTATTGACTGGGGATAATTCCCTTGAGTTCTTACTCAAATCCAGGAAAAAAGGGGGTAACTCATGGTTAAAATTTGTATACGCAATTAAGTATAGACAGCGTAACAATTGCTGACAATAGGATAATAGTATGAAAAGTCAACCTAGCAGGCTGGATAAGTAAATACATAGATGGACTTGAACTTTTCAAGGAATAAATGTTTTAAATATTTAATTGGCAAATTTATATGTTTAAATTTTAATAAACATCATAAAGTTGTATTTTTTATTTTATGATCACAAATGAGATGCATGGGACATTTTTTAAACACATCTTATTATGGCAAATGACCAGGATTTTTACATATACCCTCCATCCCCACCTGGCCAGGGAATATTTTAGATTACTGGTGGCCAAGCTGACAAACTGAACTCGCATTACACACAAAACAACACATACATATTTACATAGACACTTCAAACATACACAATATATCTTATCATAAGTAAAGTTGTACATAAAATACACCTGTCCAACAAATCCAAACAAAACATTCACATGTATACAAAAATAAATAAATAAATAGATAAATAAATATTAACATTTTTTTCAATTTGTAGCTATAAAATTAAAATGAAAATTAAAAGATTTAATAGATAAATAAATATTAACATTTTTTCTCAATTTGTAGTTATAAAATTAAAATTAAAAATTAATTAAAAAAATAAAATTAAATGAATAAATAAATATTAACATTTTTTTCAATTTGTAGTAATAAAATTAAAATTAAAAATAGAAAAAATAAATTAAATAAATAAATATTAACATTTTTTCTCAATTTGTAGTTATAAAATTAAAATTAAAAATTAATTAAAAAAATAAAATTAAATGAATAAATAAATATTAACATTTTTTTCAATTTGTAGTTATAAAATAAAATTAAAAATTAATTAAAAAAATAAAATTAAATAAATAAATAAATATTAACATTTTTTTCAATTTGTAGTCATAAAATCCGTTAAAAAATGAAGTGATCAAATACATTAGATCTATTTTTATATTTACATTTCTAACTAGTCATATACATCAGAAACATGTGTGATATATATGTCTGTGTACATTGATAATTCCCCAACCATCATATACATACAGTACATGTAACGGTAAATATAATCCCACGAATGAAAAGTGATGGGAGACAAAAACCTGCGGGAAAATCAGTCCCACTAATTTCCTAAATGGATTTATTTTTCTCCCATGAATTTACAAATGGGAAAAAATTGTTCATAGGATTATTTATCCTATGGAATTTTTAGTGGGATTTTGGTGGGAGTGAAAATCCCACCGAAAATCCCATGGGATTTTTACCTTTGAAAATCAATCAAAGGTAATACCTGCCTCACAATTAATCCAACACTTAAAATATGTACAGTGTCCAGGGAGACCATGCCCCCTAAAGTTAAAGTTGATAAAATACAAAATGTAGGTGTAAAACCTTTCTATAAAAAGTCGGAAAATTAAAAACAGATTTCCCAAAATTTTCGCAGCTGGCTCCGCTCGTCGAATATTTTAAATGTTTTGCATCCCTCCGAATTTAAATTATCACTGTGTTTTTTATGAGGTATGCATTGCATAACAGTTTTAAAAGGCATAATTATGTGTCACCAGCCTCAACCCACCCACCCATTTAAAAATGTTATAGATCCGCCACTGTTGAATATGTTTATTGCATAATTAAAACCTATACGAAAACATTTTTATCGGAAAAGCACTTTCATTTTTAATTTGCTTCGTATTTCATTGAAAACTATAAGTTAATTTGTCATTGCACATAACAGTATGCACAGGGAGAAGCATCATTAATGACCAATCAGATTTTAGAACAGTAGTATTTGCGGATCGTTTAAAATGGCTGCGCCTACGATGTAAACATGGCAATGCTTTCCAGGAAATCATTGAGACGAGTGACGTAGCTCCTGATGGAGATATTTTCTGTTCTTTACGCACAATAAGAACCAATTTCTATTTCATCATTACATTTTATCTATTTATTTCTTAATTCACCTATTCGCAGCGGAAGGGATGACCCCAAATTTTCTGTATTTTCACTTTTACTTTGCATAGGCCCACTTTAACTGCTTTAGTGCTTAGCGTCAATGACACTGGGGCACTATAATACGTTACTTAGTCATAGAGATCAGAAGTCTGACTGTTGCACCAATATATAAATGAACATCGTATCGTATTGTACACGCATGTCAGCCATGTGCAACCAATTTGAAGTTTATAATTATAATTACATTAGTTGGACAACGATGGTTTAAATGCCGTAATAAATAGTAAAATTCTGGCTATACTAATAGCGCCTGCTCGTAGAATTTCATGAAAAAGCGAGTAATGAACCATGGATTTTGGAAGAAAAAGAAAGATTTCCGGTCCTGGTTCCTTTCAGTTGGATCCATCATCGCGACTGAAAGTTGACAATCTTTTTGAGAAGAAATTTATGTTTACTAAAACTTCTGAGGAACTTTGGGAGTTATCTCACATTTTAAATTCAGCCAACTCCAACAAAGTGAAATGGCAGATACCAGAGTTGATGGAAATGAAGACGAGTTTAAATGAATTGAAAGACAGACTGAGTGATAAGGAAATATGTGTTTGGCATGATCACACAAATTGTATGAATATGGCTGGAAATGTGAATAGCGAAATTCGACAAAGGATCAAACCTGAACTTTGTACTCAGGCCTGGTGCAAATTTTACGAAATTTTATCTTCATATGAAATTGTTGATTTTTCTTCACCTAACTTTAACTCCGTGCATTTATGTGAAGCCCCAGGTGCTTTTGTAACAAGCTTGAACCACTTCCTTGTTTCACATGGTAAGCGTATAAACAAAACACATTGTACAAAAAAATCAGTGAAATTTTCAAATCATAATATTAAAATGTATTTAATGAAGAAATATTTTATAATATATATAACTATTCACACTATATTTAAAAAATAGCTTTGAAATACTTAAACACTTAGAGGTAAATTTAAGTCACATCCTAAAATAAATAAAGAACAGCGGAAATTTTAAAGGGGTATAAGTTTTGTCTTTTTTTTTTCTTTTTCTTTAATACTTAGATTGATATACATGTATAATAACAAAAAGAGATATGCTTAATGCAGAGGCATGAAAATTCTTAAATTCCTATATATTTTGTGAAAGATTTCTCAAGCAACTTTCACAAATTATGTAGGGATTTAAGAATCGTTATACCTGTCTATATCTCTTCTGTTATTTCATATCAATCTAAGTACATGTAAAAAAGGGAAAAAAAAAAAAAAAAAAAAAAAACAGTTAAAAATTTAAACACCATTCAAAATAATATCTTTCATTTGCAAAATTTTCTATATCAGACATTTTAAAATAAAAAAAAATTACTGGTCAATCGAACCAGTGAATAAAGGAATTTTACTGGTCAAAGAAAATTTTTTTACTAGTCTGTATATACAAAATTGAAATGAAATGGAAAATTACTGGTCATTTGGACCAGTTATCAGATGGATTTCATCTGACTTTTGTAAAATTCACCGTTTTTTCTGGCAAGATTGGTGAATTTCAAAAACTCTGCTATATAGACAATATATTATAGATTTATTGATTTAGGTTACCAAGGAACATGGACATGGATAGCTTCAACATTAAATCCATACTATGAGGACAATATTGTCGGTCAGATGATTGATGATGACCGCTTCATAAGGGAGACAATTGACCACTGGTATTTTGGTGAAGACAATACAGGTAACCTGATGGACTGGACAAATCTGAAAAGTCTTGTTGCCATAACAACAGAAATGGCACCTGTCTCTTTGGTACACATGCATTTTGTATTCACTTTTACATTTGATCAAATTGATTATTCATTTCAAATTCATTACATGTAATGATGTATATACATGTGCTGTAAATGTGGATATTTTTGTGGGACTTTATTTTCACGATACACCAGTTCTAAATTTATTTGCTAGATAATATTTTTGCAATTCAGAATGCCCATTTTGACACTCTATTATTATACTTCATTACGCAAAGATTTTAATCATGCAAGTGAGAGTTCTCGTGAAATTATGAATAAATAAGATTCTTGTAAATAAAACCAGATTTACAGTATTCAATCACCTGGGATTGATCTCAAGACCAAAATCCTATTTTCTACTATAGAGCGTTTGAGTACATATAGAACAGAGAAAAATATAATTTTTATGGAAAATAAAAACCATGTGTACTAATAATGTACATCAAAGTATTTCTAAATGTATTACATAACACATACACAATTTTCAAAATTTTTGGTCCAGAGATGTGAAAGTTGTCTATAAAACCTAATGTAAAATACAGGTAGAAACCTCTATTGCGACGTGTTTAGTTTCTGAATTGAAGAGCAGAGATGAATTGTGAACTATATAAGGGCTGTTTTAGAAAGCCAAAATTTTAAAATTATTTAGATAGTTTGAAACTCGGTCTTTCGTGAAATACTAGTTAATGTACAAAACCACTAATTCCCAGCTTGGTCGCGCCTTTCATGGCATTTACGGTCTCACAGGATTTAATGTAGGCCTAGAAAAGAGGAGTAGAGGAGTATTTGACCTCTAAAAATTTGGCATATTCTGTTCAAAGGGTGAATTTGACGTAAAATGTGATTAGCGATCTAAAGTTTTACATAATACATTTAAATGATATGCAAAAAATTCCCAAAAGACAATTATAATTTGTTTAGGTACCAACTGTTTTTATAGACACTGTTTCTAAGTAAGATGTTGACGTGACTACTTAAATCTCAGAAACTAGACTTTTTTCAGATATAAAGCATAGGCCTATATTTAGACCTAAATTGCATTGTCGCCATTGACGTTTAAAACTCAAATTCTGTCGAACTGTTTCCTTATTCCCAATTACTACAATGCGCTACTAAAACGGCTTTTGGCCCTGTTAGCATTTTCTCTGAAAGAATGAAACATTTCCGCTCAATTCAATATTAATCTTTGACACCTCCCCTTCAGATTTTATTTTATGTCAAATCTCTTTAACCACGTGAAAAAGGTTCTATATATTAAATTTGCTTGTTTATATTCACTTGATTGGTCACTTGTGTTCACATGACAAAAAAGTAGGTAATACAGGCTGTTCTGTTGATCATTTCAAACCATCGTCATGATATGACAGAAATTTATAAGAGTAGAGGACTCAATCTTCTGGATGGATTTATGTAATAAATTCTGTGCAGTTACAAATTGTACAAGTGAATTGATTTTATGTAAGATAATGGATCTAGATATAAATGCCTTTGAGAAAATCGTGAAAAACCTTGTACTATATGTATCCAAATGCACTATAAGAGGTTTAATTTAAAGGATTATTGAACTAAGTGGTTTTGAGAATGTGGTCTTGCAAGACAGGTGGTCTTTTACGACTGTGGTCTTATAAGACAGGTGGTCTTTTACGACTGTGGTCTTATAAGACAGGTGGTCTTTTACGACTGTGGTCTTATAAGACAGGTGGTCTTTTACAACTGTGGTCTTATAAGACAGGTGGTCTTTTATGACTGGTCTTATAAGACAGGTGGTCTTTTACAACTGTGGTCTCATAAGACAGGTGGTCTTTTATGACTGTGGTCTTATAAGACAGGTGGTCTTTTATGACTGTGGTCTTAAAAGACAGGTTTCACTGTATTTTCAATGACCAAGTTGACACTAGAGAAGAAGATTGAACAGACATATTATTAGATTTGAGAATGGATGATGAATCTTAGCCCACTCACCCCTACAGACACATTTGGACTGGTCTTAGTCATTGATTTACAGAAGAGTCCAATATTTTTCAGGGGTAGATGAGTTAATGGTTTTTTTTTTGTATTGTATTTGTAAAGGAAATCTAAGCTGTAAATTTCATGTGGTTCATTACTGATCACTGAAATTGCTGAAAGTTTCAAGTAAATTAAGATTTTATTGAATTAGAATTAAGTGTTTAGTCTCAAGTACATTATATATATATATATATATATATATATATATATATATATATATATATATATATATATATATATATATATATATATATTAGAACTTACAGGATTTTCTACCTCGTAGATTCTAAGTCCAGTGTCTAAAGAATTGGGAAGATATACAGTGTTTTAACTAAGAAAAATATATTTTGAGAGTGAGACATATGTTTGAAAACACTTTATTCTTTATTTGACACTCGAAACTGAGAATTTCTGTATACATTTGGGGGAATTAAAAGCTATTTTCACATTGGGAATGGGTTCTGTAACCAGACCCAAATCTTTCCTAGGAAAATCATTGACTTGAAACACTAAACATTTTTGTTTTATTTTCAAATTAATTTTCATTGATAAAAAATCCATTATTTATTTCATTTTGTTTTTTTTATCTTAGGTCACAGCTGATGGATCTATTGACTGTCAAGATAACCCAGCAGAACAAGAGCAAGTAGTTGCCCAGTTGCAGATGTGTGAAGCATTTGCGGCGTTGTTAATTTTGTCACCGGGGGGCAGTTTGGTGTTGAAGAAGTTCACCATGTTTGAACATGAAAGCATTTGCCTCATGTTCATTTTGAATTGTTTGTTTGACAAGGTAATTGTATGAAAAGCCTATGTGAAGACCATGATATATTTCAACATTGATTTATGGCAAATAAAGACATTTAAATTTGATCAATGATTTATCAACAACAATGCAAGACAAAAAGATAATACAGAGTGTCCCATAATATATGTCACACTTTGATTTCTTTATAATTCCATGAGTTGATATTAAAGAAAGTGAAATTTGGCATACACTGTAGGTGTAAATTTTATGGTAAAATTTTATTTTGGAAAAGTACGGGAAAATCTGGAACGTCATTCCAGAATAATGACGTCATCAATGATGTCATCAAAACTTCTAACATGGAACCTTCAAATCAGCGGTTTGCAGTAGTTGTTAAGTTGTTTTATGAGACAAAATCAGCAGCTTTAGTTAGCAGAGCCATGAAAAAGAAGTATCCAGGACTTATTAAACTGAATAGGAAGATAATTTACAAAATTATTAGCAAATTTGAAAATAGGGAGACAGTTAATGATATAAGACATTGTAATGCAGGTAGACCAAAGAATGTGTGCACAAAAGAAAATATTGCTTCTGTTGAGAAAGTGATAACGGAAACTCCACAACGGTCAGTTAGTCAAGTCATGCACGATTTAAATGGCGAAATTAGTAAATTAAGTGTACATGGAATATTAAAATTTGAGTTAAACCTGACATTGTATAAGATCAGCATTATGCAACACCTAAAACCGTCGGACATTGACAGCCGTCTTTGACTTTGCACACTGGCTTTTAGGAAAGTCAGCGTCTTTTCCAAGCTCTATCTGGTTTTCAGATGAGGCTCATTTTTATTTGAATAATGCAGTGAATAAACAAAACACTAGATTCTGGGGCACTGAGAAGCCAAACATATATACAGAAAAACGAAATGGCGAAAAGGTAACTGTATGGGGCCGCACTAAGCAGCAGTGGAATAATCGGTTCGTTTTCTTCAAAACAGTGACCAGAATACTGTAACTGTTAATTGTGAATGTTATTTGCGTCTGTTGAGATCCAAACTTTACCAGTTCTGACAAGGAAAGTAAAGAATTTAAATTCAGTTTGGTTTCAGCAAGATGGGGCAACACCTCATACTTCAGGCAAAGTCATTGAGTGGTTAGATACGACATTTGGGGATCAATACATTTCATTCAGGACGCAGAATGTTTGGCCACCCCATTAACCAGACCTCAACCCTTTTGACTTTTTTATTTGGATTTCTTAAGGACAGAGTGTATACACCGACTCCTGACAACAGTAATATGTTAAAATGTGCGATTCGCAGGGAAATACAGAAAATTTCAGTACAAACCCTCAAAACAGTAATTGCAAAATTCAGGAAAAGAATAACGTTGGTCTTTGAGCAGAGAGGATGCCATTTGGAGCATATTTTTAAAAGAGTACTTCTATATTTTTAGATATATCTTTGTAACAGTGAAAGCAAATTCTATAAATTCAATAGCATAAAAACTCTAAAATATGAATATATTTTTCTAAAACTTCACCGGGATATGTAAAGAAATATAGATTTTGTGAAATTTTGAAAGTGTGACATGTATTATGGGACACCCTGTAATATCCAGTTGAAATTTAAATGTGGAAAAGTATTGAACAGAATTTATAAGGACAGCTGAAGAAAAATTAAGCATGGCAAGAAAAATCTGAAATTGGTTGAAAAAATTTCAGATTTGTTTGACAACCATGCCTAAAAAGGCCATGATGATACATGTACAGTGAAACTTGTATATAACGACCTCCTTAGGGACACAAGAAAACCGGTCTTTATAGAGAGATGGTCTTTATGTAGAGGTTTATATGTACACAGATCGTACTATTGGCAACAGCCAAAAACAGTCTTTGTGACCAGGTGGTCTTTATACACAGGTGGTTGCTAAAGCAGGTTTTACTTTTTTAATAAAACTTATTGATTTTTATATTTGCTTATATCTACTTCTCTCTCTCCCTCTCTTTCTCTCTCTCTCTCTCTCTCTCTCTCTCTCTCTCTCTCTCTCTCTCTCTCTCTCTCTCTCTCTCTCTCTCTCTCTCAATATTTACTTTATGTATTTAATGAAAAGATAGGTAGATACACAGAATTAGATATATTTTGACAGGGCCCGAGACACAGAAATAGATATATTTTGACAGAGTCGGAGACGCAGAAATAGATATATTTTGACAGAGTCAGAGACACATATATTTTGACAGAGTCAGAGACACAGAATTAGATATATTTTGACAGAGTTGGAGACACAGAAATAGATATATTTTGACAGAGTCGGAGACACAGAAATAGATATATTTTGACAGAGTCGGAGACACAGAAATAGATATATTTTGACAGAGTCGGAGACACAGAAATAGATATATTTTGACAGAGTCGGAGACACAGAAATGGATATATTTTGACAGAGTCGGAGACACAGAAATATTTATATTTTGACAGAGTCGGAGACACAGAAATGGATATATTTTGACAGAGTTGGAGACACAGAAATATATATATTTTGACAGAGTCGGAGACACAGAAATAGATATATTTTGACAGAGTCAGAGACACAGAAATAGATATATTTTGACAGAGTCGGAGACACAGAAATAGATATATTTTGACAGAGTCGGAGACACAGAAATGGATTTATTGTGACAGAGTCAGAGACACAGAAATAGATATATTTTGACAGAGTCAGAGACATCATACTATTAGATCATTTTAATGTCATTCTACACCACAGGTGCATGTGTTTAAACCTGCCACTAGCAAGAGTGGAAACTCCGAGGTTTATGTAATATGCTGTGGCTTTGCAGGAATTGATGGACAAAGAAACCAGTTTAAAGAATACATCAAACCATTCTTTTGTAAGTTGAAGTCTGATACTTCTGCCAAGACTGTCTGGGAAGACCAGCATTAATAAAAACAATATTACATGCAAGTTCATGTTGTAAGATTTGGTCATCCAGTTACTCATCAACCCCTGAAAAACAATAGACTCTTTTGTGAATCAATGACTTAGGCCAGTCCAAAGGTGTCTTTAGGGGTGAATGAGTTAAAAATTCCCCACCCCTTAACTCATCAGCTCTGGAGAAACAATGAATTTGTCTATAACTCAAATATTTTAGGGGTGAATGAGTTTAAGAGATGAGGTTGTATTAGGTAAATTCTGAACAATATTTATATTTTTCATTGTTTTATTCTGCTATTGATGGGTTGGATTGTCTCCCTTTAAAGGTGCATTTAACAGATCTTTTGTATAAGGTCAACACTTTTATTTTCATGTAGACTTAAGCTTTTGGTAAATGACGTTTAAAAGAGGTTAAGCCTATAGTTTGACATTTTCCTAGTTGGCTATCATTACTCTGTTTCCCTAAATGAAATGTTGAGTTACCTAACTGATAGCAGATGTTGAGTTGCCTGACTGATAGCAGATGTTGAGTTGCCTGAACCAATTGTGACAAGGATTTGTTCCTCACCTATTTCATTTGAATTTGACTATGAGCCGGACTGGCTCAGTCGGTAGCGCGCTGGACTCTGGATCATGAGGTCGTGAGTTCGAGTTCCGCCGGCGACAGGTTGGTTTCCTGGCTTTCGGATGAGACAGTAAAAACTGGAGGTCCCATGTCACAGTAGGTGTCGGTATGTTAAAGAACCCTCACTGCTCAATGGCCGTAAGTGCCGAGCATAGGCCAAAATTTGAAGCCCTTCACCAGCATTTGGTGACGTCTCCATATAAGTGAAATATTCTTGAGTGGGACGGTTAAACAACAATAAACAAACAAACAATTGAATTTGACTGTGGACTCACGGCGGGTGTTACCGGTCATCAGGGAATACTTATTTCTCCATGGCACTTGACTCCACCTCTGGATTTCCAGAGGTCCATGTTTGTCCAATATTGACCATATTTGTATACCGGTATGTACACTGGACATCCTGAAGATTTATACTTTGGTATCTTAGGTTATAGAAATATTTATCTGATGGACCAGTAGTATTAGAAGAGAGTCAGTCAGTAGGCAAATTTTTTAATGGATCAGTTGAGTCACATAAATTTCTTTTTATTTTTTGCTTGGGATGTATACATAAGGAACCCACAAGGGGTCTTAGACACTGTAATTCATTTTCACCCTGTTGGTGAATAATTAATATTTTTGAGTAAAATAAACAGATAACTATATGTAGAAAGAATTTTCCAAAAATCAGTCATGGAGCATCTTTGAACTACAGTACATGTATGTGTTACATCTAGTCACCAATGGTGCATGATTTGGTTGGTCTTTAGCTGAAGAAGTGGGAAGGCTTGTCAGATTATTTGTACAATGTCTGTGGTATGTTTCCTGATACAGCACATAGCATAAATTTATTATTCACCAAAAGGCAAAACACAAAACATTTGGTTCATACACGCCTTGAGTAGTCCTTGAATTTTTGGCCTATTTGACCTACTCTTTTTAAAAGTCCTTGAAAATAATGCTGACGTCTTCTAAAGACTTGAAATAAGCAAGTATCTTATTTGGCTATGCAAATTTATTGTCCTAGAAAATGTATTATGTGTCCTTGAAGTGTCCTTGAATTTGAATGCCAAGTGCCTGTACAAACCATGAAATGAATAAAAAAAAAGGATAAAAAAAAACCAACATGTTAGGTGTAAAAATAAGAAGAATAAATCCTTTCATCGAATTGAATAGATTTAGAAATTTCTGAGGAAATTGAGAAAGTTGATTGATACACATATTATGTTGTTATTTCACTAAAATCTATGAAATAACTGACAGGTTAATTAAGATTTCAATGTTTATTTTACTTGTAGCAAATGACCTATGTTCCTATTGCATGTGCCTCTTAGAAGATCTGCCTGCTAGTTTTCTGGCCCAGCATAAACTTATGTGCCAAAAGTTCACAAATTTCCAACGGGAAACAATCAAACACAATCTGGATCACTACCCATCCGTATCCGAGCAGTACAGTGTGTGGATGCAGAATATTAAAGATTACTGTGCCGAATTGTATATAAACAGATATGAGATCATGAGCCTACCACCCATGAGTAGAATTGTCTCAAATAAACATGTGAGTATACCAGTTGGCTTAAAGAGGCATTAGCTGTGTTAACCAAAATAACCCCAAAAATTATTTTGATTTTTTTTTCTACTTCTACTTCTTGTGTTTGATGTACAATAACATTATCTTGATAAAAGCTGTGCACAGGCATAAAAAAATCTTTAATTCCTAAATTTACATACCGACTGTTATTCCCTTCATTGCAAGTATATAGAATGACTGTTTTCATATTTCAATAACACAAGTCTGTCGTTGCGTGACCCAAATGTTTCACCGCTTTACTGTTTGGCATAGGAGTAAATGAACATTCTAGAAATCTTTTCCATGTATTTGTCAGACAAGTCTTCTCTGAACATATGAATGAATCAACAAAGAATAAAATAACACACTTTAATTTCATATTTTTTATTTAATCTTAAAAGCCATTTAATACCACAAAACAAACAAAAATCACAGAAAGAAATCGAAAACACAAGACTAGGCCTGCATCTGAAGCATACTGTACATGCCCATATTGTGATAGGTCTAGGTCATGTTATGAAAAGAAAGACAGGCCACAGAAATGAAAATTCACTTTTTTAGTTGCATTGCTTGTAATTTGAACAGAAAAAAGGAGAGTCAGATCTAGTGCAATTTTGTCAAGCATCTCTGATAAACAGCTTGCTTTGCCGTCACCATATATTCCTGTAAGAGACAATTTGTCACTCGCATCGTGTAAAATCGGCTCTCATTTCAACTCAGATCTTATAGGCCTAATTGCTAGGGTACTTCCCAGGTCCATCTTGTTTTTCACAACCTGTAATGTTAATGCCGAGCATAAGGTTTCTCAGTAAATTGATGGAATACTTTATATTATATAGTTAGACCTATTGTGTTCGCATTATGAAATATATGATCAGCTGGTAAATACTGAAGTCTGAATTGACCTACATAACAACATATGGACCTATCATACTTTATAGCCTAGGCCAACACGGACTTTCCATAACGAAGATGTCAATTATTATCTTTTAAATAGACAAATAAAACTTTGTTATTTCACAACATAATCTACATTTGTCTTGTTTCAATTGATTTAAAGTATTTGCTAGTGGGCTAGCCTATATACTGAAATACAAAAACATCACTGATACAGAATTTCCCCGCTGATTCAGCGAAAAAAATGTCAAGTACAGTAGAATGGCTACCTGTGGTTGTCATGAATGAATATTAGCAGTCACACTCAAACTTCCTGTAGTATATCCCACTGATAAAATATCAGAATTCAAATGAAGATTTGTTGTAAACAACGATTATCTGTTGCTATCCAAATCGCACATGGTAGGCGTATCAGCCATTTGCACACAGCCCATTCAGGCAATTCTCTTCTGACACATCTAACCCGCCACTATTAAATGGTCTAATATTACAAATCACGAACTAAATCTGATAATAAGTATTCAAAATTGTCCATATCACTAGTTTCTTTCAAAATGATAAAAGAAAAGAAATTAAACCTTAATTTCATTTTATATTTGCAATCTGAAAAGAGAACTACTTCTCATGTCAAAACAGTTGTTGAGCTATTATGTCATATGAAAACACCCGCACAAAGTCAGTATTCTGGATTGAATTGAATATCCAGTGGACTACACTGAAAAATGGTTAAGTATATAAAAACAATTGCTCATGGAAAAAATTTATTGTGCAGCAGTTCGTACTACACAGAATTTTTTCCATGAGCAATTGCTTTTATACCCCAATGATGCTCAAAAAATGGAAAACAATCTTTAAGTAAAAAAATGTCAAATAAAGATTTCTCAGCAATTTTCACAATATATATAGGAATTTAAGAAATTTTTTGCCTGTGTGTATCTTTTTTGCTAAGTGTATATCAATCTAAGTGGTAAATAGAAGGAAAAATTGTTTTGTATTCTGATTATTTGAGCTGTAAAGGAGTTGACCTAGATATCAAAATATTCTGTAGATAACATGATGGAGTAGACTATAGAATTGAATGTACTCTAGATTACTTTGTCTATAAAAAAAAAATTAACTCAGTAACAGACATATTCTGTAGATCATTTGAGCTGTGACTGTGCTGACCATAATGTTGAAATATTCCTTACATCACGTCAGCTGTGTTGAAGTTGACTCTTGTTGTGAAATGTTCCGTATGTAGATTGAGTAGCTGTGATTGAGTTGATTGTAATATTGAAATATGCTACAGATCACTTGACCTTTAACTCGTACACCCCTAAAGACACATTTGGACTTCCCCAAATCATTGATTTATAGAAGAGTTCATTGTTTCTCTGGGGTTGATGAGTTAAATCATTCAACCCTGAAATTCAAATGACAACAGATCACTTGATGTTTGAACCAATCATCCGTAATATTGAAATATTCAGTAGATCACTTAAACAGTCAAGTAACGGACTCTATCATTTTTGATGGGATGTGTTTGTTATGTTGTATTCTGGGATTTTTCCACTAAAATCCATGTTCTGAATTTTTTACTGTCAATGTGGTGAGCTGTTAGCTACATCATATCAATGGTAAATAACATTATGTATGTTTGTTTGTGACAAAATCCTGTCAGTAATTAAATTTTTTGGAATAATGATGGTCATCATAGGGAAGTTGAACTGTATAATAACAGATATTTGAGCTAACTACCGTATGTGCCTGCTCCTCCACAATACACTAGGCATAATATATAAAAGTCGCAAATCTTTCAGACTAGACTGAAAACTCAAGATGGCATAATGCTCAGCACATTATACAGCTCAACTTGCATTGGCTCAAGTACATAGCATAAGTCATGTAAGTGATTAATTCATTCATCCCTAAAGACACATTTGGACTGACCTATGTCGTTGATTTAAAGAAAAGTCCATTGTTTTTCAGGGGTTGATGAGTTAAATTAAGAGATTTCACATACAGGTAACTGAATCAGTTAAACATTCTGAAATATTGTAGTGACATTGAACTTTCAATTTTTAAAAAAAAACTTACTCAGCACTTTAATTTATTGTCTTGACACAGATGATGAAGAGTATGATAAATTCTGGAAAGAAGCAAATGAAGTTTTGGGATACAAAACGACGACAGGGGACTTTTAATGACAGATCAAAGTTATCCCAGTTGCCATGGAAACATAAAGTACAGCAAATAGAAACATATGATGTGGATTTAACGCATATTAACTGGTTTCAGGTATAATGAATCTTTCACAAAATTTTACTTCTCTCATTTAGGTCACTTGAGAAATTCACATGACCTTATACCGCCAGTCTTAGTTACATTTGTCAAAACAATTGAACAATTTTAACAACTTCTTGAAAAGTACTTTGTCAATCATCTTCAAATTTTGTAAAAAGCTTCTTTAGATTAAAGGAAACACAAATTGTGAATTTTGTGATTCTTGTACCTCCTGCTCTGGGCTGTTTCTGTGGGGTAAAAACTGCCAAAAATAGCCTAATCATGGAAAGTCTTCTTTTTCCTCCTGCAAGTGAAGTAGAAAAATGCAATACATGGCTAGAAAGAGATTAAAGCCCTCTACCAAAATTGTGAAATTTCTTACCCCCAGGGTTCAATCCATAGGGTGGGGCCAGTATGGCTATATAGTGATAATGTACCTTATCTTAGAAAATCATACTTCCATGACTTGTAATGGACATTTCGCTCAGGTGAGCATTTAGGCCTGTTGAGCCTCTTGTTTTAATAATAAAATATTTCTTACAGCTGAAAGAATATCAATCAAATCATTGTATCTAATATTGCATCCCCAGTGAAGTCGCATGAGGATGAAAAAGGGCTTGGGTGTCTACGATGCTATAAGTAAAAATAAAGTTTTGACCTTATTACCCAAAAATCTTTTCAAGAGCATCTTTGAAAAGTAATTCTTTTCACACTCAGAACAATGATAATAAGGTGGCTGATTGGATTATTTGTGACCCACTTGACCAACTGAAATTTGTTGCAATCCATCATGGTGTGCATGTGCTCAGTGTATGTGTAGGTGTACATTGCGTCTGGAACTTTGAACACACCTATTTTCAAAACATTTTTTATTTAAATTTAGTAGCATTTCTTGGACAGAATTTAAAAAAAGTTTAATTCAATGACACCTTGGTCAGGGTATTTTTTTTTGTAGATAGAGCAGAGAATGATGTGATGAAAAAAGTCCTGGGGTCAAGATTTGTAGATCGAGCAGAGAATGAAATTAGAGAAAAAGCCCTGGGTCAGGGTTTTTAGATGGAGTTGTGAATGAGATGAGAGGAAAGGTCCTTGGTCAGGGTTTGTAGATGCAGTAGTGAGTGAGATGAGAGGAAAGGCCCTGGGTCAGGGTTTGTAGATGCAGTAGTGAGTGAGATGAGAGGAAAGGCCCTTGGTCAGGGTTTGTAGATGCAGTAGTGAGTGAGATGAGAGGATAGGCCCTGGGTCAGGGTTTGTATATGCAGTAGTGAGTGAGATGAGAGGAAAGGCCCTTGGTCAGGGTTTGTAGATGCAGTAGTGAGTGAGATGAGAGGAAAGGCCCTTGGTCAGGGTTTGTAGATGCAGTAGTGAGTGAGATGAGAGGAAAGGCCCTTGGTCAGGGTTTGTAGATGCAGTAGTGAGTGAGATGAGAGGATAGGCCCTGGGTCAGGGTTTGTAGATGCAGTAGTGAGTGAGATGAGAGGATAGGCCCTGGGTCAGGGTTTGTAGATGCAGTAGTGAGTGAGATGAGAGGAAAGGCCCTTGGTCAGGGTTTGTAGATGCAGTAGTGAGTGAGATGAGAGGATAGGCCCTGGGTCAGGGTTTGTAGATGCAGTAGTGAGTGAGATGAGAGGAAAGGCCCTTGGTCAGGGTTTGTAGATGCAGTAGTGAGTGAGATGAGAGGAAAGGCCCTGGGTCAGGGTTTATAGATAGAACAGATAGAAAAGGCCAGACCAGAACTATAATCTATCTCTTTTATTTTGCTGTAGAGGAGATTCCATTGGAAAGAAGAGGTGATGAAGCAACTGGAGTGTGCACGAGGGAAGCCACTAAAGAAGATCATGAGTTCAAAATTTTGTGATGCCAAACTCTTACAGCAGCTACATGAAATATTTGAGAATATCCAGGTTCAGATGTTGATATTTTCTTATGCAACAATATTTGTTCAAGTCACTTGAGTCACCAAATTCACTTAGGGTAACTGAATGACCTTGGTGACTTGAGTCACATATGTCAACTGAGTCACTTTGGTTAATTAAGTCACTTAAGTCACCAGTCAGGTCAACTGACTAACCAGAGTCACTGAGGTCAACATACGTCACTTAGTGATTTAAGTCATTTGAGTAACTTTAGTCACCTGTATTACCCAAGTAACCTGTGTCACTTTGGTTATCTGAGTCACTAATGCCAACTGCATTATTAAGTACAACTGAGCCACTTTGGTCAATCAAGTTATTTGGGTCACCCGAGTCACTAAATTTGTAAACTGAGTTACCTTTGTCACATGAGTGACTAATTAAGTCAACTGAGTTACTTTTGTCAACTGAGTCATTTTGGTCACCTGAGTCACTTTAATCAACTAAGTTACTCGGGGACCTGCCATAGTTGGTTTCCATCCATTGTGGTTCAAGTGTGGGTGTATGTGGTACATAGATTTTCAAAAATTGTTAAATTGGTTCTTTTCAGATTTGGTCTGTAGTATCTTTATGTTAGGCCAAGTAAAAAAATACTTCTGGTTCTCAGACACCGCTGCACATAAAAAAATCGCCGATGAAATAATTTTATTCACATTTCATAAAAAAATCACTGCTGTGCAGCAAGCAAAAAATGTCAGTCATTTCAAAAGGCTTAAGTTTCCTTCTATTTGTAGTTCAAAATACATTTCTAAAACCCAATTAGGAACTAAAATAATTATTTTATTGGCAGTAATCTTAACCTTATGCTCGAAAATGTCACAGAACACATCATATGTTTTTTTCGGCTGTTGCTTGCAGTTTATGGAGGAAGTGGAAGTTGGGTTTTAAATGAAAGAACCGATACCGAAGGGAACTGAATTTCAGGATGTGTTAAAATGATGATACATGTAACACTATATAGCGTATAAATCTGAATTAAATGTATGTGAATGATAAAAGTAAAATTAGTTACTGTAAATAAAAGTTTTAATGAAATACATAAAAATTGATAGCTATTGTAATAAAAAATGAAACTTTTAAAATTTGCATTGATTTTTAGACACATAGTAGTTACATTTTGTACAGCTTTGTAAATTAGTAATGATAATGATTGATGATAATTATAATGATTCATTTACAATTAATTTTTTTATAGTTTCAAAACAATTTTATGTTTTGATAAGTATATAATCTTTTAGCGATTTTATATTTTTGTTGAAATTTCAGTTTTAAAACCAAGTGAACAAGACAATCACACAACTTTTTGTTACAATTTATTTAAGGTCTCAGTAAAAGACATTTTTTTGTTACATAAAGTCTTCTTATTTTCTTGCCTTCAAGGTATATAAACAATAATTTGGAAATAAAAATAAAATACCTACTTCAGGATGGCTAATTGTCTGAGAAATTGAATATTTTGTTTACATGGCCTTAACAGCAGGGCTTTTTTTCCTCCAAATTTATAGCCGATATTGAGCTATATACCCAATTACAAATCATATCTTTATTTCACAATTTTTTGGTCAAAAATTCCCAATCAAGAACGAACATAACATCTATTCATTATTTCTCATTTTTATACTATTTTCAATAATTGCGTTTTCTTTAATACTATACGCAATGGATATTTGGGCCAACACCATCATTTGGGCCAGTATTCCTGAACTTTAAAAGCCCCCCCCCCAAAAAAAAATGAAATTGCAAATAATTCCATATTTTAAGCCAAAGTTGTTTTGTAGCTAGATGGGAACAAAAATGACAAAATGTTTCAGTGAATGCCATGGTGATTGTGAGAGAGGTCGTGTGCCACATTTGAACCCCCCCCCCCCTTTTTTTATTTGCTGCTCTTAAATTTGTTCTTAAATTTGTTTTGTAAATAGATGGGAACTGAGGTAATGGTCAGTTGTTCAGTAGCTAGATGGGAACTAAGGTAATGGTCAGTTGTTTTGTAGCTAGATGGGAACTCAGGTAATGGTCAGTTGTTTTGTAAATAGATGGGAGCTCAGGTAATTGTCATTTGTTTTGTAAATAGATGGGAGCTCAGGTAATTGTCAGTTTTTTTTAAATAGATAGGAACTAAAGTAATAGGTCATTTGTTTTGTAGCTAGATGGGAACTAAGGTAATGGTCATTTGTTTTGTAAATAGATGGTAACTGAGGTAATGGTCAGTTGTTTTGTAAATAGATGGTAACTAAGGTAATGGTCAGTTGTTTTGTAAATAGATGTTAACTAAGGTAATGGTCAGTTGTTTTGTAGGTAGATGTAAATTGGAACCCAGGTAATACTCAATTGTTTGTAAATAGATGAAAACTCAGGTAATGGTCTGTTTTTTTGAATGGTCAGAATCATAATTATTTTTTAAGACTGATTACATTATTTCTCAGAATTATCAAATAAAAATGATTAAAGTATTTTCCATAATTATCAAATTTTACAATGAGTATGTTATTTTGCAGAATTTTCAGAATTTATAAAAGTGATTATCGGGTAATGATGTCATATCTTAGAATTATTACATTTTAGAATAATTCAATTATTTCTTAATATCATCAGATTTTTAAGATGAATATGTTATTTTTTCAGAATTCCATGCTGTTACATTCCTCCAATGTGAGTGACATTGTGTTGAGAAGTTTGACATGTATAATTCCAATGTCACAGAAGTCCGTCGACTCTTATACACTTGTGATAGAATCGGAGAATTCACATCTATGGAACATTGATATTCCAAAACTACAGACCTTCAACTGTGTTGTCAAGGTAACGTCAGTATGTCACATTTATATTTACCTACCTTAATTGAAAAAGTCTTCCCTGTGCTTGTCGCTACAGTGTAACCTGTCTTGAAAGACTACTGTCGTGAAAAGCCACCTGTCTTTTGAGATGAAATTCTGAAACTTCAGTAGAGTCTTGTTATGTCAAAATCGTATCAGTCGAAATTCCCGTTATGTCAAAACTGAAGAGCTGGTCCTAATTTTTTAATGAATAGAAAAAACAATGGTCATTAAAATTTTGGTTATCTTAAATTCCGGATACCTGAAAGCACATATACTGTAATAGGGATCAAGGTCCAGTGAATTTCAAAATAGCGAGATTCCACTGTTAATTGCATTTATACAAAATTGAGCTTGCTTGATCAACATTTGCTTCAGGTAAGATATTTATTCAAGATTTACAGCATAATTTTCATTGTTTAGGTAGCATCCAGTACGGCAAACATAAGCCCAACTCCCAATTTGATATATGTCTCGGACTTACATGAAACTGACCAGCAGATCAGGTGCTCAAGGGAGTTGTCATTACAACCAAGACTTATTGATTGCGTTTTGAAACTCCTTCAGGTGCGTATATCTGAATAAAATGTTTCAATGTTTTTCAAGAATTGTTTACTCTGATTTATTTACATTTTCTGGCTGTATAACAAACATATTATGTTTGAATTAGAATTTTAGATAAACATTTATACTATTGAATGGATTATTTTATGCATTGAAAATCCAACATTTTTTCAATTGTTCAAAAATTCACTTTGACAAAATGTTTCAGTGAATGGTGATTGGGAGAGAGGTCGTGTGCCACATTTGACCCCCCCTTTTTTTTTTGCTGCTCTTAAATTTGTTCTGCCCTGCTAAAATTTCCTTCCGACACTCTTAAAAATGTCAGTTTCAGGTCTTTTGTTTATTGAACAATTGTTATTGTCTTTGTGTGCCCTAAATCTACTCAGAGATACACACATACATTTAGTTCGTAGACTCCACCCAGAAAATATTGATCACCTTGGTTTTTAATGAAATTTGAAGGCTTAGTCTTCTTTTGCTTCTGAAAATTACCTTTGAGATATCGGTCACATGTACTCTATATCTGATAATTTTCGTGGGACTTTATTTTTGCAATACACAGGTTCTAAATTTATCAGTGAGATGATATTTTTCTGATTTCCAATGCCACACATCCCCCTCCCATTTTGTCATACTATTTTTGTTTTTCATTACCTGATTATTTGTTTTCGTGCGCGAGAGCTCTCATGAATTTTCATGTGATAAATTTTCGTGAATAAAACCGAATTACAGTATACTAAGGTGTACATTTTTTTTTTACAGAAAATGTTTCATAAAAATTCAGCCATGATTCTGATGAACACATGCTTAACGAGGTACACAACGGGAGTTGTCTATTTATTAAGTCAGTGTTTTCAGCAGGTATAGTATTCATAATTATTGATAACAAAATTTCCCAGTGAATCTCAAAATAACGATGATGAAAATGAGCTTTGAACTAAAGAATTGAGTTTGGAAAATAATTGATTAATAAATGTAAGAGTTTTATTGTGGATTGAAATTTTAAATTAAGTCTAAGACTGTTATGTGATCATGGACTCTGGAGATAAATTATTCACACCCACACACCCCACCCTCCCACCTCTAATGCAGCAGGAAGACATATTGGTTTTTGCCATGGCTGTCCGCCTCTATTTCTAACCATCACAAATTTTGTCCCAGCTATAACTTTCCATCCCTGGCTTTGAATGCATTCAAACTTTTAAAATATAAGTCTTGACCTTATGGGATCTCATGACCTTGACCCTGGGTCATATCTTCAAAGTCAAGGTCGCCGTACACCCATGCACAGAACAATATGATTTAGATGGTAGGGTACAGGCAGACAATTTTTTTGGTAACAAATACATCTAGTTTGTTTTTGGTCCGCTTCTCAGTAACGGTTTCCTGTCTGTCGCTTTAACTTCCTGTGTTACCTTTGACCCAAACAAAATATTTTCTTTATATTTGGCAAAATTAAAATGTATTTTATATTTTTTTTAAAGGCATATAAACTGTCAATATGAATTTTTTTGTTTGTATTGAAAGTTTCAAATACTTATAATGTTTTATACAAATAAAATGTTCTTAAATAATCTTTGACTGAAAAAACTTTATAGATAATGTTGTATATATATAAAAAAAATGGTTGTGAATTATGGATGAGTAAACATAAGTATTCTTACATAGATGGCAGGAATAACAATCGTCTGTGTATTTCATTCATTTTAGGCAATATATGCATGTCATGTTGAAAATTCTAAAGCAATATTTTGCCTTTCTAATAAAAATTTTGGTCTAATCTAGTTTTGGCCGAATCGCAGGATTTTTTTGATCAAATGACATCCTGTATGCCTTTAAATATAGTAATATGAGGAATAGTATTGGACAAAGGTCTTACTGATTTATCTCTGTAAACGTGCATAAATAAAAATCTGACTGAAAAACAAATGCAGTGGAATCAACATAAAGGTCAGGTAGAAAAATACCTGTATCGATACTGACTCAGCATTTCTATTGTTTGGCCATGTCTGGTCAGCCTTTAGATACCAGTATGTGTATTATTAACAAATTTTGTTTTGATTTTTGTTTTTCCATAAGATGCCAAACCACAAATAATCAGTGTGATACTCAAGTTCTATACATTCTGTAGGAAAAACTGAATGAGCACCTGAACTCTGACCTTTAAGCCTTTCATTGTGGACATGCAAACATCCTTACTGACCAGAAGACACACCCTCTTTCATTTCCATGATACCCTTCCTCAATTTTCTTTCCGTAAAGGATGACTAGCTATAATGAATGACTGATTTATGTTAACCCTTTCACCCCTGCATATCTGAGTGGTATGCTCTTTCTGTTGTTTAAAACCAGTCCATTATCATGATTATGGTCTGTAGGGTTAAAAGGATTAAGATTTACATAGTTTATATGATTTAGTTATGTATGTTTGTAGGTCGGCTTTCTTCCACAACCAGGTGGCAGCACTTTGGAACAGGTGCTTGTTTGTTACAACTACACAGAGGTGCCTAACACCATCCTTCAGCACCTTATGTGGATTCAAGACCAAATGAGGAGTCAGTCAGATGATCAAGACAACATCATCCTGGAAGTTGTTCCCATCAAAATACTCTCTTCAGGTAAAGTTGACATGATGAAGGTCTCAAGATTATAGTTTTTTCACGATAACTGTGGTCCTACTAATTTCACCCAGGCACAAACAGTTCCAGGGTGCATCAAAGAGTTATCGTGCCCAAAATGTTTCATACCCAAGACAAATCCTACCCAATGAAAGACAAATTGTACCCTGTGTAGAAATTGTCTTTCATTGGGTACGATTCGTATTGCATACAAAACCTCTTGATGTCATCCAGATGTTTTTTTGCGCATGTGAAATTAGTTGGATGTGCAGTTATTATGAAAAGGTCTGTTGGTGTCTTCTAACCCTGTAAGTTAGGAATGATTTCTCTGCACATATTTTTAATTTCATTTACATTTGAAAAGACTGCTGTAAAGAATTCAGTGATCAAGCTTTTGTCCTTGAGCAATGTTAAGAGGGACCTGGTTTCAAATCTGGCTTGACTTATACCAGGAGATTGATTTAAAACTCAGATTGGCAATTGATGTGAAAGTTTTCAGTCTGTCAGACACCCCTCTCATGTAAACATCAGAGCCAAAAAGAGACATTTATATAAATTGATTTAACTCAGTTGTATAATAAATAATGAGACTTAAAGATTATGTATAGTTCTTTAATTTCAAGGGGAGAAAATTTTGCGGTTTTCTGAAAGGAACTTATTAACAGGTATTAAATTTTACACAAGATTGGTTACAAGTTGTCTTTCTGATACTTCATAAGTGTGAGGTATTTAATTTTGCAGAATTTTTATTGACTGCAAGTAAAGTGAAATTAAATCCCCGACGAATAAAAGCAACTATACAGTTCTCATTTACATATCAGTAGTGTCAGGCCATAAGTTCAAAATCTACCGATATATTTAGCTCATTGCTATAAGCCAAAGGTCTGGCGTCCGTCATCCATCTGTTAACTTTTGCATTCAAACATCTTTTCAAGAACCAGTAGGCCAATTTTAACCAAACTTGGCATATAGCATCCCCATGTGAAGCCGCATATAGTTTTTGAATGAAAAAGGTATAGGACCAATAGGGCCCTGAAAGGGGCCCAAAAGGACCAAAACTTGGTACATCTTTAAAAATCTTCTTTTTATGAACCAATGATCAGATAAATTTCAAATTTTGTATGCATGATTGTAAAGTCAATATCTACAAAGAGTGCAAACGAAAATGAAATCTGTCCATAAACGAGCCACTGGGGAGTGCTTCAGTAACACCGGGTATATTTGTATTACAAATTGTTCACTAACTCAAAACTGATTGACTTTTTGTATACAAAGGTATATATAAAGATAGAAAGTTGTTAGAAATTACCTGAGGATCATTTTGACAAAATTTCAAGGTCATGAGGTCAAAGGTCAAGGTCACAGGCACTTAAGTAAATGGAAAATATAAGTTTATTTAGTGCACTTTTCAATATTTTGACTACTTCTCCAGAACCATTGGACCAATTTGAACCAAACTTGACAGGATGTATAACAATGTTAATCTGCATAAAGCATTATCTTGAAAAGTATAATAGGTAGAGTAAAAGTGAAAAAAGCAAAAATGTTGAGCAGGCAAAGATCTACAAAAATGTCAACAGGGCAGAAATTGTCAGGTTGCCCCTTATGGGAGTTTTTTCCCTTTTAAGTGGCTATTACATGTTTTTGACAGTTTTGTCCTTTTATCTTGAAAAGTATAATAGCTAGAGTAAAAGTGAAAAAAGCAAACAAAAAAAACAAAGATCTACAAAAATGTCAAGAGGGCAGAAATTGTCAGGTTGCCCCTTATGGGAATTATTTCCCCTTTCAAGTGGATTTTTCATGTTTTTGGATATTTTTAGACATTATCTTGAATAGTATAATAGGTAGAGTAAAAATGAAAAAAGCAAAATTGTTCAGCAAGCAAAGATCTACAACAATGTCAGGAGGGCCGAAATTGTCAGGTTGCCCCTTATGGGAGTTATTTCCCCTTTTAAGTAGATTTTTCATGTTTTTGGATGCTTTTAACATTATTTTGAAAAGTATAATGGGTAGAGTAAAAGTGAAAGAAGCAAAAATGTTCAGCATGCAAAGATCTACAAAAATGTCAACAGGGCTGAAATTGTCAGGTTGTCCCTTATGGGAGGTTTTTTCCCTTTTAAGTGGATTTTTCAAATAAGAGAAAATGTTCAGCATGCCCTTTATGGGAGTTATTTCCCATTTTAAGTGGATTTTTCATGTTATTGGCAGTTTTGTGTTAATATCTTGAAATGTATAACAGATAGAAAGAAAGTGAAATAAGCAAAAATGATCAGGATGCAAATATCTACAAAAAAGTCAAGAGGGCCAAAATTGTCTGGTTGCCCATTTTGGGAGTTATTTCCCCTTTTAGTGGATTTGTCATGTTTTTGACAGTTTTGTCCTATTATCTTGAAAAGAATAATAGATAGAAAGAGAAAGAAGCAAAAATGTTCAGTACGCAAAGATCTACGAAAATGTCAACAGGAATTAAATTGTCAGGTTGATCCTTATGGGAGTTATTTCCCCTTTTAAGTGGATATTTTCATATTTTGCACTATTTTTCCCTATTGTCCAGTAATCACCACCATGCTTTTGGTTGCTTTTCAGTATATTGTTAGTAAAATGCATTTCACTCTGGTGATTTTTAAGGTCCAATGAGTCTACTGTTTTTCATGTTTATTAGCGATTTTATCTTTTACACATTTTTTATGTTTTCTGCAATGTTGACCAAATTTGCCAGGTGAGCAACATAAGGCCCCTTAGGCCTCTTGTTTTATGAAATATGTTTATTTGCGATGTACAGCAAAACTACAGTGACCTAGATCAATAAGTGTAAAGTGGAACCTTCTTGTTAAGACCACCAGATACAATATGGTCTGAATAACAAGGTGGTCTCTTACACCTCAATAACAAGACCACCAAACTGACAGACACAGAGTGGTCTTGTTAGCAGGGTGGTCTCTTATGTAAATATATGCATATATATATATATATATATATATATATATATATATATATATATATATATATATATATTTAAATAAAAAAGTGTAGAACATCACAATTTCTTTCTTTCTTTCTTTAATCCGTTAACAGAAAATAATTTAAATAATTTATATGATTTATATAATCTATATATTTAATATATAATTCTGTAAAAATTATTGCTACCGCGTGACGTCACTAGAACGTCATTTAACAATAAACAATAGTAACTGTTAGTAACTACAGTTTCCGTCTGAAGAACCACGATGGTGAAAGCGCTCACGGATTAAAGAAAGAAAGAAAGAAAGAAATTGTGATGTTCTACACTTTTTTATTTAAATATTTATCGCTGTACCAAGAAAACTAATATCAAAAATATATATATATATATATATATATATATATATTATATATATATATATATATATATATATATATATATATATATATACATACATACAGTGAAACCTCAATATTAAGACCACAAACTTGTTGACTCAAAGTGGTCTAATTAAGCAAGGTGGTCTCTTAGTCTCTTAGTGAGGGTCTGAACCTATTTAAAGGTACTGGCATTTATGAGCTCATTCACACATTTGGACTGGTCTAAGTTATTTACAGAAGAGTCCATTATTTTTCAGGGTTGATGTGTTAAGAACTTTTCAAGAGACTTAATACTTATGCATGTTATGGCCTGAAATATGAGGTGAACTCCTAAATGAGGTGGGCATTGGGCAAGATAGCACTGTAACTAAATGGTCAATAATTTGACATTTTATGTATAGACTCTAAGAGCTTCATATGCTTTAGGTCGATTCAATCCATGTGTATTAATTTGAGATGCAATTGTATAAGCAATGCAGTGGATTATATTTGTTATAATAAAATACAGTACAGTAAAACCTGTATATAGCAGACAGTTGGAGGACTAATCAAGTCATCCATTTTAGAGAGGTGTCGGCTGAATGAAGGATGCAATGAACATATAGCACTTCAAAAACTAATGTCGCTATCAGACCACAAAATAACACGGGAGCTATTTGTTCATGTTACGTGGAGGCTATGACAAATACATATCTCGTAACCTCCTTTTCATTCTCGATGAATTTCATTTTTAAGTCTTCTTTTATTATCAGCTTAACCTGCAGGTTACGGTAATTCCATTTAGCATAACCTGTAAATGGGTTACGACAATTTCTGTTATGTTGTGGCCTGACTATCCTGTACTGCATTGAGTCATATGTCCATTGCATACTGGTAGTCCTAATACAATGGAACATATCTTGAGACACCGTCCATCTTCCAATCAAACTTGGTCTCTCAAGACAGATGGTCACTCAAAAGAGATATTTTCTAAAGGATTGTTCAACTCGGTGATTTTCAGATTGTGGTTTCAGAAGGCAGGTGGTCTTTCATGACAGCTTCCACTGTATCAGTAAACTTCACTGATACCTGGAATGAATCGAGCCAACCTGGCTCAGTCGATAGCGCTCTCGACTCTTTATCACGAGGTCGTGAGTTTGAGTCCAGCTGGCAGCAGGTTGGTTTCCTGTCCTTCAGATGAGATGGTAAAAACCGAGATCCCGTGTCACAGTAGGTGTCAGCACATTAAAGAACCGTCACTGCTCAATGGCCGTAAGTACCGAGCATAGGCCAAAATTTGAAGCCCTTCACCGGCATTTGGTGACGTCTCCATATGAGTGAAAGATTCTTGAGTGGGACGTTAAACAACAAAACAACAACAACTACAGGACAAACAAACAAACAAACCTGGAATGAATCACCTGGTTTACTCAAGAAATGTAACAAATAAGTGATGTAGCCTGCAAATGTTTTACTGTCTCACACTTTTGTACATGCACTGTATTTTTGTTTTTGTGTCTTTGCAGATGTAGAATTTGTGCAATTTGTGAAAGCAAGCAATGAGACATTATTGAAATCTTATATAACAGAAGCAGTGAGAGCAGAGACAAGTGTTTCTTCTAACAATCAATTATGTATCATGTAGTATCTACAGTTTAGAGAGAACAAAGTACAGAACCTCTTAGAAGTTGGCTGCTGCCCATTGATACTACAGATAACATCAAGGATCATTCATACATTGTTGAAGGGTTTTATCCCTTTCACCCCATAAATCACAATAGACTGATCTAAAGCAATCAAATAGGGTATACCAATTAGTTACATAGGGGTGAAAGGGTCAGTAATCAATGCTGTTTAGAAGCATTGGACCAGAATCATGTGTATTACAGATGTTGTATATATACAGAACCTCACAAAAACTATTTACAGCTCATAGGAAAGTACAAGGTTTGAAATAAATCTCTTTAGACCTGTGTTACATTATGACAGTGTCAAGGGATTTGAAGTACAGTACATCACAAATGTCGTATTCAGAATTTTTACCATCTGCAAAAAAGCAGGAAAAAATAAACTCAGAGATGAGAATTCCTTGAAACAGTAGTTCAAAGTGCGACAAAACTGTCTCTAAACAATGTAAAGTTTTCAATGAAAAAAAGCTGTAAGAATTAAAAAAAAATGTTAGAAGCAATGATACAGTATGTCACAAAAGAGTGTTACAGGATCAATGTTGATAGTGAGGATAATTATTCAGAGCATTCATATAGAACTTTATTTATTCTGTCCCATAAACAGTGAAATGCAAAAATGAACAAGTGCTTAACTACAGGCAATGGCAAAAGTCTGTACCAGTGTTAACAGAAGGGCTGTAACAATACATCAAACTATTGATTCATTGCAATAGCGCATCTTCAAATAGTACTATTGCAATAGTAAATTGGCAGTGCAGTAGACAATCGCAATAGTGAGTTAGACTAATTTCAACTGTTTTGATTTGCTACATAAAAGCTAATTTAAATGCTAAATTATTAAGAAATTGAAAGCATTTGGATGATATATACATATGTATCAAATTTGATCATGATTGAAGATTACAAATATATTACAAGTATATACATTCATGAAAAACAATTTAAATCATTGAAAAACTGTACAAGTCAATATTCACAAGGTACGTATTTCTGTCACTGAAGTTTTATCATTAAGTTACATCTTATAGTTGTTAACAACTCTAAAACTATCACAATAGTATGCGCCAATAGTAATAGTATTGGAATAGTGATTTCCTCAATAGCAACACTATTGCAATAGTTAAAATCAACTCCAATAGTCACCACTAGTAAACATGATTATTATTCATACAGAACTGTACAAAATTATGTACACCAATGTAAACAGATGATTATGAAAAATGTTAAAGGTTGTCAAGTGTGTTCATACTGACACATAGCATTTAAGTAATAGAACAAATATGAAAACTGTCTCATGCCTATAGTTAACACAGAAAGTATATAATGTCAAAAGTACAGAACTTTACAAAAAATGTCTCATTTTTTAATCTGATATGTTCGAAGTAAAACTTTGTACATTTATATTATCATTGTTTTTTATACATTGAAAAAATTAAAGGCATTGTGTTTGGTCGGTCTGTTTATCCTTTTGTCAGTTTGCGACATTTTGTATTCCATGATATACTGGTAAATCAAGTTTCGTGGGATCTCCGTGGCAGAGTGGTTAGAGCACCGCTCTTTGAACCATGAAGTCTTTCACTTCTGGTCAGTGCAGGTTCTAGCCCTGCCAGAACCTAAGCTGATTTTTGTGAGAATGTATGCCAGTTTACTTGCGGAAGGCTGGTTTCCGCTTCCTGGGTAAGCTACATTGAGACCGGGTTCTCTACTCCACCATTTAGAATTGGATGCCACCATATAACAAAAAAATTGTTGAGTGTGGCATAATAACTATTCAAAATTCAAATTGAGTTCCTTTATTCAAATTGTAACCAAGTAAGGCATGTGTTTATAATTCTATCAAAGAGATCTATGAGGATTTTAGTTATGACCAACATGCAGCAGTATTTGCAAGAGTTATGGGACTTTAAAATCTTCACGAATGACTTGACCTTGAGGAGCATTGGGTTTCGGAGACATGTCTTGTTTTCTACCATCATTGTGAAATATTTAGATAAAAATTTTCTAATATTTCATTCTTATATTTCATGTGTTTTAATTTTTAAAATTTTGAACAGTTTTTTATGCCACACTCAACAATTTTTCAGTTATAATGGTGGCAGCCAGTTTTTATTGGTGCAGGAAAGAACCCAGACCTCTGACAAACTTTCTCACAAAAATCAGCTTAGGTTCCAGTGTGACTCAAACCTGCGCTGACCATGAAGTGAGAGACTTCATGGTTCAAATTGTGGTGCCCATGGAGGCCCTACATTTCCTGTGATAAGCAGTCCAATACTTTAATATGAGAATGAAGCGTGAAGGCCTTTACCATCGTCACTACAGTGCTCAAACTTGTACATATGTTTCACACAAACTACAGCATTATTCCAAAAGTGAATCAACTAACACCATTTTCCCAAAACTTTCTATAATAAATCAACTTTTCAAAAATAATTGGCTTTACACTTACATTTCTGAAATCTTGTAAACTTTTGCACATTTGTGTGAAGGTCTGCACTTTCTAAAGTGATTGTAAAAGTGTCAGCTTTGCAATGAAAATGACAAACTACTGAAAGTGTTATTGACAAGTGAAATTTACATCTATTCCTTCTTTGTCGTGACATCAACTAAATAATTACGGCAAAGAAAAAATGTTGTTTCTCGAAAATTAAATTTCAAAAGAGTTTAATCTAATATCAGATGAAAGGGAATGCTTTGCCACTGTCGGCCTGTCCATATAACATTAGTTTCTGTTCATTTTCTCTGCAGCAGGTACACATATTAAAATGAAATTTGTCATACAGATAAATTTATGAAAATATCTCCCTCAAGCTTTTATTTCGTTACCATCAAACAATTTTTGACAGAATTATGCCCCTTGAACTTTGAAAATATCCAATAATTCACAGTTTCCGTTTATGATGGAGGGGGGCATAACTGTTTTACAAACATCTTGTTTACTAATTATCTGAAATTTGACAAACATTCATTTGTGGCAGGTATTTAAAAAGTGTTGATTTAACATAGAAATTAAGCCATAGGAAAATGGCAATAGTTGACTCACTTTTGGCACAATGCTGTATTTGTTTTAGCTCACCTGCATGTAGTTTAATTGCTGTCAGCTGACATTGGGGTAAGCACATGGATTTGACTGTATATTTCAAAAATGTGAACAGTTAAAGAAAGTTACCTTAAAATGATCAGCATAAAATGGTCTGTATTGTCAACACGACTATAATTGTTGGGTTTCTGCTTATTGGAGTTATTTCCCTTTATACTGGTACATGTAAGTGGATCTTTCAGTATTTTAGCTGTTCTTGACTATTATCTTGAAAACTCTAATTGATCAATCAATAGGATATTAGAAAAAAATGTACAGTGTGCAAAGATTTGCAAAAAAAATCAATGTGGCTGAAAGTGCTAGGTGTGACCCAAGGCTCACCCTGGACTGGGAAAATCGTTAACCAAAAAAGATCTGTTTTAACCAATTCAAATTTTGATAAATGAATATTTATACCAAATATATTTGTTTACTTTAATGCAACGTGGTGACAAGCTTTTACTATATATATACATCAATATTATTTTTTGAATACCCATTTCATCATACTATTTATTATCATATTTTATTATGCAATAATTTTTATTTTTGTGAGCCAAAACTCTCATGAAATAACACGTAAATAAGATACTCGCGAATAAAACCAGATTTACAGTAGTTCACTATTAGATCAAACTTGTTTTGATTACTCTTTTGTATGAGTTATTGCCCCTTTGTTTAAATTTCTGCTTAGTATTACTGGATGTGTTGAGCCAGACAACATGTTTATTGACTCAGTATAAATTACTAGTGAAGTTATACAGACAAACTTGCATTAAAGGTCACCTCTGTATAAAGGGAACCTACCTATAAAGACCATATAAACATAACCTTTGTTAATTTTTAAAAATCAATAAACCTCTTTATAAAGGCTGCCACCTGTGTATAATGGCTACTCTTGCCTGTTGTTTGGAGTGGCCTTTATAGACAAGTTTGACTATAATTAAGAATCTTTGAGACCTCTCTCTCTCTCTCATGCATCTAAATAGCCAGGGATGCCATTTTTAAAACAATGACGTGAATGATGTATTTCAACAGAAATATCTCATAGTTTTGGAAGCCGACATGTGCCACAAGTAGTAATAGATCATTTTCGCGTTCTTACATAGTCCGTTTTTGGATCCGGATTTTTCATGCGCCGATTCAGCTTTGTTATGCTTAGGGATTTCCGGTATGTGTGTTTGCGTCGACCTAGAAATAAAACGCAGTTATATCTGAAGGTCAGATTATTGTTACTAGTCCATATGTGTCAAAAACAAATTGAGGTTAACGTCTGAACTCTACACCAAAAATGAAATATTGTGACATTTTGACGTATTGTATGAAATCAAGCATTTTACTTCTTGACCGACGCAAAGACACATACCGGAAATCACTAAGCATAACAAAGTTGAAATGGTGCAAGAAAAATCCGGATCCAAAACCGGATTACATAAGAACTTGAAAATGATCTATTAAAAATATGTCATTACAATGACATATATCTGAATTGTTATAACGACATAATATGTGGTGAATAATCTTCTTAATATCACAAGATATCATGTCGTAATAACAATATATTATGTCCTAATAGCAAGTTATTATGTTGTAATAACACATTGTTATATGTTGTTATATCGAGATATGAATTACATGTATTTTGTTATAACAAGATAGGCTACATGTATTATGAAAATTTGTAAGAGGTAGAGTAATCTTATTGCAAAAAAAAGTCAAAGATAGATGTGATATTTCTATAAATGAACCTGTATGTGGAAAGCTGCTTATGAGAAAGATTTTAAAGCAGGAAAACAGATTATGAATAGAAGAAACAAGCATTCTGGTTACAGTGGTACCTATCTTTGTAGACCATAGATGAACCACCAATTGGACTAATATGAGACCACTTCTAAGAAACCACTCAATCAAATAAACTTTTAAAACCTCTACTGAGAGGTTACCTGTATTGAGAGATCATATTTCAGTGGCAGATAGGAGGTGTTATCTTGAAAACTTAAAAAGAAATGTAAAGGCAAAAAATGTTCAACCACAAAGATCTAAAAATTGCCAACATGATTCAGATATTGTTGGATATCAACTTACTGGAATCAATTACTAGTCATATTAAACAGATTTTTCATGTTTTGAATTTTATATTGTCAGATGACATTTATAGGAGTTACATTTTTGTATTCTCCTTGACAACTATGACAAATTTAGAGAAACTATAAGAACAAAAGTATTTAGCTAAAAAAATTTCAACTGGTGACAGCTTTAATAATGAGAGTTACTTTCCATTTTAAGTGGATGTCACAGTCATTTACTGGTGGCTTATGGTCTAGCAAACTAAACTAGATACAGAGTAAAAGATGCAAAAATATTCAACTCACAAAGATCTACAGACGATTAATACACATGTCCAAGAATGTCAGGCATACACTTATGGGGCAATTATTTCTCATTTCGAGTGGACTTTTGTTGTTTAGTGTTTTGGCCTAACTTGAAAGCTGTCACAGAAAGAGTGTGATATAAAGTGATATAATGTTTAGTACTCAAACATCTACGTGGTTCGATTTTTCCTTTATTAAGTTGATTTTTCATGCTTTGGATTTTTCCTGCTATTTTATTGAGAACAATAAAAGAAAGAGGCAAAGAAGTGTAAGAATTAGAAACAAAAACTATCAGTATGCAAAGATTTTGATAATAGGCCTATTATAAGATAAAAAGTCAACATGGCTAAAATTATTAGACGGCCTCCTTTTAGGGGTTATTTCACTTTTGGAGTAGACTTTCTATGAAAATTGCTAATTTACCAAGTGGATCAGTAGCCTGGGTTCCTGGCCCAATCTTACTTCGTCATCAGTGAGCCAGGATCCCAGGCTAGTGGATCAGGCTCAGGGTACCTATGATTTCTTCTTCATCCCTCTAGATTTAATACAATATTCAATAGAACGTCCTTTTCAGTTATATAATTACTGTGTTATTCGCAAGTTGGGCAAATAAAATAATCACAGCAATATATTTTATTGTCAATAACGTAACGGAAAATCTGATAGTATAGCCAATAAACCGTTATCGATTTTAAATACTATTTGCATTACAATGCGTTTACCCTCTACAAATATTACCCTATTTATGATTATTCTAGAGAAAATCCGAATAGCAATCGGCGACATGAAACTTCCGCCTGCCAGGTTGGCGTAAATATTTTTTTTCTGTTGAGATGAAGGGAATAAAACTATATGAGAGGTTTATTTATTGAGAATAGTTTGATCAGGTAAGATTTTATCTATGGCTATGAATCAAAAGTGCGAGAATATTGACAGATCAACGCCAGAATAAGACTTCATCCAGTGTCAGCGCTAGCTGTCTGATAGGCCTACTGATAGGTCTAATTTCTGCAAAATCGACAAAATATCGAAGTCGAACAGGTGTTCTCGATGTGTTTTTAAAGTGACACTAACAGTATTGATGCATATCTGATTACCACAGAGACAATGTAATACTGTATTGCTATTTATTTATTCAGATTTTAAGATATTAGCATGGACTTTTTGAGTTCCCGCAGCAGTATACGTTTTGGTTTTTGCCATTTATCAGTGGCTTTGTTTTCATGGTCTACTATAGGGGGCTATTGTATATAACAGTTTAGCTAAGTTATTGCCTTGAAAGTGAGTGCATCTTGCTCTTTGACCAAAGAAGTAACGTCAAAAATAATTTTATGAGAGTCTGTCCTAGGCTACATGTATGTCACAAGGGCAACACCTTTTCCACAAAATGAATTCAGTTAATTTATGGTCAGACTAATTAGAGTACGCTAGAGTACTCTACAGATTTTCAGTGTATTATCGAGTTGTAAGACTGTATTTAGTTAATAAACTGGTAATACATAGCACAAACATTCATACCCGATGTATTATTTTCGATAAAATATTATTTAACCCTTTCAACCCTACAGACCATAATAGACTAGTCTTAAACAATAGAAAAGGGCATACCACTAAGATATTCAGGGTTGAAAGGGTTAAGTGTAACAATGTACCAGAAATTATTCCAGTCTTGAGTTGGGATCTATGGCACGGAACCTAGTATGCATTTGTCCTGCATAAATTTGTTTCATTTTTATCTATATCTATTTATTTGATTTGGTTTATGGATTTGATAAAAATTATAAAATTAAATATAATAAATAAATATATAGAAAACTATATAAATAGATAAAGGATCCTGTCATAGAAACATGTCCATATCGTAGGATCTGGAAACATCCATACAAACGGATGGCTGAAATTTTTAAAGTCCCTTTAAAAATAAATATCTAATTTTAGATCATAAATCATTCTAAAATCACTAAAACAGATTCGAATTAGTATAAAAATAGAGTAAAATGTTAAATTGTTTACTTAATAATGTATATATTTCCTAAAAATTGTAGAGTACTCTAGCGTACTCTAGAGACTACTCTAGCGTACTTTAGAGACTACTCTAGCGTACTTTAGAGACTACTCTAGCGTACTCTAATTAGTCTGACCCCGTAATTTATTTGATCAAGTAATATCGACAAAGTAATTTTAGCACTTGTACCAGTTGGGTTTTAACTTTTTGGTATCCGGTATTTTTAACACTTGAACAGGTATCAAAAAGTATAAAAATGAATTATTATATTAGATTCTATATGTACGGTATACGGCTTCTGTCACAGTTCTGTCAGTTTTCTACATTCCGTACACATTGTTGTCTATGAGTTTGCTCACTCTGTATTCTCTAATACAATGCATAAATAAAATTGCATAGGTACTGCATTTATACTTGTGGAGAAGACACAAGCATTCATCAACAGTTTTACATGTTGTTTTTAACTTGGAATTGAGGCAGTGCATTGAAAGCTGAGCACAGCATGTTTTCCAGATGCGGGAAAAAATATTCATTGGGAGTCTATCAAATTTCACAAGGGCAATACTTTTCTCACAATATGAATCATAATGATGTCAAATATTTAGAACATTAGTAATTCCAGAAGAAAAAAATTGACCACCGAAAAAAGTCTCCAATACATTTGATTTGAATATGTCCATATAAAGGATAACTGATCAATCATCTGGTTGAAGCATTCAGTAATCACATATGGTGTATTGACATTTTTTTTATGTCTCATGCAAATTCCCAATGTGAGCAGATTTTTTATTGCTAGTAGTAGTAGTCTAGAGTGCATATATATACATTTGTAATAAGAAAAAATACACTCTACACATACAATATAAGACCATTACTGGTACAGTAAAACCTGTTTTAGCGACCACCTGTGTATAAAGAGCACCTGGTCACAAAGACCATTTTTTGCTGTCCCCAATAGTACCATTTGTGTGCAAATCAACCTCTTTATAAAGACCACCTCCCTATAAAGACCGATTTTCTTAGTCTTACAGTACAGCACTGTAAAAGTGTTACATGTATATGAATGTTTATCATGTTTGCTACTGGTACGTATGACTATATGCCATTTAAAATTTTGTAGCTCAGCAAAATGTTTGCAAAATTGAAAAAGAAGATAGAGGAGCAAGGCGGTAATGTCTCGGAGGTTGATAAAAACTCAGGGTCGCCTCATTTACCTGGTCATGTCAGTCCTCTTAGAAGAAATTCAGGTGAGTTTTTTTTATTTTGAATATTCTGTTGGAAAATTTACTGTATTCATATTGTTTCTCTTGTCATTACCAAAGACAGATGGCTCATCTATCTGGGGAATACTGTTTGTCACACCAACAAGGCAGGGTTTGAAGTTTTAATTGCACTATGCATGTTTCAATTATCTTAAACACATTTATTTCCTAGTTTTATTTTAATTACATTTAAATCTGGTGTCTACTTGTACAATTATGCATGTGGTAATAACTCTTTCACCCCTAATTACATGTACATGTATCTAAATGGTATGCTCTTCTCTATTGTCTTAGACCAGTCTATTATCATCCGTAGGGGTGAAAGGGTTCATGTGTACCTCATTTAATATTCATTATTTAGAGATTCAAACCTTTTTTGTGTATGTACTTAGGTGCCATTGGAAACTCTCCATTGTCCAAAGATAAACCAGGCTCGGACTCGGACTCAGGGTCTTCTATCCAATCACCAACGAGAACAGAGGAGGTAAGACCTTTAGATCTCCTATCCTATATGTGCTTAAAACTGCAAGTTCTTGGCATGCATAATTTACAGGTTCACATGGAATAGTACTAGAGAATGTGATGTATACTTCTGTTAATACAATGGAAAACAAAAACCAAAACTACAAATAAGCAGACCCAAAAAAAACCAAACAAACAAAACAACAAAACAATAAAAAAAAATTGAGAAATTACTAACATTATGTTTTCTTACTCACTCAGAGAACTTATTGCGATTTCTTATCCTATTTGATACCTGTGTGTTATATTACTATTTATCTGATAGTATTATGCATAAAATTTTGAAATTTTTTAGCCTCTTCGAAAGATTGTGTTAGCCATTTCTTTTTATATTTGGTATTAGTTGAAAGTTATATCATTAGGGATTTAAATATCTTTTTTTTTTCCAAATTCTGAAAACTCAGATAATATATGTATATATGTTTACATTGACAGGGGGGAGTAGTCGGTACCAAAGAGGAGGTGATGAATTTGCTTGTCAGAAGAACAGAACAGTGCAAAAAGCTGGAATCCAAAATCAGCGGTATGAAGACATATGATATACTGATCACTTCTGAATTTACTTCATATCCGAATATGTTGATGTGAAATTATTTTGATAGAATGTAAAATAACAATAGAAATAATAGGAGGTGAAAAACACCCCTTCAAGTCGACAAGACAAGACATTCATTTGTGGTTCAGTGCCACAGTATTTCTGACACACTTAAGTACTCTTGCACTTATTCTACATTGTACATAAGTCTATAACATAGCTCTTAAATTATGGTGTCCAGTCTGTCGCTGAAAACTGGATATGTGTTTGAGAAATGCTATGCCCCCAACAAGAGTGTAGGCATTTGTCAAGATCTTAAAACCCACCCCAACACCCCCCCCCCCCCACCCCCCCACCCCCCCCCCCACCCCCCCCCCCCCCCCCCCCCCCCCCCCCCCCCCCCACCCCCCACCCCCCCCCCCCCCGTACAGTGGAACCTGTCTTTGAGAGACCACAGTCATGATAGACCACCTGTCTTTTGAGACCATCTTTTGAATACCAATCAGTTAAATAACTCTGTAAATGATACCTCCTTAAAGAGATTACCTGTCTTGAGAGGTAACATTTTGGTGGAAGGTTCCTCTGTATGTTTGTTTGTTTGTTTATTGTTGTTTAACGTCCCACTCAAGAATATTTCACTCATACTCAAATGCCGGTGAAGGGCTTCAAATTTTGGCCTATGCTCGGCACTTACGGCCATTGAGCAGTGAGGGTTCTTTAACGTGCCGACACCTACTGTGACACGGGACCTCCAGTTTTTACTGTCTCATCCAAAAGACAGGAAACCAACCTGTTGCCGGCGAGACTCGAACTCACGACCTCACGATCCAGAGTCGAGCGTGCTACCGACTGAGCCAGGCCGGCTCGGTTCCTCTGTATCTTAAACAAATACAATGCATTGTCGAATGTTGGTCACAAAAATCTCACCCAAGATCTGATTGAGTTGTTTAGGGAATATTGCCAATCAACAAACAGATTTGGACTCAAATTATTGATCTTGGGGGTTGTAAACATATTCAAAATGACCAATTATTAACCCTTTCACTACTAGAGTATTATGATAAACAATGTATTCGCCACACTACAGCAGTCAAACGCATGTCGCAAAGAATGCTCATTTACATAAAAAGGATGGTTCATTTAAGTCTCGTTTACTTCATGATTTCATTGTAAACATAGTAACGGGGAATTCCCCCCAAAATGGATGCAAAAATCCGGCTACTTTGGGCGCCATAGTAATTCTGGACTAGAAAACTTCACAGGCTGTTTGGGCGCTATAGTAGAGAAAGGTAACATTATTTAGTGGACGGTTTTGGGCTTCCATAGTATTGAAAGGGTTAATTTATATTGTTTATCTTTCTGTCTATTTTTAGAGTATGCCTCTATTATCAAAGAGAAAAACAAAACAATGGAGAAGTTAGAAGACTCTCTACAGAAACAACAAGAAGGTAACAATTTTAACCTTGTTCACCCTTAAAGACACATTTGGACTGGTCTAAGTCATTGATTTAAAGACGATTCCATTATTTTTTACAATAATTATCACAATTTTTTAAAGTCCACTTTTCTAATTTTCCCTATAAATTCATTGAAGGTTTCCCTAAACCTATCATCAAACCTATATAATGACAAATTTTGACTAAACAAATAGTGGCAGTATAATGAGGTTTCACTGTATTTTAAACATTCAGAAAAGAAACTTCATCCTCATTTTTGAAGTTTTTCTGCAATTTCAATTCTTTTTTCCCCCATTGAAAACCATTGGGAGTACCATGTTCCTCCACTTTTTATCACTGAATGTTGCAAGATTCATTTTGCTCTGTTTTGCTTCACTAAGTATCTCTGAAAACATACTGTATTGGATTATTATTTCTCCCATGGTTCATATATGTTTCCCCCTTTTTTACGGGGAATGATATCTTTGTTAACCCCTAGGGTATTGACAAGCCACACGCATTATGATGTCACATTACAGTTTATGACGTGAAACTTCTGTGACTTCTAGAATCCAGTACATATCTATGTGAGACTTGACAAAGATATGCGTAGATCTACATAAATGTGTATTTAAGACATGGGAGAAAAATAATTAGTCCCTAATCAAGCCTCGGGTTTGTCATTCAAGAATCTTACCATCCGATTGAGATGCCTTTGTCATACCCTCAAGGTAGGAGTTGATTCTATTAATCGTTTGGAAAGAGCAAAGGCCGATGACAATCATCCTCCATCTGATTGTATTCTTGGCATGTCATTTAAGTGTCAAATATATCCTGGTTTTGACATCTCTGTCATATCATAGATACAGTGGAACCTGTCTTCCGAGACCACTCTTATAAAAGACCATATGTTTTCTGAGACCACTCTTGTAAAAGACCACCTGTTTCCGAGACCACATTTTGAAAACCACTTTTCTAAATAATCCTTAAAATTCAAATCTCTATTTAGAGACCACCTGTCTTGATAGACCACATTTCAGTGGCAGATGGGGTGGTCTCTCAAGAAAGGTTTCATTGTATAATTTTTATTTTTAGATGGGATGATCTCTCAAGAGGGGTTTCATTGTATAATATTTATTTTTAGATGGGATGATCTCTCAAGAGGGGTTTCATTATATAATATTTATTTTTAGATGGGGTGACCTCTCAAGATGGGTTTCAGTGTATAATTTTTATTTTCCGTTTGTTCCTTTCAGCGTCTGCAAAAAGGGAGCAGGAACTGAATGAGCAGTACCAAATCAGTCGTGTGAAAATTTCTGAAGGATACAAGTCAACTCTACTTGAAAAAGAAGGGGTCAGATTTGTTATTTTTTTGAATACTAATTAAGTTTTTTTTTAAAACATGTCTGACATTGGGCATTAAAAATTGTAAATGAATTAAACTTGGCCATATTTTGCCTAGTAAAGATTTAAATTTTGAAACATCTATGACAAACCTGTATATGTTTTAGTGCCAGATTTGCTTTAGATTAGTCTTAAATATTTTGTAAAAAAACCCATATTTTCAATGCTGTTGTTAAGAAGTATGGTTGAGGTTAATTAGAGGATGTGGGGGGCCTCCATGGCCGAATGGTTGAACCATGAAGTCCCTCACTTCTGGTCAGCACAGGTTCGAGCTCCACTGCAACCTAAGCTGATTCTGCGAGAAAGTTTGCCAGTTTACCGAGTTCACTGCTCCACCAATAAAAAAAACTGGCTGCTACCATATGACTGAATAATTGTTGTGTGTGGTGTGAAACACTATTTAAAATCAGATTAGAATTCGAGAATGTAATATATATTGGTGTGAGGTGAATATTGTTATCTTTGGTTATACTGTATGTTTATTGTCTCAGCTAATTTTTTCTGACATTTTAGGAAAAACAAGAGCTGCTTGACAAAATAAAGGCCATGGAAGAAGATAAAAATAAACTGTTCAAGAGAGAAGAGGAAAATGATGAGCTCCAAGGACTGGCAGCCCAGGAAATGGCAAAAATCAAACACATGGTAAATCACAAAATTATTGAATTTTACATTTACTGCATAGATGCCGACCATTACAAGTTTAGCAGAATTAACACAAATTTTACGATTTATCTCTAGAAATTCTGAATAATCACTTTCTGGTTCAAATTTCTATTTGATCTGTTTTGGACACACATTTTTTTGTAATACTATTTCCTATTACAACAAACACTTTCAGTAACAGTACATTGTGGGGATATTTGGCAAGCATTTTTATGAAAGTACTAAAATTGTTTTGGTGCAAATGAATCATAAGGGGAAGTCAAAAAAGGCTTCTTTGTTGAAAATTGGAGATTAGGCAAAAATGTCGCAAGGAAAACAGTAAAACCTGCTTTAGCGACCACCTGTGTATAAAGACCACCTGGTCATAAAGACTTTTTTTTGCTATCCCCAATAGTACCATTTGTGTACAAATCAACCTCTATATATAGACCACCTCCCTATAAAGACCAGTTTTGTTTTGTCCCTAAGGGGGGGGGGGGTGTTATATACAAGTTTCACAGTATACACAAATGTGACCAATACTCAGAGTATATGATATGTAGGTTTGTGGAGGCGATTTATTTTATTTATAGAAGTAATCCTATTGTTTTCTTGTAGCTTTTAAATACTCAGGAAGAGCTTCGCAAGGTTAAAGATGAATTTGAAAATAATTCTAAAAAGTTGAAGGAATCAGAGACCAAGCTGTCACAGACTGAAGCAGAAAGTAAAAAATTCCAAGATAAAGTTGAAGAGCTTCAGTTGAAATGGTAGGAACCATATGTATTTGTTATACTCTCCCCCTCCCCACCACAGAGTATCTGAAGAAAGGACTCAAAGTCACTCAGTCACAAATTTACCCAAGTTCATCCAACATTTTAGGATTTTAACATTTTACGATAAAACCACAGAATGTATGCTGCAACTGGAATTTTATTCATATACATTGCATATACAATGTAATTGTAAAAAATAATAGAAACTGTCTTGAGACCACTGTCATAGAAGACCACCCGTTAAGATACATTATAACCAGCTTCTATCCTCTATCAATAAAAACAGGCTGCAACCATATACAGCAAAAACCTGTGTTTAGCCAACAGTTGCCGGACTAAACAAATTGTCCATTATAGAGAGATGTCCACTGAATTAAGAATGATCATTCATTCCTAAAACTGTATTTGATTTATCTTGGTACTCACATCAATAGAACCTGTCTTGAGACCACTGTCATAGAAGACCACCCGTTAAGATACATTATAACCAGCTTCTATCCTCTATCAATAAAAACAGGCTGCAACCATATACAGTAAAAACCTGTGTTTAGCCAACAGTTGCCGGACTAAACAAATTGTCCATTATAGAGAGATGTCCACTGAATTAAGAATGATCATTCATTCCTAAAACTGTATTTGATTTATCTTGGTAATCACATTTTTATTTTGTTTTTATGTCAGTGACATGTTATCAGAGGAAAATTCTTCACATACAAATCTGGTCGGCACTTTGTCGACAGAAAAACAGAAGTTTGAAGACAGGATAAAAACCTTGCTAGACCAATTAACTGAAGTAAGTGTTTTGGGTTTTTTATTTCTTATTTCTTTTACATCAAAATACTGTAAAACATCTGCAATGTAGCCCTGAATTTTTTAGAAGTACATGTACATGTATTTTAGCTCTCACAAGGGGCCTCCGTGGTTTTGTGGTTAGAGTATCACACTTTGAACCATGAAGTCTCTCACTTCTGGTCAGCACAGATTCGAGTCCTGCTGGAGCCTAAGCTTATTTTTGTGAGAAAGTTTGCCAGTTTACTTGCAGAAGGGCGGTGGGCTCTTCCAGAGTACATTGTAACAACTAGCCGCCACCATGTAACTGAAAAATTGTTGAGTGTGGCGTAAAACAGTATTCAAAATTAAAAAAATTAACTCCTTGTTTTTTCTTGAATTTTTTTTTTTTTTTTTTTTGTTTGTTTTGATAATCGGGTGTCTCATACTCTTTTTTTTTCCAGAAAAATAGTCTGATTTCTTCACTTGAATCTCACAAAACAGAAATGGAAAATGAACATCAAAGTCTGTTCAGGAACTTTGACTTACATAAAAACAAGGTAAAGATGGCATGAGAGTATGGGGGTTGCTGATTTATACTCTACATCTCCATTGACTCACAATTTAACACACACATACACAGGCACACACACACACACCTGTAAATACACACATACACTCTAAAACATGCATACAGACACACTCTTACACATGCACACAGACACACACATACACTAACACATGTACAGACACACACACCTAACATGAAACTTGTATCTCTCATTCTCAATTCTTGATATCAAATACCCCACAGCTCTTTCACAATACATCATTCTTACAAATCTTTATATCTCAGTTAAACACATAGCCAGACATTTATTGTTCCATTCTTATATTGATGTCATTATTGATCAATTCAAAATTGTAAATATAATATATTTTCCTATATGAAGTGCCATGGCTACTGTAAATTTGATTTTGTGACCAACAGTAAGTGTACTTTGCACTCTCCAATGTCTAAAAATTTGAGTCAACAGTTCAGGACTGACATCAAAATTACCCACAATCAGCATTTGTCTCTACGTGGTGGTTACTATACCTAGAAATGTTTGCCAATGAATATACATTTGGCATAATAAACAGCTTAACTAAACATTTTCTAGACTAGGAAATATCTGGATTGATGTCTGTATAAATTGTCTAGCCTCTTGATGACAACTTCAGTCCTGTATATTTGGACATCAAAATGACACAGATTTCCACCAAAGTAGTTATTGCTGGTATGTCATGAACATTTGTATGTGAAATTTGGTATTCCTGGTAGACAAAATGAAATGGCAGTTGTTCATTTTGACTGTGATTTATGACTGCTTGCCTACTGTCAATGTTGAAATTTACGTGAGGGGTAATTTACACTAAATATATGATAAAGAGTGTTTCGTGTAAATTACCTTTCGCGTACCAGTCCCACAGTTGTGCTAAGAATTTTCATTTAATATAGACCTGGTCACAGTAAGTTGTGACATCGCGCGCAAAAAAAAGAAAAACCCATGGATATGGTTTGCATCAGAAAATCATGTAATCAACAACACACAGAAATATCCTTGTTTACAGCAGATTTAATAAATTACAGAATTTGTTGTGAGAGTACAGAGTGGCCATTATGAGCAATTACCACTGTACTAAGTGGCCTATTTAGGACTGTAAATACATGTATACTAAAATATTGTAATTTTTAGACTACAAAACTAATGGAGGAAAAAGATGACCACATTGATAAGCTACAAGAAAGAGTTCAAACTCTCGAGCAGAGATTTCAAGATCAGAACCTGTCCGGTGATGAACGGGTCACGGCCATGGAGGTTGAGGTACGGAGCATCATACTTGTCATAATTGTGTCATGAAGTACTTCATGTGTATACTTTAAGTGTATTCAAAACTTATTACTTTACTGGTCATATTCGCCCAGTGGTAAATTCGCCCTAAAACACCATTGCTTCATGGATGGCATGTGTGTCTGTTCTTTAATCATTAAGTTTGAAAATTTCACTTTCATTTTAAGTTTGCCCTCTCGTTGAAGGGCGAAAATTGGGAAAATTTGACAGGAGCAAAAATTTTCAGGTCCACGGCATGGTCCAAAGTGCTAGATTTAACTTGCAAAAGAATGTTTTCATTTGTTAATGTGACAGACATTGGCCATGCCAAATTAATTATTATTATTTTTTTTTTACAGTATTGCAAATTAGGTATAGTATTCTTAAATTTTATGCAAGATATCAAGAATACTTCAGCCTTATTTTTTTGGCAATAATCTAAGCATGAATTTTGGACTCCATATTGGTTTTTTTTTTTTTAACATTCTTGAAAAAAGATATCTATTTATTGATATTTTAATGTAGATATTATCCAAAATAGAAATTCACCAATGACTTCTTTCTTACAGAGAAGCACACTGGAACAGAAGTTAGAGGAATCACGACAACAGTTGACAGAAATTAAATCATCTTGGAGCGACAAGATTTCTCATCTTGAAGAACAAATTTCTCACTTGAACCAAAAGATAGTGGAGGACAGTGAGGAACTGAAACAGAGTGAGAAACTGGCTGAGACAACAAGGGAGAATCTCACAACACAGGTATTCTCAATTCTCTGAGATCAAAGGTTTCATATTGTTTTTGCATCAACTTTGTTTGCCATTATTTTCATTAAAATTGATTAGTTGTTGCAATGGAACCTGTCTTGGAAGACCGCCCAATTTGCCAATCAAATCTGGTCGTACAAGACAAGCAGTCCCTTGAAAAGAAGTTATATTGGGAGGATCATTTAACTGAGTTGTTCTCAGAATATGGCCTTACAAGGCAGGTGGTCTCTGGAGACAGGTTTCATTGTATATGTAAATGATATTTCAGATGACCTAGACTACATTTGACAGTAATTGACAGAGTTATGGAACTTTGCTTTTCTCACACAATCATGTCTTGTATTTGACAGATTCAGCAACTAAAAGCTAAATTGGAAGATGCTGAAAAACAGGCTGAAGAGAGTGTTAATTTGGCAAATAAAAAAGAAAGTTTGTTTGAAAAAGAGGTAAAACTTTTGACATAAACACGTTATTGTTAATGTTTTGATAAGTTTTGTTATCGTTCACTTGCACACAACGTTCATAATATTACATTTTCAGATTCAATTCAATTTGTTTTTACATTTGTCAAAATCCCTGAAAATAAAAGTGTGATGTAAGCTAGTTCATGATTATACCAATTACAATAGCACAGTGGTATAAAGCATTGACCTTGACGGTCGAAGGATTGAGTTCATATCTGAGTCAAGCAATACTTTTTAGCTTGCCACAATGAAGTTAACTCATCAACCCCTGAAAAACAATGGACTCTTCTGTAAATCAATGTCTTAGACTAGTCCAAATGTGTCTTTAGGGGTGAATGATTAAGTGGGGCTTATTCTTTCACCATGGTGTGAGTGTTCAGTTAAGACGAAAGTTTAAGGTCAGGTTTATCTACTGTATGTCTACTACTCATACATCAACTATGCTTGTATGACATATATTAGCCGATTCACACAAGATGGCAGGGTGGAGTAACCTTTTGATTACCATACGCATGATTATACTCACTTTTCTGTTATGACAAGCTGCATTTTAGTGATATGTTGGCTAAGACACAAATGAGCCCAATTTTTATGTGCTCTAAATTTGGCAATTTTTATGTGCTCAAAATTTGGCAATTTTTATGTGCTCTAAATTTGGCAATTTTTATGTGCTCTAAATTTGGCAATTTAACATGGACACAAAAACTTATTTCCAAAACCATAAATTTACACCAGCCAAGACACCTCCAGTTGTCGAGGTAATGACAGTGATAAGTTGCTTTACAGTAAGCAAAAATTCTTGGCTAGGTTTAAAAGTTGCTTTTATTCAGAATTACATAAAATTTTATGAATTTTTCTTTATAGCTCTTTTTTGAGCTTTATATCTCTGATGATGATACTGTTTATATTTTACAGAGACATGACCTAGAGGCACAGCTGAACAAAGTGAATTTTGAACGCATTGATCTGGAAAACAATCTTAGGGCCAAAATAGATTCCCTTGAAACACAGATTCTTAGTCTAGAGGAGGCCAAAGAATATGAGAAAAACAACAGCAACCTGAAAATAGTAAGCATAAACCAGTATGCAATAATTATGAAAGTGCTGGAATAGATAAACTTTTTATACACACAAGACTGCAGATGGGAGGCAAATTTGAGGCTTAGTGGTTTTGGTTTGCCTGTTTCAATATTTGTTAGTTTTTTCATTTGTCAGCTGCAACATTTTTGCTTCTTTCCAATAATTTGCCTTTTTCTGCAATTTTAATTTTAATTTAGTTTTTTTTATTTAAAGCAGTGAGAATTCAAGCGAGTTCAGGCATGACCATCATTTTGACATTTTTGAAGCAGTTAAAATTATGTGAATTCATGATACAACCAAAATATATTTTTATGCCCTGGCCTGAAAGTTATATAATTTACATGCTTCAGTTATATAATTTGAAAATATTGCTTCATTTTAAATATACCCTCCCATCTGAGGGCTAAAATGGTGAAAATGAAATTGGAGTGAAAATGTCTTTGTATTCAGTGAATGGATAAACTGTTGAATCTGTCTGATGAGACGTCCCCTTCTGCCACTGAAATGTGATCTCTGAAGACAAGTGGTCTCTCAAAAGAGGTTTATTTAAAGGGTTGTGGTTTTCAGAAGAGTGGTCTCAAAAAACAGGTGGTCCACTATATAGGAATGATCAGTTCTATACAGGGTTCTCTGTCAGAAATAATTTGTTTTAAGGTTCGAAATTAGCAGAGAGTCTGCCGGTCCATGACTAATAACTTTTGCAGCAGTCTTGTCAAGGTTGTGCTTCAGCTGGTCCAGTTGACTAGTAGAAAATGTGTATAAACATTACAGTATAAACACGAGCAGTGATTAATGGAAGTGTGTATGTACATTGAACACCAGAATTACCATATCAGCTCCTTAATTTTTTTTCTCAACTCAAACTAAGATAATTATAATCACTCTCACTCATGAGGATATATAAACACAAAAACAGATAACTTACTAATACTACCAATACGGTAATTCTGGTACCAATTCGGTAAACATGTAACAATTTGGTAACTCTTCTTACCACTTTTGGGCTACTGAATTTGTCATAGGACAGGTAGCCTTTGTTTTCAACTAGCCCAACTGACTAGTGAGACAGAAATGCTAATGCTAAATTCTCTCCTACACTGTTTATCCTTCCCATGCTGATTAATAACGGCAAAATGAGGCTACAATGGGGAAAATAAAAGCCATTTTTTGCATTGGGGTTGGGTCCTGTAACCAGACCCAAACTGGTCAAGGAAATCCCCTGGAAAGTCATAATCCGCAAGTTAGGAATTGGGAAAATTATCATACTGAAGTAAACTTAGTGTTTTGTGTAAATATAAATCAGGCATTTTAGAAAAATCTTTAACTAATACATGTAGTTAGTATTGTAGAACACAGATTCTATTTCCTAAAAATTGTTTTTGTTTTTTCAGTCACAACTGGAGAGCAAAGAACAGGTTTACATGGATAAATTGCTCAAGTTTGAGAAAGATGTGGCCAGTTTGGAAGCAAAAAGAGAAGAAACTGTGGTAAGGCTAGGGCTTTGATACTTCACATATGATTTCCTTATGACCAGAGCTTTCCTTCAGTACCTTGACTTTTGTGACCTAGTGACCTTGACCTTTGACATACTTATTTTTCAAATACTTTAACCTTGGCTATATTTGTTTAACTATGAGGGATAGGGGTTTGATATTTCACATATAGATTTCTTATGACCAGAGCTTTCATTTGGTACCTTGACTTTTGACCTGGAGACCATGATCTTGGACTTTGACCTACTTTTCAAAAACTTAAACTTGAGCTGAAAGAATCAAAATATTTATCGTACCTTGACCTTAAAACCTGACAGCTGTGGGTCAAATACCTATTTCCGGCAGGCTTTGTTGTCTTCTGACAACTCTTATAAGTATCTTATCAGCTCTATCAACATAATTGTCATAATACATCATCTGTTGACAGTCAGATATCCAAAGGATCTACTATACTTCTGTTGACCGTTAGTTATCCAAACAACCTATAAATTCTTCTGTTGACACTCAGTTATCAAAATGACATATAATTCTTTTGTTGACAGTCAGTTATCCAAATCACCTACAATACTGTTGACAGTTAGTTTTCCTAATAATTACAATGCTTCTATTGACAGACAGTTATATAAATGACCTACAATGCTTCTGTTGACAGTCAGATATCTGAATGACCTACACTGCTTCTGTTGACAGTCAGTCATCTAAATCACCTACAGTGCTTCTGTTGACAGTCGGTTATCTAAATCACCTACAGTGCTTCTGTTGACAGTTATCTAAATTACCTAGTGCTTTTGATGACAGTCAGTTATCTAAATCACCTATAGTGCTTCTGTTGACAGTCAGTTATCTAAATCACCTACAATGCTTTTGTTGACAGTCAGTTATCCAAATGATTGGCAGTGCCTCTGAAAAATAGTTTGTCCCCCCCCCCCCCCCCCCCCCCCCCCCCCCCCCCCCCCCCCCCCCCCCCCCCCCCCGGACAACATCTTGAACAGATGTTGTTATATCTTAAAGGTTATAAAGATTCAAAGGCATATTTGATCTCAAACATACTGTACTTTAAAATGCTTTCAATTTTCATGAGAAAATTTTATATCTAGCTTGTTGTATTTCAAATGCTATTTATTATCACAAGCATATTGTACCTAGAACACATCTTATTTTTTTTTTCCTCAGAATGAGAACATCGCAAAAACAACCGAGATTGAGAAGTTGAAAGAACAACTACAAAACAGAAAGGACGAGAATCTACAATTTTCTGAAAAGGTGTTTTGTTATTTTTATAAATATCATTGAATATTAACATAAAAACATTATCTCGCACTTGGGATAGTCTGTTCTCGTTTTTTATTAGTACTGCAAAATTCTATCTTGAACTGCTGATCCAGAATGCTTTGTATCACTATACACAGTGTCTGTATTGTTTGTAAAGGAGAATTGCTTGTTCCTACTGAATATTGTTAAAACTTGATATCAGTTACATATAAATCTTACTGGATTTGTTTGAAAGAAAAAAAAAATGTGTGTAATAAGGATTTATATTTATCTTCGAATGGTGGGTGATAAAAGAGTGAGTGATGCAGCTACTGGAAAAGGTCAAACTGATAAATACATGTATGTAAACACACAGAATTTAAACTTTCCATGTGTGAGAAAAATAATCAAGCACCACATTTGAGTTCCAGATAGAAAAACACCTTGGTAGGGACTTTTTGAATCATCTCACCCTCGAATGGTATTTTTCTATCTGGAACTCAAAGTGGAGTTACATTCAATTATTCTATGCTCAAAATTTGGAAGTCTTAAAAGTTTTTTTTTTCTTTAGAAAATTCTCATAAAGCACATAAGATAATTGCAGAGATCTTATAGATATGATAAAGTATCAAACACTTTCTGTGCCTTAGTGACATATTTTTAAACAAGGTTTAAGATATAGAGAACGGTGTCTTTGTATTTCTGTTTAGATATATTGGAAGCAAAATGTAGATATCAAATCTCTTTTTGTGAAGATGTTTGTGTAACCCATGCAGATGTGCCACTGACATTGGTCTAAAGGCCGAGTGTTTTACTTGCAGGCAGAAGGACCCGATTTCAATTCCCCATACAGCACCATGTTTAAGAATTTTTAAAATGACTTGAATGTTCCTTCGGCACATGCTCGGCATGAGACATGTGAACTCTTTTATCAATGTTTATATGTAGATATTTTAATGTTACTAGATCCACTCCTTTATTTCAACATAGATTAACAAGGTGAATTTTGAATGAATTGAGCAAGATGAAAAAATTCAAAATTACCCCCACCCCACCCCACCCCCTCACAGTTAAAACATCTATATTCACTGTCATCTTTCTGTTTAGATATCATCGTTGGAAGAACAGATACAGAAGAATGAAACCGATATATCGTCATCCAGAAATTCTCTCAAAGAACAGGAAAAACAGCTAAAGATATGTTCAAATGGTAGTCCAAATTATTTGTACTTTTTGTTTTGTTTATAACTCACATACCAGTGAGACTTTGGGGACTTAAGTTTTTGACTGCATCCATTTGTCAGTCCATCCAGTACAGGTTTTGGTTAAATTTTTGTAATTATTTACTGTTCACTTAACTCATTAACACCCCCACCCCCGAAAGATACATTTGGACTGGTTTAAATCATTGATTTACAGAAGAGTTCATTGCTTTTCAGGGGTTGATGAGTTAAAAATGGTTTCACAGATAGGGAACATGTATCGATTCATCGATACACTCAAAATGCTTGTTTTGATATGCAATGAAACATATACTGGTGGTGATTTTTGATTTGATTTGATTTTTTGTTTTACGCCATACTCAACAATCTTTCAGTCATATGAAGGCGTCCAGTTTTTATTGGTGGAGGAGAAACCACGGTTACCCGGGTAAAGACCACCGACCTTCTGCAAGAAAACTGGCAAACTTTTCCCACTTAATTCGAAATGATACTTGTGATGAAATGGTTTGTTTCAATGGGCATATGTAAAATTGATGTTTTGAGTAATTTTTTTAATTTGAATTTTGAAAGTTATTTTAATTCACACTCAACAATCTTACAATTATACTGGTGGCAACCAGTATTTAGTGGTGGAGGAGAGAACCCGGTTACAATGTACCCGGGAAGAGACCACCTGCCTTCCACAAGTAAACTGGCAAACTTTTAGAGTAAACAGTAAAAGTATGGTTTTGAGGGATATAGTAAGTTGATCCCAGAGACTAGACCAATTTCCAGGTAAAGTTATACCCCAGGAATAGCTGTGATTAACTCTTTCATTGCACCAGTGTAATTTTTTATATAAAATGAACAACGATGGATTTTGAATTGTCAAAAAATAGGTTAACCAAACCAATCCACTAGAAGCTAAAAACTGGGTCATAGTAAAAAAAAAAAAAACAAAACATTTAAAATACCTTTTTTGAGGCCCCAATTAGATAAATTCGAAGGTCACCTATTTCTGTTATTACTTTTAAATGGAGTAAAATTTGCAGAGGTTTAATGGTATTCTTTATTATTTAAAGTAAAATGTAACCAAATTTTATTGAAGTTTATATATTGCATTATGTAAGTATTATTAATAAAAACAATGTACAGTAAAAAACCTGCGTTCTTAAGAGACCACCTGTTCTGCCACTGAAATGTGGGTCCTCAAAAGAAGTCTTATTTACAGAGATATATAACTGTGGATTTCAAAATGCTGTCTCAAAAGACAGGTGGTCTATCATGACTGTAGGCACTCAATAGAGGATCACTGTACTATCATGTACAATAAACTATCATATTAATAGCTAACATTGATTACTTTCTAGAAAAAGACGAACTCTGTCTGAGAAATGCTGAACTGTCCCAGGAGATAGCAACAGTCAAGAGGAGTTCCGAAGAACAGCAAACACAACTACAGATTGACATAGATGAAAAGAAATCTAGACTACAGGAGTTAGAATCAACAGTTTGTGAACTTGAGGAAAAACTAGAAAATAGCGACAAACAAATTAAGGAATTGGAGGCTCTAAAAGAGCAGCATACAGACCATAATTCACAGATAAATGATCTTGAAAAACAACTGACTGATTTACAAGATCAAGTTGCTGACAAAAATAAAGCGTTAAAAAAGCAAGAGCAAAGATTAACGGATCTAAAAAAAACTCTACAACGAGAGCTAAAGGTTCAGGCTCTACCTAACGATGAACCGTTTTCAATAAATAGATCACAGTCACCGTTAAGAGATCAAAATTCCACATCACATTATTTACATGATGTTGGAAGAAATAGACACATGCCTGGTGGGAAGGATAGGAGTCGTTCTCATACTCCGCCCTCATTGAATGATATTAAAAATTTAGACTCTGCTTCTCCGGCTATTTTAGGGGATGTAAGTGTTCGTGAATCTGGGCTGCATCGGACTAAGATTGAAGAGGCCCAGGCTAGAGTTAAAAGTTTACAGGATAGCATTGATGGCACGGGAAATATAGTGAACAGTGCAGCAAATATGTCGTCTTTAGAAAAAGATATCAATTTCCAATATCTGAAACATGTTGTGATGAAGTTCATGCTCAGTCGTGAATCGGAGGTGAGTTTACCCTATTCATTTGTCTTTCATCAACGTATTGTAGTTGCATAGCTGCCGTTAAACAATTTATGTCTCTTTCCACATGCCTAATCATTGCCCAAAGAGAGAACTGTTGTATAAAAGTTACATTCCACTCATTAAAAGTAAAGTAGAACCTGTCTTGACGGACCACCCCAACTACCACTGAAATGTGGTCTTGCAGTACTTGTGGTCACATGACAGGTTTTTGTTAGTGGATTATTTAAAGGGGCATTAGCTTATTTTTTTTTTTCAAAAATTTTCTTTCATTTATACTACTTGGGTTGATATACAATAACAAAAAAGAGATATGTAGACCGAAATAAAGATTAAATTAAATTGATGGCCAAAGACAGGTAGTCTTTTATAAGAGAGATCTCTCAGGACGGGTTCCACTGGAATTCTGAATGATTGTATGCCTAATTTTCTATTTCTAATTCTTTTCATTCCACCCTGTTTGATTCTTTATATACCGTTACACTAAATAAACTTCAATCTCGGATGACACCTGAAACCGATAAAAAGATTTTTGTTGGCAGTGGTTGTGCCTGTACCTTGGATTAATGTCTAGTGCCAGTAGATTAATGCCTTTTTGATTAAGGACAAATGCAAAATTGTTATCTGTTTATAAATCAAACCACTGTTTTAATTATTACCTAATCTATTTTCTTTTGCAGGCTGTGCAATTAATAAGGGCAGTGTCTGTGTTATTAAAATTTTCTGCTGAAGAACAGAAACTTATTCAAGATACGCTGGAATGGAAAATGTCTTGGTTTGGGACCAAGCCTCCTGGTGGGGCAGGCCAACGTGCAAAATTCATTCCACCATCTTATTAGTCAGTTAAAAAGTGATATACATGTGTATTTAATATATTTATTGTGTTCAATTTACAGAAACATTTTATTAGTGCTGGCCATTTGTACCTAACTGTCAACTTGTCTACCCTATATTCTAAGTTAGACTGGTCTAAAACAAAGATAAAATATGTTCTATTATGGATACTCAGGGGTTTTTATTTTTCAGGGTGAAAGTGATTATGTTTACATGTGTATGATACGGATCAAAGTCGGTTTTATTCTTCTTGGTGAAAATTTATAAGATGGGATGTTTTTATATCCCCAGCCTGAAAGAACCGCCGGGGGCATATAGTGTTTGGATCGTCCGTCCGTCCGTCTATGTGTTTGTCTGTCCATAATTCCCTCCCGCTTACATATAAAGTGTAATATTTCAAGTTTGGATTGTAATAGAGTAACCAACCTTGGACTGTAAGTTCATCTAAAGGTTGCTAACACTTCACTGACATCACATGCTCCTGGGGGTGGGGTGGGGTCAAAATGTAAGACATTCCAATGTTTAAAGTTTGGATTGTGATACAGTAATCAAACTTGGACTGTAAGTTCATCTAAGGGTTGCTTACACTTCACCGACATTACATGCTCCTGTGGGTGCATTTCGATGACATCACATGCCCGTGGGGGTAGGTTGGGGTCATTTTATTTGCCAGCATAGAAATTTGTTGGGACTGGTAGCATTTGTGTTAGAAAAATTAATTTTATTTAAAAAAGTTTTATATAATTGGAATCAGGTATAAAAATGCACTGGAACGGCTCTTAAGGGTCACCACACATGAAGTTGCACCACATCACAGTAGTACCCACATCTGCCATAGGTAGACTGAAATTACACACTATTTCTGGTGACTGAATCACAAAAGTAAATTGTAAAAGTAGTCAAACAGACAAACCTTACCTTCACAGTAGTTATTTTCAGATTCACATAAGATGGCGGGGCGGAGTAAATTTTTCATTGTTATACAGATGATTCTACTCACTTTTCGGTTATGACAAGCTGCACGGGAAAAACATTTTATTCCTCACTGGATACTCTCTTATGTATGCATTAGGAACTATTACTCTACTCACTGTAATTATAATACAGTGGAACCTGTTTTGAGAGACCACCTGTCTTTTAAGATCACATTTCAGTGGTAGTAAGGGTGGTCTTTCAAGACAGGTTCCACTGTATTATGTTTTATTACCTAAAATTTAAAGTTGTCCAGGTCAAGAAAGGGTTCACAAGACTCCACCTCTTATATGGACTTTACTATAGCAATTGCAAGTCAAAATCAGTTATTCATTTTGTTGATCAATTCAGTCCTTTTCTGTTTGTCATGAATCCCACTAATTATTTATAAACATGGAAATTTGTGTTGGAATACATTTTTAATAACTCCAACACTAAAGAGTTCCACAACAACTGGGAAGTGTGAGGTAGAAGTTATCTTCACTTAGTATGTGACAGTATGTGGACCTCCATGGTTGAGTTCTTATAGCATCATGCTTTAAAAAATCTATAGTAGATAATGATATTTGGCACTGATAACACCATTTAAATTCTAAACTATCCAAAAGCTTAAGATAGTCATTTTTTTTACAGTGGTTACTCTTAGACGGATTTGGCTTTACATTTAGATTTATTTTATGACCTTGTCTTATACCAATTTTCCTTTAGAAAATATATTTCAAATTGGAGCTCAACTGATGAAGTCTAATTGACAGAAACGATCGTCCTGAGCGTTATAACTTTGGTATTACCTGGTACATTTATAATATTTAAAATGAAGTCCACCTTTAGTCAGAATGGGTTTGAGCCCCACTTCAACAGAATCTGACAAGGTTTTCCAGTTTCCAGGGTAAATTTCAAATGGATTTTCCACTCCACCATTGAAACCTGGCAGCCACCTCATGAGACTGAAAACTGACTGAGTGATAGGTATATCACCATTAACTAAAATCTACAAAATGAAACATTACAGGATAACTCAAGACCTCTGTATAACTAAAAGTTTTGTATTTTTCTCAGATATACTAGAAGTAAGAAAGACCCAATTTGAAGGTGCTCAATCAAAAATTTCTATTGTTATATATATATATATATTAATAAAAAAAAACTGTTTGTAAAGAACCTGTTACTCTTACAATTGTTTTGGAAATCAAAATTTACATTTGTACTAAATCGCCCCAATGGCATTTCTTCTTCTTCTTCCATAAACACTTGATGCTTTAATTTCACAAAAATTAGGTTGAGTATGGCACTAATTATTAAATATCATGGCCGTATATGTCCTTGATAGTTCCGACAGTCATATGTACTTTATAGAACCACTGAAACTAAAATTCGTATGATTCTCAGTTACCATGAATTATTTTTGATTATTAGAATTTTCCTGTTTAGTCCCTTGCGATAATTTTTTTAAGTCAAATGTTCATCTCACCAAATAACTTTCAGACTTTATGAAAGAGTACCTTATTTATGTATCTATACATACCTGTATCCACTTTAAGGGAATTACCATGCAAACTTGGTGCACTGAAGTGCTTTGGTTTTTGGAATCATGATATATATGCAGAAAAAACAATATGGCATACATGTACTTTCTTTTTTATTTTCCAGAAATTTTTGGATTTCATTTAAATTGCAAATAAACCAGCAGATATATCTCTACATAGTTTTTCTCTGTTATTTATATGTATTGGAATTTGTTTTTTATATTCTGCAAGGAAGCTGTCGTTGTTGGAGACCGTACAGGTCAGAATCATTATTTTGTGGACAGGTACCTCTGTATGTTCCGATTTTGAAATATATTCTGTACAATCACTCACAACCTATGTGCTCTTACGAAGAAATAATTAGGTTTCATTCATCATTAATTGGTATACAAGTTTTACACTTTGAAATAATTTTTTATGCTGCCGAGATTGAAAGTTGGGAGACGTTTTATTTTTTCGTTGATCATTTGAAACTCGTATAGTCATACTGGAGCTTGTATGCCTTTGTTTATATGACACCTGATCCCGCCTCAGGATTTCCAGAGGTCCGTATATCACCAGATTTGTATATGTATCCTGAAAATCCTGAAGATTTATACTTTGGTAACTGATATTTTATATTCATTTGATGCCGCTATCAACACGTGAAAATAAAGTCCTTTACAGGGCTAAAATCATGAATTCATATAGTCACGAATAATATCTGTCAATGGATGTTCATGAACTGAAGTCGCTTTGAAATATACATGAAATTGATTTACAATGATCTACGGATCATAACAAAACCTGCTAAGTCAAAATAACTATTTTGAAAATTGTAAAATCTCTCTACCTTGAAATGTATAAAATTTTGTGAATTACATGATGGCCTTTAGGCAAATTCTTAAATCAGTTATTTTATTCCTGTATAAACAACTCTTATTCCTGCATAAAAGTAACTCCTCGCGAAAGATTTTACATAGATAGATTTCCAGATTTAATCGTTGGGGAAAATATCCAAATATATGTAGTGGTTAATTGTACAAAAAGTAAATAACAGCTTTTCCTTACAAAGCAGACTTAAAAATGGAACGGAACGATTATATGTAGAGTATGTGTGAACGGCATAATACTGTCTGCTCAAGAATACATTTGGAATATTTTAGTTATTTTCTGATGGGTGTGTCCTAATGAAAATTATAATATTTTATAGGCTAAAAGCAGCCAAGTGTATAAATCTATAGCTGAATTGTTATTTCACTGCGATATTTTGATCTTGCTGCTCTTATTCCAAATGTAGCAACTGACACACACACACTCACACTCTCTCTCTCTCTCTCTCTCTCTCTCTCTCTCTCTCTCTCTCTCTCTCTCTCTCTCTCTCTGAGACACATCTCTGGTATCAATACTATGATTTCATTAAGATCTCGAGGTGTTATGAATTAAAGTGAGATATGCTAATCATTTGCTAACAGTGCGCGTGGAAAAGAAGAAACCAAAACCTGCATCATGAAAAAAGTTCCCTTTCACAAAATTTCATGAAATTTTGTTTATCATATTTCTATCAAAATGTCTCTTGACTGAAATAATTGTATCCTTAATTGAGAAGAGCTATACCGTCTAAAACGCACGCACTCTTTTTGAGATCTTTATCGAAACAGTTAGATGTTGAATTTACAGGCATAAAGACGCTGTTCGTTTCGCATTTTACAGGTAACCCTCATCAACTCGGATAATGATTCACTGTTGCATTTAAAGCGATATAACCTGTCACAATGAAAATTTTTGCCTCCTGACATATAGTCGATAAAATGTGTGTTCAATTACATTATCAAACATGTAAAAGATCTTCTTTTCGAAGTTATTTGTTTTATTAGAATTTAAGTTTTCCCGTACCTTAAAAATCCAGCTGTATTTCCGTATCGCCATATCAAATGTATTCAGGGGATCTCTGTCCTTTACGCGCTCGGACTATGCTGAAGTTGGTCGATTTTTATGTGTTTTATATTTAGTTTAAAAATACAGGACGTGATTTTTATTGGAAAGTGAATGTATTATGTAAAATATATGCTTTCCAACGCTATTTTAAATACCTGAAGAGAATCGGATGAATATATAAATAAATATATCAGGTCAATAAAAGAAATTTTTCCGATCTTTAATGTTACCCTTAATGCTGAGTTGACAAAATCAAAACAATATAACTGTGAAAAGTATGCGGTCGCCATGTCCGGTGGAGTTGGGTAGTTCATGATCATATGTGTCAAGAATGATAAAGCCGAGAAGGCGATGGGACGAGTTAAAATGGGACGAGATCATCCGATATACCAGGCACGTGGACAATTTCAGAAACAAATGTTTTGAAACGACGAAAAAAACCAACTTTGCCTGATTTAGGTATGAAATGATTATGTACGAAAATAAACGCAAAGGGTAACATGAATAGAGCGTATATTAACTGCAAATAGCACGTGTTTATTGGTCAATCGGTAATCTTCGTAAAAAAAATACCGAAAGTTAATTTGCAATGCTCAAAGTATGGCGGACAAAAAATAATTGATATTACGGGTTACGTTTGGCAAGATTGTTGCAATTTTACACATGCATTTGTTACTATAACCACCAGATGGTCTCTTTGGAAATATATATGAGATAGAATATCACATAAAATGGGCATGTACAATTTTACACCAACGACAGCTCATATCGCTTTAACTAATACACAGATATATCAGGGTATTGTCGTGTACCTGCATACATGTACATTGGTAAATTGATATCTAATCGCCTTGAAAAAGGTAATGGAAGTGAACAAAATTTCTTTCAGTAGAAATTTCGGATTAAATTACAAAACATGTTTTAAATTTTCAAGAATACACTATATAAGCTTTCCCAGGACAAATATGTGTCCACAGAGAGTATAGAGTAAGGATACTTGTGTTTTATTATAATTCATATACGGACAAATAAAATGTCATCATTACGACCAGATGATATGTAAAAATCACAGATACCAAAGTATTATTCTTCAGGAGATTTCGGTATATGCTATACAAATCTGGTGAACGAACAATGGAAAGGCACGGACCGCTGAAAATCATGAGTTGGGATCAGGTGTCATGGAGGAGTAGGCATCCCCTATTGACCCGTCAAACCCACTACGAGTTCAAAGTTAATTCAAATTAAATAATTGAGGAATAAATCCTGGTCACAACAGGTTCAGAGACTCAACTACCGCCATCGAAGAAGTAACTCAACATTTCATTTAGCGAAAATTAGTAATTACAAATAAGATCATTATGCAGACGTAAAATTGCAGAGCTTTGACATTAAACGCAATACCTGATATCGTTGTGAAAACAACTTATGAGTACGTAGTTTGGCTCTGCATATGAAATGTTCATATGTTGAACATGCCCGGCATATCAGATCATCTACGAGATATAATCTATACTCATGTAAGCAATAGCGGAGTAAATATTACTAATTTATTGTGGAAAGTTAACGATGTCATTGCGTTGGTCGAAAAGCCTGGTAACCGTTGATAATTTCCCGTTTTTGTCAATACAATAAAACTATTTTATAGCCATTTGATATACAAGAGTAGGACGTTAAGATCCCCACCAAGGAAGCTGTCGTTGGTAATAGGATAGCGGGGAAATATAGAAAATAGAAAAATGTCAATAGGAAATGTAGGATGAAGTACACATGTAGTTCCGTGAAGTTACCGTGAACTGTTTTGTGACAAAGTCTGGAAACGGTTTAAATGGTATTTGTGCTAAAATTCTACAATAAAAATGCATTTTTGGGGCTTAATGAAAATACTATAAGATAATTCTAGATACTGTCACCATCCTGCACATTCCTAACCTAATTCCAGACTATCATTATCGCACCTCTCTCAACCGCTAACCAACCCTTTACCGAGTACTAACATAGGATTTATAATATAATGCATTTTCAATAAATATAAACTTTTATAATTCATATACTCTATTGTTTATTGTAATAGAGCTTAATCCAGATTTCCAAATAGCATATTAATTAGTCAGTCGTTAGTCTTAGACAGATTTTGGCTATACTTTTGGATTTATTATTTGGCCTTGTCTGATACCACTTTCTCTTTAGAAAATCTGTTGAAAACTTGAGCTCAACTGATGAAGTCTAATTGACAGAAACGATCGTCTCGAGCATTATAACTTTGATATTATGTTTATGATTATATAGTATATTGTCAAAAATACATAAAGGTGTATGTGAACATGGAGTTTCATAGTTATCGCGCATGGTCTTTGAGTTATATACTCTGTAAAGAATATTGATCGCCGAACGGAACACTTTTGGGGAATGGTCTCCATAGCCGAGTTGTTAGATCATTGCGCTTTAAAACCATGAAATCTCTCACTTCTGGTCAGCACAGGTTCAAGCCCCGCTGGAACCTAAACTGATTTTTGTGAAAGGTTTTAATTGCGGAAGGTCGGTAGTCTATCCCCGGGTAACCAGGTTCTCTCCTACACCGTTAAAAAGTGGCCGCCACCATATAACTGAAAAATTGTTGAGTGTGGCGTTAAACACTATTTAAAATTAAAAGATAAACACTCCTCATGTGTTTCATTGGACTTGACTGTGGACTCACGGCGGGTGTGACCGGTCGACAGGGGATGCTTACTCCTCCATGGCACCTGATCCCACCTCTTGGTTTCCAGAGGTCCGTGTTTGTCCATTTTTACCGGATTTGTATCTATGTCCTGGACATTCTATTGATTTATGCTTTGGTATCTGAGGTTTTTATAATAAAATTCAAATTGGACGAGGAGAATCAAAATACAAACACATGAAAAACTAATTTTAGATAAAACAAAAGTTTAATCGATCTTTTAATAAAGAATGTAAAGTAACTCTGGTTAATAAACATCTAAACTTGTGCATCAAATAAACTTCAAATCAGGTATATCATCAAATATGGAGCTATGTAAAAGTGGATATAGATATTGTGATTATTTGTGGGTAATAACGTATAACCTGGCGGGGTGGAGTCTCGTGAACTCTTTCCTGACCTGGACGAGTATAAAATTTCAGGTAATATATAACGTATTACACAGGCAAGAGTTATCTTTCCTACTCGTCACCAAATCTACGTCGGTATCGAGTGAAGAATATAACGTTTTCTCGTGAAGCTTGTAATAATCCAAAAGTGAGTAAAATAATCCGTATGGTAATCAAAAGGTTACCCCGCCCCGTCAAGTTTTGTGAATCAGACTACACAAACGTTTTACTTTTTTATTTTAGCGGCCGAATTGCCATATATATATATATATATATAACAACCAATAACAAACAATATCCGATATGGGTGAAGATTTACTTTATGCTAGAAATCTTGAACCATTATTCCTTCTGTTTATGTGCCTCCATGCATGTTTACATTATTACATGTGTGTTTTTAATGTGATATTATGTATGTGAGCGTTTTGTATGTAAAAATTTATTTAATTGCTAAATGTCGTATATGTACATCTGCATTACTGTTAATTAAAATGTAGAGTATATTTGAATGTATATACACATGTAAATATACAACATGACTACCAAGTACAGTGCATTGATAAAGCGATATAATCTGTCGTCGGTGCAAAATTTTATATGCCCATTTCATGTAATATTTTATCTCATATATATCCCATAGAGACCACCTGGTGATTAAAATAACAATGCATGCGTATAATTGCAACAATCTTGTCAAACGTAACCCGTTATTATCGTTTGTTTGTCTCACCATTTCCGGTAAATTTACTTTCGGTAAATTTTACCAAAGATTAACGAGGGAAAAAAAATTAAAGTAAACGGAAATACAACCGGATTTTTTTTGGTACGAGAAAACGTAAATTCCTATTAATTTTTTTTCTACAAATAATTTCAAAAAGAATATCTTTTACAACGTTTGACGTGTTAGATAATGTATTTGAACAAACATTGTATCATATTATTCTTTAGATGTCGTTGGGGAAAATCATCACTATGACAGCTTATATGCCTTTAAAGAGTTTACACCCAAATACATGTATATATATATATATTTATTTCACAGGGTTTTTTCTTCGTTATTTTCTGCATTCAGAAAATGCTGTATATCTAAATTGCTGTTGATTTCAGTTTGAGTTGTTCGTCAATTTCAGCTTTCAGTAGCTCGGAAACTTTGACTTCGTCGCCATTGGGTAACTTATCTGTTGTAAAAGAGGAGACAATAAATTTATTATGTAAATATTATTAAATTTTCTCATACTTTGGTAAAGGCAGTGGGAAATTGACAATCGGAAATATTAATTATTTTATAACAATACTATAAAATTTCATTCAACTCTCACACTTAATAAGCTTAGCAATATACAGTCAATTCCACTTTATACTACCCCGTTTCATTTGGTTTATGCCACAATATTTGAAGTTCACTTTTCCAATTTTCCGTATAATTTCATTTCCCTCAACCTATTATCAAACCCCTTTATGATGCCAAATTTTGGCTGAACAAATGTTGGCAGTATAATGAGGTATATATATAAGTATAGATATAAATAAATATAAATATATACGGAAAAATGTTTAGGAGTCCAACAAGTATAGATATAAATAAAAAAAGAAGTAGAAAATACACTTCAGTCTTTATAGAAGATATTCCAGAATATAAAACATAGAAAATATAGTAAATTACATCTCTAAATTTCCTACCGGTTTCACCCTTGCGGGGATATTCATGGATCATATATATATATATATTGTTTTTATTTTGGCAATATTTGCATTTATTCATATAAAGGCTGCAATCGATTAAGGATAAATGATCATAGCTTAACCTGATTTGCAAGCATTTGTAAGAAGTAACTCCAATGATTATATATATATATATATATATATATATATATATATATATATATATATATATATATATATATATATATATATTTATATATATATAGTAAAAAAAATCTAAAACTGGGTGACTAAGAATCCCGGTCATCAGGCGAGCGAATAAGACGGGAATGCATGTGATAATAATTACCATCATATACAATCAGAACGCAATTCCCTCTGGTTTCTGGATTTGACTTAATGATCTCTTGTAGAGTTGTTACAAATAACCGCATCTGGTAAATCATCTCGTCCTTTGACAGTCCCGCTTCTTTGCTGACATTCATCTCATACAATGATAGTATCGGTGTTGCATACTCAGCAATAACGTAATATGTTTCCTGAAACATGATTTAAAACTAATTACAGTCACCTTAAAAAAAACAAGTTGAAAAAAAAAGTATACAGAAAACTTCTGGTTGTATATGTCAACCTGTAAAATTGAAAATGTATTTGACATGCAAAACCTGGTTATGCCTTAACTATAGTATACTTTTCCAACCTGTCTCCTTCTACTCTATGTAAACCATATTCATTGTTGTCTGTACAATTAATGCTTAAACCGGAAATGATGCAGGTCACATTTTTTTCTGCAATCTACTCCACAACAATCTATGTCAACGTCTGAACTTTTGCCACATTCTGGCAAAATATATAAATCTACGATAGATTTTGCTCTTTACAAGGTATCGGGTCTTTTGCACATATTTTTAGTGCTGATTTAGAAAAAACACTATTTGAGGTGAAAATATATATATATATATATATATATATATATATATATATATATATAGATATATATATAGGGACTATATTTTTGCGAAAAGTTTCCTTACTCTGTCTAATTTGGTTTTACATACATTCTGTGGGTTACATGACCACTTGTCTTGGGACTTCTTCTTAGACGTTGACAGAGATTATTCAAGAGTGCAAGGACCGACAACTCTGTGTAAGAGACTGATTTTTCTGTGAAGCTGCATGCTAACACTACAAACCGTGACGTAATGGAGCAACTCGAAAAAAGCCCATTAATGTCCGTTATAAAAGACGTTTCAGTCATGCCTTGCACTTAAAACTAGGACCTTTTGCTTAAGAGTCGATTGATTGACTAGCTGATTAATAACAAAGCGATAATACATACCATATTGGCGGTAAACTGGTAGATAGTACTTTTGTATTCACGCGCATTTGTTCCTGCACGCATCGCTTTAAAACTTTCTGGATGTCCGGCAAAAGTTATTTCATCATCAGCTTTTTGCAACGAAGGATAGCAGTAGCAGGACTTTGGTACCAGTATCAAAAGTTTATCCACTACTTTGCCGTGGAGGGAATCGTTTTCTTTTCGCCATTTCTGAAGTCGCACGTTCAAACCTTCAACATATTTGAAAAAAAAATTAAAAATTCTTCCGCTATTGCACTGATTATTTTAATTATATATATATATATATATATATATATATATATATATATATATATATATATATATATATATATATATATATATATATATATGTGTGTATGTGTGTGTGTTCAAACAGCAAACACTTTTATGCATACCACGCAATCATTCTCTTACATCATTTACTAGGATATATATATTTTTTCATGTTTAATATAGAAATTTGAAGGGTTCAAGTTTAAAAGACCATTAGCTGTGTTTACAATAGTAAAAAAGAGATATACAGATGCACAATAATTTTTAAATTCCTATACATTTTTTGAAAATTGCTTGATATACCGAGGTTTGACACGTTTTCAATAGTAATTAATTAATTCAACCTAATATGAGTATATGATTACTACACTAGACATGTCCTTTAACAAAATATATGGAAAATATATAGAAATACACGTTTTTTATGTATGTGTATAGCTCGCATTTAATTTGGTACATAAAGTACAGGTAGTAAAGTAGAGAAACAAATAGAATGAACACAGCTAATTCCCCTTAATAAACACTATAAATGCTTAAATAAATAGTTAATTCCCCTTAATAAACACTATAAATACTTAAATAAATACTTAATTCCCCTTAATAAGCACTATAAATGCTTCAATCTGTATAAATTCACAAGTTTTTGTTTATTTATTTGCTAGTTTACACCCAGTCAATAATTTTAACTAATGCGGAGATGTAACAATCATACGGTGAAGCGCCACAAACTTTGACCTGTTCTATGGACTAATGCCAATGCATTGTGGGTTCTGTGACACGGAGACTCGGTTTAAAAGTCTCATCCGACAGTATTTCACAGGTACGTAAATGTGTATAATAAATAATCTACCTGGTAATATGAGTTTTAAGTAACCAAAGTAATAGGACCACGCTAATCCGTATCCAACGTTCAGTCGATATCGTTCCAGTTGATCTGACAGCTCTGCAATTGTCGGTTCCTTAAAAAAATGAAAAAAAGATAATTACTATGGAAGAGAGAGAGAGAGAGAGAGAGAGAGAGAGAGAGAGAGAGAGAGAGAGAGAGAGAGAGAGAGATTGACTGTCCAAACTAAATAAACTGCATAATTTGCATTTCTGTAATTCCATTTGTTTTACTAGCTCACGACAAGAATTGATTTTCTGCAATTTTAATATTGTGATAAACGGGTTTTTAGGCTATTTCCGTGTGCCAAATATGTACTCAATTCATACCACTGACAGTATATGGAAAATGACAAAAATACAGTTCTACTTCGCGAGTTATCCAATTCCCATTTTTTCCCTAATTAGAATTAAATAATTTTGTTGGTACTTGATATAGAGTACGTGAACTTCAGATCATTCTGTTGGAAATATGTGGTTTAGTGCATGTACAAAAGTCTGTCATCTCGAATGATGGATTAATTTATATCTATATTGAAATGTGGGCAAGAAAGATTATTCTATACTGCAACAAAATACGAAATAAAAAAAAAATTAATTCTGCCAAATTACGCTAAACATATGTACATGTACATGAATATAAAAGATATACATTAGATGCACTGCATTAAATAAACATGTCGTGTGAACGATAATATCATCACTCAAGCGATCGTCTGGTTTCAGACTTACCCTTAGTTTCATAATATACGGAATGAAAATGAATCCAATGATGAACACAGCATTCCATGTTGTCTGAAATATTTGTATCAGAGTACTGATGCCATTTGGGTTCAAAGCTAAATATGTTGTTAGCACACAAACTATGGTGGGTGCTAAGAATTGGCGAGGACTTCTTGATAACATAGCACTTCGAAAGACCGCTCCCACGCTTCCCTCGTACCGTGTCGCGAGATGTCGAGATTCCTCCATGAAGATGAACAGCCTTCTGAAAAACTCTCCAACCAGGAAGTCAGTTACAGCGACTACAAGAAACGTCACGACATACTGCGATTGGCTCCCATGGAATTGTGAGATAAAAGTTTGTTTCCAGAAGACATCGTCCCTTTCACCACAACGGAAACACAATAGAAGTGAAGCCACAGACACCACCAGCGCTATTATGATGCCAACCTCACTTCTCTTGACTAAAAGGTATCTCGAATTCATGTTTTGTTTACTTATACCTGGAATATAAAGAAATACATCAATATATCTTCGAACCATACGAATCCAATAATTAGACGTATGCAATTATACAAACAACACACGTTGGCGATGGCGTTTATAAACCAAAATGTGTTAAATGCATGCTGAATATAAATAGGTATATAAAAGAGCAGAATCAAAAGAAAAAAGTATATAATTCAATAACTGAGTACTACAGAAATAAAAGGGATTTTGTATGTATGTATGTATGTACGTATGTATGTATGTATGTATAAATGTGTGAATGTATGTACGTATGTATGTATGTATGTATGTATGTGTGTGTGTGTGTGTGTGTGTGCGTGCGTGCGTGCGTGTATGTATGTATGAATGTGTGAATGTATCTACGTATGTATGTATGTATGTATGTATGCGTGCGTGTGTGTGTATGTACGTATGTATGTATGTGTATGTATGTATGTATGTATGTATGTATGCGTGTATGTATGTATGTATGTATGTATGTATGTGTGTTTGTATGTATGAATGTATGTATGTATGTATATGTATGTATGTATGTATGTATGTATGTGTGAATGTATGCATGCATGTATGTATGTATGTATGTATGTATGTATGTATGTATGTATGTATGTATGTATGTATGTATACAAAATGTATGAAGTGGATATACCGAAACTCATCTGTAAGTAAAAATACTAATATAAGATATTAAATATTAATATATATTGATAAACTCACAACAACCATAGTACATCATTATACCATCCTCCTCCTGAAGATTGTTACATGAAATTGCTACAAATTGATACATTATCATAGCCTTGGAAAATTTGTGAATTATAACAAAATCATTTTAATAAATACAAAAAAACAATATCGTGGATTATTTGATTGATAAAAGACAATTAAAAAAACCTACCCTAAAAACAACAAAAAACTTCTTACATGTATATTTTTGATCAGGAAAAATATGTTTTAGGCATGATGTATACATACATACATAAATACATTATGTGATACATACCTGTTTTGTTGTCGTATATTTTACCTATCACTTGATACAAGAAATTTATTGGCAAGCGCATGTTTAGTCTCTGAAAATTCCCAGTTAAATATAGATGGAAATTTTCAGATTTAAAATTGATATCAGGAAGTGATGTAAGATAAATACTATAAATAGAGTTCTGGAATGTACGTCTACTTTCGGTTTGGTTTTATACAGAAAGGCTCATGTCTCGTTCAGAGGAATTTCTGCAGGAAATGTATTGTAAATTTTGAATTCAAAAAGTGCTTGTAAATAGAAAATTAACAACATGACAATACAATAAATATGTATATATGTATATGATAAATATGATACAATTCTGTGATGGGCTGCATCATACTACTCGTAGACTCTTATGACGTACTCGTAGACGTTCAGGATGATGACACTACTCGTTGACCTTTGCACTTATGACCTACTTGTACCACTTCGGGCTTACAACACTACCTGTACCCCTCCGGGTTATAACACTACTTGTTGACATTCAGGCTGTAGAGCATCGGGCTTATGACAATTCTAGTAGAAATTCGGGCTTGACACTACTATTAGACCCTCGGGCTTATGGTACTACTTGTAGACATTCGGGCTTATGGTACTACTTGTAGACATTCGGGCTTATGGTACTACTTGTAGACATTCGGGATTTTGGCACTATTTGTAGACTTTTGGACTAGTGTCATTACTAGTGGCATCACTTGTAGATGTTCAGACTTCTGACATTAGTAGTAGGCCTTCGGACCTGTGGCATTATCATTGGATGATTGTACGAGTGACATTTCTAGTAAACCTACTGACATAACTACTTTTAATGGATATACAGAAAATCGGATAAAATATATGTATTAAATCACACACACACACACACACACACACACACACACACACACACACACACACGTGTTAGACGCATTAAGCGAAAAGGGACTTCATGGCATATTTGGCCAAATTGGGTTTTTCATAATTTTTTATCTATAGCATATACTGATAAGAATGATAACAAAATTATATAAGGTAAAATAATTTGAATATGAAATAAGCCGATTTGCCATTGTGTGCTGATTGACTTTAACTGGCTTACTATGTCACTGTGGATGTAAGTGTACTTTTAATTAGAGATACAACAGAATCAAGCACACACGCCTCATACTTAGACATTTTACTTACTTACTTATTTACTTACTTACGGGAAATTGGCAACTAAACTATACAACAAATGCGACGATTTCTGCTTTCCCATCGTAAATTTTCCACATTTAAGTAGTGATATCCCACAGTCACCCGCATATGGAATTTATATTTCACAAAGGATCCGATATGCCAGGGTGTGATCAACATATGAACAATTCATACACAGATGTAAACTATTCACTGACAAATTATTGACAAAGGGATATCGAAAACCGTGTTTGATGTCAATGTAGCGCAAATTTTACCGTCAGTATAATAGTTTTGTTTGCGATTACTGTTTCACTAAATCAAATGCTGAATTGCCTTTTCGTTGGCGGTTGTTGAGACATCTGTACCAATTATGAAGAGGATTCGTTCCTCGCGTATTTCATTTGGATTAGACCGTGGACTCACGGCGTGTGTGATTGGTCGACAGGAGATGCTTATTCCTCCATCTCTTGATTTCCAGAAGTCCGTGTTTGTCCATATTTATCAGATCCTAAAGATCCCTAAAGATTTATACTTTGGTATCTGATATTTTTTATATTTCTTAAGTCAGAAACCGCTGTACATCTATATTGATGTTGCTTTCAGTCGAAATTGTTTGTTAATCTCAGCTTTAAGCAGCTCTGAAACTTTCAATTCGTCTTAATCAGGTATTTATCTGTTGTAAGGCATTATATGAATTTACTAAACCTACTCACCTTTGTAAAGCTATTGGGGAATTTAGACTTTTCAGTATAGAAACGTTTATAACGACGTTATAAAACTTTATTTAACTCTCATAGTTTGTGTCAGGGACTTAACAAGTAAACCATGAAGACCTGACCAGAAAATGTTTCAGTATTTTCGGCTTTCAGTATGAGCTATTTATCGATAGCTTTCACAAGCTCAGACAACAATATGACTTCAAGAACTTTATCTACAGTAAAAAACGAGACTCGTAAAGCCATTGTATAATTTACACTTCTCAATATATTATAAACAGAATTACCAAATAAAAAAGTGATAAGACGATTATAACTTTGGTATTTTGTTTATAATATATATAAAGTTCTAAAACAGAAACTGTTAATAACATAAAAAATAACATAAATGTATTCTGAAATCCGTCTAAGAGTAACTACTGCAAAAGGTTAACTATCTTATCTTTTGATATTATATATATATATATATATATATATATATATATATATATATATATATATATATATATATATATATATATATATATATATATATACGGAAAAATGTTTAGGAGTCCACACAAGTATAGATATAAATAAAAAAGAAGTAGAAGATACACTTCAGTCTTTATAGAAGATATTCCACAATATAAAACCGGTTACCGGAACGGATCGATAAAAAACTTGTTGTTGAAGGACTGAAATTTATACTAGAAAATAATTAGACCGAACATTTTTCAGTCATATTTCTATTTAACCTAACCCCCGAAATAGATTTTTGGATACACAATTGTTACTGTTTATGGTTTTCAACGAAAATTGATCGTTGAATGATATCTGCTATTTTTAGATTGAAAATTTTCAATATAAATAGGCTGTTACATAACAACTATTATTGCATCTATAAATATATTTGGCCACGTCAAGTTATGTGATTAGCATGAACGTGTAATAGGAAAAACCTGTACCGGACAGAAAGGATATTTCAGGAACTAAATAAATTGAATGCTATTAAAATAATTGTTAAAATATCATAAAGAATAGAATTGAATTACTAGTAAATGCTTCAAGAAATTCAATCAATTAAATCAATGAATTACATTAAAATGTTTAGATATTAATTAACCATGTAATTTGAAACAAAGTTTGATATCGTTATTGATTTTCGGTGAAATGCGTCATATATACGTGTGTGTGTGTGTGTGTGTGTGTGTGGTCCTTTTAAAATAAAATTATTTTGATGTGGATCCAAAATAATTCAACAATTGCTCAGCAGAATCTTAAAAACAGATTCACTTCTATTATACGAAACTCCTCTGTAGATTGAAAATCGATCGCAGATATAAATATTTAGTATTAGGTCATGAAGAACCTTTGTGAAGTAACACACTGATTCCAAAAACATGTACATCTAAATGCTTGCGTTTTTACTGTATAACATCTTTGTGGTTATCGTAGAAAAAGGTTTCCGGTAGATAGTCCGCATTCCAATGGGTACAAATTGTACCCTTCTCCTGGCTGACATCTTTTTGTATCCGTATGAAGCGGAATTTATGTCTATAAATAATACATAATTTCAAAATTACCTAAGCCGGATGTATCCTGTTGAACTTGAGATCAATGAGACGACAGAGAATAACTCGTCTTCTTCTTACTTAGATTTACTACTGTCATTTGGGAAGGACGGTCATCTTTAATCCTCCTCCGTTTATGACTAACGTGACGATTTCAATTCCACATCATGAATTCCCCGTTCCTGAATAGTAGTATCCTGTCTCCCCTGCCTAAGTCGTTTTTATTTCACAACTTAAACGTTATGCCATGGGATGTTCCTCTTAGAATATATTTAACAATACCAAAGTTATAGTTTTACAAAAGAAGCCAAAGCAACTGTTCAAGATGATCTTTTCTGTCAATAAAACTTCATCAGTTTAGCTCAAATTAAATATCAAAGTATCTTTCCGAAAGAAATGGTATCATAGAAGGCCAAATAATATGCATGCATCTAAATGTGTTGCCAAATCCGTCTTAGAGTTCCCACTGTAAAATTAATATCTCAGCTGTTGAAAAATTTAGAATTTAAATTATGGCCATTAAGTCAAAATATTACTAGAGTATAAAATAATTTTCTGGTACCGTACTTTCAATATCATGTTCAACATCCACAACTGCTTTCTAAGTTTGCCAACATTGCTAAAACTAGAAACCCCTTCAAATGTTTTGCGTTATGAGCTATAAAATGTGGACCGATGACAGGAAAGAAAGTCATTAGAAACATTTCACGTTCTTTTTTCTATAAGATAACGTGTGAAACCCATCTGAAAAAATTCAAAATTGTTCAACAACCTCAGCTGGTCTTATGTTTGCTAGGTTAGTTTTTCAGGCTAGTGTTATATATTTGGAATGTATTCCAAGCAAAAGAAGATATATATGGTCTACTAGTAATTTTATTAAATGACAAATTAAATATTCTTCATTCAGAATAAAGATGAAAAAGTACATACGGAAACACCAAGGTCATTAGAGTACGAAAAATTGGATCTGGAAACTGTCTTAAAGCGATATAACCTGTCACAATGATTATTTTTGTCTCTAACATATAGTCGATAATATGATAAAATGTGTGTTCAAATACATTATCAAACACGTAAAACGTTGTAAAAGATTTTCTTTTCGAAGTTACAGGTTTTATTAGAATATATATATTGCCGTACGTTAAAAAATCCAGCTGTATTTCTGTATGCAATGACCTTTCAGATAAACTATTTCGCCATATCAAATGAACTTCGTAATTCGGTCAGGGGATCTCGGTCCTTTACGCACTCGAACTATGTTAATATCGGACAATTTTTATGTGTTTTATATTCATTTTTAAAATACAGGACCTGAATTTTATTGGAAAGTGTATGCATTATGTAAAATATATGCTTTTCAACGCTATTTTAAATACCTGAAGAAAATCGGATGAATATAATTATGAATAAATATATCAGGTCACTAAAATAATTTTTTCCGATCTTTAATGTTACCGTGAATGCTGACGTTGACAAAATAAAAACAATATAACTGTGAAAAGTATGCATACCTCATGTTTTACAATCGAGCCGGCATGTCCGGTGGAGTTGTGCAGTTCATGACCATATGTGTCAAGAATGATAAAGCCGAGAATGTCTTGCCGCGAGTTAAAAATGGATCGAGATCACCCGATATACCCGACACGTGGACAATTTCAGAAACGAATGTTTTGAACGACGAAAAAGACAAACTTTGCCTGATTTAGGTATGAAATGATGATGTACGAAAATAAACGCAAAGGGTAATAAGAATAGAATGTAAATTAATTGCAAATAGCACGTGTTTATTGGTCACTCGGTAATCTTCGTAAAAAATTATTGAAAGTTAATTTGCAATGCTGAAAGTATGGCGGACAAAAAATAACCGATATTACGGGTTACGTTTGGCAAGATTGTTGCAATTTTACACATGCATTTGTTATTCTAACCACCAGATGGTCTCTTTGGAATATATATGAGATAGAATATCACACAAAATGGGTATGTAAAATGTTTCACCTACGACAGCTCATATCGCTTTAACACGGATAACAATTGCGAATCCCAAATGGGATGGGACCAGGTGTCCGGAAGGAGTTAGTGTTCCCTGTTAGCACCCCACACCCAATGCAAAAGGTACCACGGATATTTCTTGCGTTTGGTGAAAAGGTAGATATAATAACGGTCTCAGTACGAAGACCAATTGCGAATCTGAAAAGGGATGGAACCAGGATTCCAGAAAAGTCTCCTGTTAGCATGCCACATCCGTCGCAAATGTTACATGGAAACCTCTCGAGTTCGGTGAAAAAGTCAAGCTCGGGGGAAATGTCATCAGTTAGTTTTAGATCTGATTGGCGAAAGGGATTCACTGCCCCAGAATACTATATAACATTCGTGAGAAGAGGACTTCATATTGTTTGACAATATCCCCGTATCGGCCAGAAAACTTCCATAGTGATGATTTCAAGCGTTCAACAAAGTATCCCTGTGTAAGTATATTATTGACGAGTCTTATGGCTCTCAGAATAACAGATCTTATCATACCGTCAAGTTTAACCATCATCGGATTCAATGTATCGTTGTGGGGCAATCTTGTACATATATCTACGCTAAGGTGTGATGAAAATAGTCAGATGACGGGCTTCCTCGTGGATAGGCACGATATGATAGCCATTCCAGACGTCATATATAGTATTTTTTCTTAAACGCGTTGAGCTTAGTTATTGGAATGGTGAGTTGCCATTGAGAGATTTAAAGTCGACTACCATTCGGTGAAACCAAGTGACAGGTTCATCAGTGAGAAGAGGTTCAACACCTAAACTGACACCCAGGGTCGAGAGCAGCCTTAACGTCTCCCTCCCTGTGTATAGGGATGGGTACCGGCGTAAATAATACTACAGTTTCCGCATTACGATCAATAATTAAATGTAATAGTGGACCTTCCATCATTGGTAAGGGTTGGTGTTCGCAGGCGTTGGGCGTGCTTGATACAGTCCCTTTTCCGTACTTGAGAAGGTGAACTTTTACCACTGACATTTTATGTCACAGTATAAGCAGTCTACTCTGTCTCAACAAGCAGAAGACCTCTTCTAAGGTTATATCCTGCATTTTATTACTGAGCAGATTAAGCTGAATTACAGCATCAGCAATACTTTGGGTAAGAATTGGGTACTTATCATATTAAGTTAAGTCGAATCCAATTTGCTTTCATATATTTTCGCTGATTATGCATTAGTCCCAAGTTGTCAGACGCCTTGATATGAGGTGGAACAGGATATATTATCTATTTCTCGGTAATTTAACCCTGGGCAGCAGAGGAATATTGAGTTGTATGGATTCGTTTATTTGCTCCAAAAGAAAACCATCACTTACTGTCTGCAAACTGTTGTATCAACTTCTGTGGATGTCAAAAGTATTTTGAAATGTGTCTCAAAGCATTCCAATCTACCATTGGATCCTTTTCAAAGTGGAATATATGTATTTGCTGATTGCTCTCTAAACGGGTGGAACATTGATTATTTGTCATTTTGTAGAGTAGATGAATGGCGGGTGACTTATATATGACTTGCCATAATCTCCGTAAATTCCTTGTGACGATTCTGTATTGTACCGGGCGTAGCCTTGCAAATAGAAAGAGAAAGTGATTCTCTACGTGTCAGTCCGTTCTATTTGCGTATACATATGGGTGGAGTTTGAATTTAGCTAGGTCACCTGGGAATCGTTTCATAAAAGGTCGTAAATCGGGAAAAAAGAATAAACCCAATACTACGATTACCGACCGTTTCATAAACGTTTCCGATTACCGATTTACGACAAAATTTAGTCGGTAATTCCCGACTGGGTATACAGTACGCAGTCGTAAATCCTAAATCATTCTTGTTTTCAACAAAATCACATAAAATATTTTGAGAAATTATTTGAAATGACAGACTAAACTACTTTGATTGATGAGTTAGAGTGAAATAAGACTGGTAGGAGACCCAGCGTCTTCCAATACAGACATACCACTTACCTCCTTTTGATCGAATAAAATAAGGGACTGTATAACGGATCACACTCATCGTGTTCCAGAATTACATATTTCATATAAAGTATCGATTTTGCCGTTTTACCTACAAGAAAGACATCATTATTGACTCTCTTATAATTCATTCCACCTTTTCTATTATTTTAATAATAATAAGAATATTTTTAACCTTTGTATTCCACAAACTAAATAATCGGCAGTCGTAAGAAATTCCGACTAGCGTTATGAAACGGTCGTAAACGTTGTCGGTGAATGGTCGTAAAACTAATCGGTAATCGTAAAGTTTTCGACCTTTTCTGAAATGATGCTCTGGTATCCCGTTCCATTTCCAACGTTTTACTGCATTTCATGTATACTTTATATTTTCAGCTTTTTTCTTATTCCTGGGCCCGAAGTCACCATATTTACTTAATGCTCAAGCTCAATTTTCATTTCATTATTTTGGCCATATGGTCGTTTGTAAAATTTCGGGATGTGACTGAATAGAAAACACAATATTAATATGTTTCATCACTCACATAAAAATATTGGATAACACTTATGATTGACCCATATAAATGAGTAAATACGTTGAGTATGGTACTCTTTTGATGTCACGCTTTTTGAGAAGGTTTCTTCTTTGTAACTTTTCTTATTGCTTTTCAGTTATACAATATATAATTTATACATACGTACAAATGTACAGCTGTTTGAAAGTAGAAGAACATTTTTAAACATGTTTTGACACCACATACTTTCATACACCATACATACAGACATTAAATTGTAAATAGAGTTGCTTTTATATTCAAATTTATACTTAAAAATGTACAGGCACACACTTACATGCCTATGTATACATGTACACATTTATGTACACATTTATTCCCATGTTTGTAAATATTGGCTATATAGATATACAGGTACATGTATAACTCTACCTAACAGATCTGGTGTACATGTATTACAATTACGAATATTGTACATACTGGGAATAATTCATGTACATGTATCTAAATACAGTAATTATGCTTCAAACAATTTGTTATGGGTCTGCCATTTATTTCTAAATTTGTTTTCTTTTAAAGCTAATTGGAAGCAAAGCTTTTCTGTTAAGTAATAGTGTTTCATGTAATGTTGCGCACTGTTTAAAGATGGGGTATTCTTATTTAGAGAACACGAAAAAAAAAGTATTTTATTAAAAGACTGATAAGATTATTGTCTGTATTGGTATTCCAATCATGCGTGTGAATTTAGAATCTTTTTTCATCCACTATATCTTTCCATAAAGTGAGGAGGACAGTTACATTTTATAGGATTTACAGACATATGTAGGAATTAACAAGATAATTGTTTTGTTTCTAAGAATAATAAATATCTCTGGTTGGTTTTTTTACACCATTGGGGAATTTTGGACATGTAGGAATTGATCCAATTAAATATCTCTGGTTGGTTAATGGGGGATCGCCATTTCATTTCATTCTTCTTTCTCTTGAAAAACAGAGTAAATATCTTTAGTTCCTTTTGTATCTAATCAAAACAGGTAGAAATGGAAAATTGATATGAGACTCAGCGAGGTCATTAAAAATCGGCCATTTCTTAATAATTGATTTTTTTAATCCCATGAAAAAAGTAAAAGGGATGTTTATATTTATATTTTGAGTTGCATGAATTTCATTATGGGAAATGAATTTACCATCTTTATCCAAAAGATCTTGTACAATAATTACTCCATAGTCATACAGATGTCCAAGAAATACAGATTTGTTGTAAACAGTAATAGAAGGGTTATGCCAAAGAAAAGCAGATAGAATATGTGAAATTTCATTTTTATGACTAAGGTCGATAAATTCAACTCGCACTATAAGTAATTCTAAGCAGAAAGGATTTTTTTACCTGTTTTAGCTTAGTTTTTAAGTAATCAGTTCCAAAGTGTGAGATGCTTGTAATGTCGCATTTGCAAATCTCAAATAATATACTAATCCATAGATTGTTATAATTTTGTGAAATACGTCTAAACCGTGTTCATTTTAAGCTTTTAATAAAAGATGTTATGCTGGTCATGCGAAGGCCACCTCCCGAAAAATCTTGTTGCATATTTTTTTCTAGACATTTTGTCAGGTTTACTATTCCAAATTAAGTCATATAAGATGTTTTCAGACTTTTTTTATCCAGTTAAGACTATGTTTAAGTAAAACGGTGAATAGATGGGTAAATTTTGGAATTAAAAGGAATTTAACAACAGTTACTTTTCCAATCGGTGTTATATTTCTTTTATTCCAATATTGAATTTCACTTTTGATTTTATCTAAAAAATTTTCGTAGTTGAGTTTTTCCATATTCGTAAGATCAGATGTGAAGGTTATACCGAGGATGTGGAACTGGCCATTTTACCACTGTATATATATTCATTGTAATTTATTTTAGAGCTTGTTCAAACAGCTTTAGTTTTTGAAATATTAGGTTTGAATCCAGAGTACTTAGAAAACTGAAAAAGAATGTCTAATGTGCTTTTTAGATTTTTGTCAGAGCTATCTAAAAATATAACAGTATCGTCCACATGTTGTAGGAGCTTAACTACTTTCCTTATATTTATTCCCTTGATAATCTTATTTTGCCTTAACAATATGCTCATCATTTCAGCACATGTATTGAAAAGATAAGAAGAGACGAAATCACCTTGTCTACAACCACGACTCATTGCAAAAAAAAAAAACTGGATAGAAAACCATTTGGAGTTACACAGAGACAAGCATCCTTGTTCATTATATGCACCCACTTAATAATATCGGGTCCAAAATTGAAATTTTTTAAAAGCTTTGACAAAAAATTCAATGAGACAGAATTAAATACTTTCTCGAAGTCTATCATAAGAAGAATTCCAGGAATGTTGTTAATTTTGGTTTCATGCAAAACATCATAAATCAATGGAGTATTTTCACCAGTATATCTACCACTGAGAAATCCTTTTTGATTTTCACGAATAACATAATGAGGTACAGATTGTATACGGTTGGCAAAACAGGAGGATAGTAGTTTATATGAAATGTTCAGAAGAGTAACTGGTCTCCAGTTTTTTTAAGAACTCGCGAGGTTTATCACCTTTTGGTATAATTGATAAGATATCTTGTTTCTGTGTAACTGAAAGGTATACCTTAATAAATCTTTCATTTGCAGACCGCAACGTTGCCAGAAAATTTTGAAAAATTCAAAATTACATCCATCAAGACCAGGTGATTTACCATTCTTAAGGCCTTTCAATGCTTTAAGAGCTTCATTATAAGTAATTTGTCCCTCTAGCTTTTCTGACATAGATATATTTAATTTATTTACATCTTCTGAGTTGATAAGAGAAGAGAGGTTTATATCTTCTAAATTATCATCATGATTTGAATAGAGAGTTTTTATAGAAATATTTAATTTCTGAAAGTATTTCTTGTTGATCTGTGATAATTTTACCATTATTTTTTCTAGCTTTGTTACAGTTTTCTTAATATAGTTTCTTTTTTTCTAGGTTAAGAAAATATTTAGTTGGTTTTTCACCTTCCTTGATCCACCTGACATGGGAACGTACAAAGAATCCTTTGATATACATATATTCGTTTCTTAAATTTTCAAGTTGATCTTTTAGATATTTTATTCTTTCAAGATGAATTGTTGTTTGATCTACATTCTTATTTTCGAGGTCTAAAAATTCTTTCTTAATTTCATTTTCTTTCTTTTTTTAATTGAATTGCATGATTTTAGGTGTTCTGATGCGAATCGTTTTCGTCCGTCATGCGTCGGCTATGACCTCTTAAACTGGAAGTTTGCTTCAGGGATATACATAAAACTTCACAGGAATGTTCAGTAGGCCTACCTGGCCCCGCGCATGTGTTCTTTGATATTTTTCTAGTTTGTCTGAAATCCAACATGGTCGCCATCTTGATAAATGATTAATGAATTCTACAGTACATGCCATTAGAATATGAACAAACATATTAAGTTTCTAATAACTTTCTTTGTAAAATTATCTGTTTCGGAATCATTCTGCTGGGTATGTTTTTGACCGTGTGTTTGTGTGTGTGTGTGCGCGCATATATATATATATATATATATATATATCTATATATATATATATATATATATATATATATATATATATATATATATATATATATATATGGAAAAACAGCTGCTTTGTTTAAAACATGGGCGCAGACATTTTGGACACCGAAAGTTATACGGAGGGTAAAATGAGCCCAGCGATCTGATTGGTCGTTAAATGAAAAAATTAGTTTTGCCATTAATAAGTGAAATGAAGGTGATAAAAAAGATACATGAATATTGGTAGTACTTTGGAAATTATAGGGTTGACGGTTGAAAATTTAAAGGGAGGGGTCATATAAGAATAGATATTTTCCTTTGGTGCGGAATACTACGAGTTGTAAACAAGTGAAAATTTGAAGTAAAAATGCAACGGCAACCTATACTTTTGATTGCATATTTTGTTATCAAAAATATTGATCTTTCAGCACAGGGTACTTATTTGACCCAGATTTGATAAACATGGGAGTGACAGTGACCTGAAGTTTTGTAAATTAGCATTGAGGCCTATGGGAAAATATTTGGTGGTGTCTGTCCATATATATATATATAAAACATTGTTGACTACAGTTGATATATATATGACATTTGTTCATAAACTTTTGGCATGATGTTATACCACTACCAGCGATCGTGTTACTAAACTTTCGGACACTGAATATCAAGGAAATATCTTTCCCACTTCTCTTCTCCCAACATTGAAATTAAGACTTGGAAATGAGACATGAAAAACCTGTTTACATTGAAATTATAAAATATAATTGTATTATTAGAGAGAGAGAGAGAGAGAGAGAGAGAGAGAGAGAGAGAGAGAGAGAGAGAGAGAGAGAGAGAGAGATCGGGTTCGGAAAACATTGTTGACTACAGTTGATAAGCTTGTCACGGAAACCAGACGAAGAACATACATGTGCAAGGAAGGTATGTAAACAATATTTATTTATGAAACACAACTATATATTTTTTATGTAAACACAGGCTTCAGTAGTCACGTGTGTTCATATAAATTAAATACATTCAGAACATATCTTACATTAATGCATGAATTTTTTCTATCATTTTAATTTTGTAAAATTTATTTACGGAAGTTACACACATCAACTTCAAACCCCACTGCAGTCTGCAGTAGATTATCTAATAGTAATGTCATTAATGTTTTCATGACCTAGATTTTTTACCAGACATTATCTATGTGGAATACCTATGTCCAAAATCTAGGTAAGGTCTGTGATATTTTTTTAATTCTTTTGTTACATGGTCGACAATTGCAGTGTATGCAAAATATCACGTAGGCACACTTTCGTAGATTTCCACAATCGGGATTCGGATTGCTGTAAGCTGTTGTAGTTTTTTTCGTCATAGCCGGATCCTTTGGTAGGTTTATCTGAAGACATATATATATATATATATATATATATATATATATATATATATATATATATATATATATATATATATATATTATATATATATATATATATATATATATTCATTTTAAAATAAGAATAATGACAATACTGACGTTCATGATATTAGTAATAATTTGGATAATTAATAGATTCTGTATAGTGTATAAAATTAGGTTTATCATTATCATTGTGAATGAATTTAAAACAGGATATAAAAAGGAGATACGTGATAATGATCTTACATTTAATCATTACTTGAATTGTTACAGCTGAAGGATTTTGTGGGATTGAATAAAAAAGAAGAGGATCAAAATTAAAGGTTTTTGTTTTACCTCTTTACCTCTAGACAAGAACTGATAACTGTATGTGTAACTTGTGAACCTCTGTATGTAATAATTTTTTTTATTAAGCTTTTACAGCCAAAAATACTGTTAAAAATTTTGTTTGATGTGACTGTATGTACCAACCTAATAAGCCCTGACCTTAATTTTTGCAGACTAATTTTCTCACATTTTATTTCTGAAATTTTGTTCTATTTACTAAAGCAAAATTAAAAAAAGGAAATTATTTTTTTTGCCTCTCATCCAACCCAATTCTAAAATTACTGATTGGGCCTTATAAAAATGTCATTTTTTCTGAATTGCCTGATGTCAAACTACATGTATTTAAATAAATAAAAAAGCAAATAAATTTTACATCAAATGCAGCTCTTTAAAGTCAATAGGCAACTGAATACATTAGCTATTTTCATGATAAGTGGTGCAACTTGTAACATGAAGTTGTACAGTGAAACCTGTCTTAAAAGTCTACTCTCATGAAAAACCATCTGTCTTCTCTCTACTGAGATCACATTCTGGAAACAAATTGGTTAAGTAATTTTTAAAATAAATTCACTTTTTGAAATCACTTGAGACCATCTGTCTTGAGAGACCACATTTCGGTGGCAGATGGGATTGATGGTCTTTAAAGACAGGTGCCACTGTATTCTGTTTTCTACTACAAAATTTATTGAAAAGAGTTGAACATCAATAATACATTTATACGAACCATTATATATCTGTACTGTGTCATTATGTAATCTTACAGTTACCAGCATTAGTTTTAGATTTCCAGGTGTTCAATATATGCAGTCACACACATCTATGCCAGATCTGCCATCAGACACATTCAAATTTAATATAGAAAGTGAAAAAACACGATAGGTTTCAAAACCACAAAAATTCCAAATTCAGAGTTTCAGAATGTATTTTCAAACACAAATTAGATTTCTCTAATTTCTATTATAAGATTCTGTTCTAGTTAAAACATTGTATATTTTGTTTTAACCTAGGCCTGGACACAGAATTTGGGAGGTAGGGAAATGCCTACTTGTGTTGTCATTAAATTTGATCGTCATTAATTTTATATCTTCTACAGAAAACCAATATGGCTTCCTCAACCTCAGTAATACAAACAGAATTTGCTTTCACTGGATACGGTAAAAATTTTGTCAAATTGTTGGTGTTGCGACGAGATGGAAGTATACATCACATCAAAGAAATGGAAGTCAGCACGGAACTGACTCTGAATAACACCAAAGATTATCTCCATGGTGACAACTCTGACATCATAGCCACGGATTCCCAGAAAAACACAGTGTACATTCTAGCAAAGCAACATGGAGTAAGTAAAAGATCACATTGTGAGTAGACTGTTACAGACGTTGAAATTACAGTGAAATCTGTATATAAAGACCCCCTTAGGGACACAACAAAACCAGTCTTTATAGGGAGGTGGTGTTTATATAGAAGTTCATTTGTAAACAAATACAGTGATACTTTTATATAAAGACCCCCTTAGGGACACAACAAAACCAGTCTTTATAGGGAGGTGGTCTTTATATAGAAGTTCATTTGTACACAAATGGTACTATTGGGGACAGAATAAAGGTCTTTTTGACCAGGTGGTCTTTATACACAGGGCATTGCTAAAGTGGGTTTTACTGTACAGGGAAAAAAGTCTCAGATCTGATTGTGCATGATATTGTTTTTTTTCCCTTTATATTAACTCATTCACCCTAAAAACACATTTGGACTGGTCTAAGTCATTGATTTACAGAAGAGTCCATTGTTTTTCAGGGGTTGATGAGTTAAGGCAAGAATTTTTAGATAAATACAGTAATTCAAAAATGTTGGTTGTATCATTAAATTCCATTTATCTCGAAGTAATACATTTACATGTACAATTTTAGTGGTGGTCCCGTGAATTTTGAGATAACAATATTCCACTGTAAAGTGTACAAATGAAGTTATAGAATACTAAATATTTTAATAACTTTGTCCTGAATATTCATGTGTAGTGGTGCAGAGGGAATTGGCCAAGATACATTTGGCTCAGTTGGTATAAGCGTTCTGCTAGTGTTACTGTTAGGAAGGTCATGGGTCAATTCCCAGTCTGGCCCCACATTTTTTTCTCACTTGCTACATTTAGGGTCCAACTTCATAACCCTCGGTGGTGTATGTCAGAGTCTGGTGGGTTTCTAGGATCAGAAATCTTGTTAAAGGGAGGAAGATTGTAGCAGTGCAGAGGGTGTCGACCCAGATGGCTCATTTGGTAGGAGCGTGATTCTAGTGTTAGGAAGGTCCTGGGTTTAATTCCTAACCTGTTACACGTGTTGTAGGATTACTGAAAATTTGCTCAAGGAGATAAGATACCCAGTACATACATGTACACAAAATGTACAAACTTTCTTAGTTATTTGCGGTATGGATCTAGTATCATCAAGATGGCGGCCACATATATTTGTCGTCACAACGTTTATTTTTCATTGGAGCATATTCTACCATTCATATCAGCTCTACACAAATGAACAATTTTGAGAAATGGAATATCTTATAGTTCACTATCAGAAGATAAGAAATGTGTGAAAACGCAGCTGAGAAAAACTGTACAGAACCGGTAAGAAAACAAGATGTGGGTATTTTTTGTGGTTGAGAATTACTCTGCCCCCAGAGCTAAGTCATAGGTGAAGAGGTTAAAGTACTGTAACTCTGACAAATATTACTGAATGTTTGCCAAAATCTTGTTCATTTAACTCACTCACCCCTAAAGACACATTAGGACTGGTCTAAATAATTGACGTACAGAAGCGTCTAATGTTTTTCAGGGGGTGATGAGATAAAGTCATATTCTGGGGAGTAATGTTCATAAATAAACTTTTCTGTATGTACTTAATGCTAATTTGGACATACTATTGTCGTAATTTAAAAGTTCTGTAGCGCCATCTTCAGTATGTTAATTTGTACCATACTTTTGTCTTTACAGATCATGTCTCCTGAGAAATTTGCTATGTTGCTGTGCAGCCATTTTCTGCGGAAATACAGTCACGTAGTGAAGGCTAGGGTCTATATAGAGGAAGCACCCTGGAAACGTATAGAAGTGGTATGTAGTAAAGTGGAACCTGTCTTGAGAGACCATCCCATCTGCCACTGAAATGTGGTCTCTTAAGACAGGTGGTCTTGCAGTAGATGTTGGTTTCTCAGAAGAGGTTTTATTTTATTTTTGACCAAGTGGTTGGCAGTATGTGGTCTTAAAAGGCAGGTGGTCTTCCATGACAGTGGTTTTTCAAGACTTGTTCTGCTATATATACAAGGTCAATCATTGTCTTTTTATTTGTTGTAATGGTGTTTTACACCACAAAGGTGTGCAGTTTATAACTCATCAATCCTTGGAAAACAATGGACTCTTCCGTAAATCAATGATTTAGACCAGTCCAAATGTGTCTTTAGGGTTGAATGAGTTACCGGTAATGATGGAAGAAAACTAGTAGCTATAGTCCAATGGACATAACTCGGCGGGGGCAGAGTAACCTTTTGATTATCATACCAATCTTACTCAGTTTTCGGCTATGACAAGCACTGGATACATATAGGTATGGTGAAAAGCTGGAATGATTATTGTTGCCAGTGTAATTCTAATGTTACATATGGGATTACAGTACCCATATATATATATATATATACAGTAAAACTTGAATATAACAAACTCGGTTTGTATGAATTCATGCACATAACGAATCAATAGACAATCCCCAACTGCACCTCTATAATCCCTGACTGTACCTCTATAATCCCCGACTGCACCTCTATATATTCTTAGTGGAAAACAATTTTAAAACAAATTTTATATAATGAATATTTGCCTATAACAAACCAATTTCCATGTCCCTTGACGTCCCAACCAACGTCTTTTATAGTATTATATTGAAGTGATCAATATCATGAAAACAAAAGTCAAGCATAAGTAGGCCTAATCTCTGATTAAATAAGTTGTGTAAATTAAAAGTAACAAAAAGTGTGCTTTCTGTGTACTCTGTAGGAAAGTTCCTTTCTTTTCTTTTCTTAGGAATGTTCATGTTTAGTCTGAATTTAGAGTAATTTTGTTCTTAATGAATTGCATTGTAACCATTCAGCCCACTTCGTTAAAACTTTATAACAAACTGTCCTTATAACTTTATTACCTAAGCAGAAACAATACCAGTGCTAATGATGGTGAATGGTTGGTGATCGTTTTTAATATTGTATAATTTTATAAGATTTCATATATTCATACATATATTTTCTCTAAAATGTGAAATTTAACATGTGCATTTTTTTTTCCAGGGAGGACAGAAACATGTCCATGCTTTCATGTTCAGCCAGGAAGCCACCAGAGTATGTGAAGTACAACAAGCGAGAAATGGTATGTCCCTGATAGAAAAATGAAATCCAGCTCCACTTTGAGTTTCAGACAGAAAAAATATCAGTCAAAGATGGGATGTATCAATAAAGTCACAATCAAGGCATCAGACGAGACTGATATTTTACTTTCAGAAACTCAAATGTGGTGCTTGATTATTTTTCTTGCACATGGGAAGTTTGAAATCCTGTTTGTTTACATAATGTATAAATCAGTTTGACTTACTTTAGAAGCCGATCACCCATTTTTTTTTTGCATCCACCAGCCGCAAGTACAAGAGGCCCATGGGCCACATCGCTCACCTGAACTGTGTTGGTATCTTATAAGGATGGGAATCTCAATTTACAAATTATTATAACACTCCTTCAATTCCTTGTGAGTGAAGGAGAGTTAAAAATGATTGAAAATGACAAAGCCGGAAAATATGTCAAAAATTAATTTTCCAATTTATTCCAAAAACAGGAAATTGAATCATGCATCCATGTAAATCACCCGGATGCAATTAGTTTTTCAATCCATGCGGCAGTTCTGGAGAAGATTTTGAAAGAGCGGTTCAGGTGAGCTAATAAACCCATATTACTTTACATAAATATGTTAACTCATCAACCCCTGAAAAACAATGGACTCTACTGTAAATCAATGACTTCGTCCAGACCAAATGTGTCTCTAGAGGTGCATGAGTTAATTTCCTTTCAAACAAATTTGGTAAGATTTATGTGAAACTGATGACAAACTTAAACAATGTAAAGTATCAACACAAACGTCTCCTTGATCTGCCATGTCTACAAACAATGCAGATGATGTGTAGGGATACACAGTAGAACCAAGAATCAGACATGGGATCTCTGCTTGCAAGGCGAGTTTTCCTACATTGAGCCACACCCACTTTTTATGCTGTGACAGAGATGTAGGACAAACATGTGTCAGCTGCTGTAACGTTTACTTTGATCATACAGTCAAACTTATATATAGAGGCCACTCGAAGGGAACAGGCGAAAGTAGCCGTTATAGACAGGTGGCCTTTATAAAGAGATTTATTCAGTATAAAAAAAGTTAACAAAAGTTTTATTTAAATTCCCTTTATAGACAGGTGCCTTTTGTACAGAGGTGCCCTTTAATGCAAGTTTCACTGTAACATAGTTCTTATTCTTGTCAATTTACAGGGAAGCCATTAGTCACAGGTGGTTTGAAGGACATGAGAGTCATGAAGACAACTCAATCTGCATTTGTTAAGTTTGTCAATGACGAATACAGGACATTACCTGATGCTGATGATCGACTTTTCTGTACAGTTGTCCAGTCGACTTGGTGGTATAATTCCACTGATGTAGACTTTGATAAAGCTTGGTAAGTGCCTGTTGTCATGGTAACAGATGCTTAGAGCTAAAACTGAATTTTATTGATATTAATAAAAGGTTAAGAGACCATGGGAAACTCAAGTTTTTATCATTCATAGAGTAATTCACATATTCAGCATGCAGTTATTGTCATGGAAACTGGTGTTTAGAGGTCAAACAAATTTATTTGTAAATTTACACCAGTCAAGTTTACAAAGTATTTTTTTTTTATGTTAACGGCTATCAATGTTACCTTTATAGGGATACATTTTCACTAACTCGTATTCATAGCAATGGATGACTTTTATCAATTGGTATTCTTACATCCATGTTCTTCTATCATAGTACAATATACAATACAATATAGTGCATTTTAAAAATTGAAAACAAATGTAAAATAAATCTTTGAATAATTATTTATCTGATATAATTAGTTATTTGGGATTTAAATTTTCCCTAGAAGTAATTAATCTGATCAATATCTTGTTTATTTACAACTATACAAGATACCTCCATCAGGAAAGATATGCTAAAATTAATTTGCATATTAGTATAACAGAACTAATTAATTTGCATATCAGTAAAACAGAACTAAAAATTTAATTTCATTTCATTTTTGACTGTCTCATATCACTTCTCAGAGGTCTCTGTGGCCGAGTGGTGAGAACATCACACTTTGACCCATGAAGTCTCTCACTTCTGATCAACGCAGGATTGAGTCTTACTGGAAACCTAAGCAGATTTTTGTGAGAAAATTTGCAGTTTACTTGTGGAAGGCATATGGTTTCTTCTCGGGTATGTTTAACTATATAACCGGGTTCTCTCCTCCACTAATAAAAACTGGCTGTCACCATATAACTGAAAAAATGTAAAGTGTGTTGAAAATTCAAATTCATACCTCTTCTCTCTGTTTAGGGAAAGTGTCAAAACAACTCTACTGGAAACATTTGCAGGACCAGCAGATAAAGGAGTATTTTCACCATCAGTTCAGAACACACTGTATCTAGCGGAGAGAAATATTTTGTCAAAAATTCCTCAGGTAATAACTTTTAAAAGGGTCTACATTGAACAATAAATAACTATTAACTATCATACATGTTATCAGGCTAGAATATCATACACGTAATAGCTAGTCTAGAATATCATACATGTAATAACCAGCCTTGAATATCATACATGTAATGACTGGACTAGAATTTCATACATAATAACAAGTCTAGAATATCATACATGTAAACTAGTCTAGAATATCATACATGTTAACTAGCCTAGAATATCATACATGTAATAACTAGCCTAGAATATCATACATGTAAACTAGTCTAGAATATCATACATGTAAACTAGTCTAGAATATCATACATGTTAACTAGTCTTGAATATCATACATGTAATGACTGGACTAGAATATCATACATAATAACTAGTCTAGAATATCATACATGTAAACTAGTCTAGAATATCATACATGTTAACTAGTCTAGAATATCATACATGTTAACTAGCCTAGAATATCATACATGTAATAACTAGCCTAGAATATCATACATATAATAACTAACCTAGAATATCATACATGTTATCAGGCTAGAATATCATACATGTAATAGCTAGTCTAGAATGTCATACATGTAAACTAGTCTAGAATATCATACATGTTAACTAGCCTAGAATATCATACATGTAATGACTGGACTAGAATATCATACATGTTAACTAGTCTAGAATATCATACATGTTAACTAGTCTAGAATGTCATACATGTTAACTAATCTAGAATGTCATACATGTTAACTAGTCTAGAATGTCATACATGTTAACTAGCCTAGAATGTCATACATGTTAACTAGTCTAGAATGTCATACATGTTAACTAGCCTAGAATATCATACATGTAATAACTAGCCTAAAATATCATACATGTTAACTAGTCTAGAATGTCATACATGTTAACTAGTCTAGAATATCATACATGTTAACTAGTCTAGAATGTCATACATGTTAACTAGTCTAGAATGTCATACATGTTAACTAGTCTAGAATACCATACATGTTAACTAGCCTAGAATATCATACATGTTAACTAGTCTATAATGTCATACATGTTAACTAGTCTAGAATGTCATACATGTTAACTAGTCTAGAATGTCATACATGTTAACTAGTCTAGAATAGCATACATGTTAAGTAGTCTAGAATGTCATACATGTAATAACTAGCCTAGAATGTCATACATGTTAACTAGCCTAGAATGTCATACATGTTAACTAGTCTAGAATATTATACATGTAATAACTAGCCTAGAATATCATACATGTTAATTAGCATAGGATATTATGATACAATACTTTTGCATTTTACTTCATCAAATAAATATCTCAGGTGGCCATTTTTTTAATCTCATTTTAATCACAGTACTTATTTGCATACTTTCATTTTTTGTTTCAGATAGAGAAAATTGAGATGGTTTTACCCAATGTTCATTACTTTAATGTAGATTTCAAAAGATTTCCAAAGTTGAACTTTGACCAGAGTAAAAATGAGGTAATATGATTATAAAATTATCAGAGTTTTGGTTCTGAGATCAGAAGTTTTTGCAATGGTTGTACACTTTGAATTGAGGAAAATTAAACTAGGGTTGTGACTCTTGAGCCAAACATGGCTTACAGTGAAGATATTGCAGTATGGTCAACTGTGTCTTGGATCAACAATAATATACAGATGTATTTATACACCCCCTTCCCCCGGAAGCTAAATCATTCATGGAGATTTTGAACAGATAAATAGACCAAAAACAATATGCCACCCATTACTCAGTCTCTGTGGCATTCGGACTGCATTTGAAAAACAATCCAGGAGTGGACTCTATTTGATAGTAGGGTTTGAGTCCTTTTTGAATCTATTACGTCTTGACAAGTCAAGGATTTCTTAACTCATTCACCTTAAAGACACATTTGGACTGGTCCAAGTCATTGACTTACAGAAGAGTCCAATGATTTTAACAATGAGTTAAAAATCATACAATATCTAATGTGTACTTGGTATGAGATAATAAACGACTTCGGGTTATCCAAAGTAACAGGTAGGCTGTATCTGATGCCTTTATGTTTTAATTACAGGTATTCCAGCCAACAGACAAACCTTCGGGAAACATCAAAGCTTCCATCCAGCGCAGACCAGCATCCAAACTTTAAATAACGGAGGACTTGGATATGGATCTTTACGCTTTTTACAGAAATCCACACACATGTGACCAAGGCATGATCGATGGGAGTCTTTAGTGTCTTGTGTTAGCAACTCAGAATTACGATGATGATAGTATTTCTATGTAGAAAATTGTCTCAGTTTAAAGGTTTAATTTTATGTTATATAGAAATTATCAAAACATTTTAGAATCGTTTGCAGTTTTTAGTTTTATAAGCTTAACTTATTTTTCTCTCGATCTCTCTCTTTCACACACAAATACACACATAGAGTCACACAAACAAACTGACATACACACACACATATATACGCATTCAAACTCACAGTCACACACAGAGCCACACACTTAAGCTAAAGGAACATTTCTCGTGTGTTATTACATATTTTTCTGTTTTATAATCAAAGAGTTTCTTCTCTACACATGCTTTACCTAATCTTAACATACAATATTGCTATCTCAAGAATGATTGTAGGAAAACAATCTGTCTCTACAGGAGCTGCGCCCTAATCTCCTGTATCATTACTTTACAGTTTTTTTGGTGCTAATTTTTGCAAATTAAGACGGATTATGATGGTAAAGCTAAATTTTAACAGTTTATTAACATTAAAGTATTTTTGTAAATTGTTTGTTACCTTTGAAAAATTTGTTGTCATTTATAATAACTGGCATGTAAATGATCAAAATGTTGTACACATATGTCTGTAAGTGTTGTACATGTCAGTTACTCCAGAGTTGTCTCCCTTGAAGTGCTTATAGCATTTGTAGTGCTAGCATTGTGTCATATAACTACTGATTTTTTCTAGTATAAATGCTTTCTCGACAATGACAGTTTCTATCTAGAATCGATAAAATAACAACCAGAATAAGAGATTACTGGGTAATAAAATATTTTGGGGAATATTTTTGTAAAATGATAGAAAAAAACACCCAGTGAAATCTCATTATATCTAAATTCATGGGACCACCCCTTATGCTTCAATATATCTAGAATTTGAGATAACCAAAATTGCAATGAACATCCTTTTTTCTATCAATAAAAATCGAGACTTGCCGTTCAACAACTTTGACACAACTATAATTTCAACTCATCTGAACTCGACATAACGAGATTCCACTGTAAACAAAGCTTAAAATACAAAAGTCAGTGCTTGTGACAATCCTTTTTTTTAAAGCCTGTATCATTTTGCTTTCTGACGTAAAAAGACTACATTTATAAAAGAAAAGACCTCTGTATGTGAACAAGAATTTATTAAGTTACAAACATTTTACAGAGATTAGCAGAAAATGTAATTTTTTAGTTAGTTTTTATATTGCGAACAGTAATCAAGTTTTAAAATCAAATGTTAATTAAAATGTACCAGAATTTGTGCAAAAAAAGAAGAATTAATAGAATTTATTTACATTTATACATTTTGTATATACATGTATGTATACCAGCTTTGTTTTAGTACTGTTACCATGGTAATCAGAAAACATTTGAGTCGACATTTGTTGGTGATTGGGAAGACAAGATATGGACCATCTAATGATCCCTACTAGACAAATGAACTTACCCTGATTTTTTTCAGTTTGATTTACTAATAACGATGACTCATTCCTATATTACAGGGATAAATGATTCCTATAAAACACAAATAAATATATTCCTGTAAAACATGGATAGATATATGGAGTTGAAGAAAGGCGTCTTTTTGATAACTTATATGAACTTCATAAATAAGCAAAAATTTTTTATATATATATTTATTGTACAATTATATATTTTTGTAGAGAAGAATAAGTTGTTTTTTATCTATGATAAGGTCTATTCAAAATGCCAGATTCTTCTTGAAACTGATGTCTCTGATGTAATCAGTTTCATTGCATAATGGTACAACTTTGAGAAAGTAGTTCATTCATCTAAAGAGATGGATCTCCTGCTCTACTATATACCCATCATCCCTACAAACAATATTAAATTGATCTAGAATAAAGAAAAACAACATTTATTGTAGATATATAGGGGTGAAGGGTTTAAGGCATGAACCGAACAGTGCCTGAAAAAAGTATTTACCAATCTCATGGTAAAACGAAATTCAGTGGAACCTTGTCTAGATGCCACCTCGATTCGAAGACCACCTCAAATCTATGACCATAACATTCAGTCTCTTGAAAATTTCTTGGTGATTATTATATGTGCAGACCTTCACTTAAGAGATCACCTCGCTAATCAGACCACTTTTAGTCAGGCAGTTAGGTGGTCTTGATTTTGAAGTTACACTGTGTCTGAATGTAAACAGATATTATGAACTATGTACTTTTCATTGCTTGCCATACAACTTGTGATTTACATAATACTCATGTGTTCAGGAATTATATACCGTAATCAAAATTTAATTCATATTTGATTTTTCTTTTTGTCTTTTTTTTGTTTGTTTTTGTTTTGTTTTGTTTTTTTCAGGGAAATGATTTTGATTTATTAGAAATTTCATTGATAGAGGTTTAACTCATCAACCCCTGGAAAACAATGGACTCTTCTATATATCAATGACTTGGACTAGCCCAAATGTATCTTTAGGGGTCAATGGTTTAATCAAAAGGTCCATTGCTAAAAATTTACATGTAGATAAAATGTTTATGCTTTGATAGAAAATACATTGTTTAGAACAGTTGCCACAGTATTGTTCAATAAATAGAACCTGATTAATCAGGTGGAAGTTTTTTTTTTATGAAATCATTCTGTATTTGTAACTTATACACTGGTCTGAAAGTCTCAGGAGCTACATTTTTTGTAGAACTTTTATAGTTAAAATTGGTAGGTCTACTTTGTTCATGACAACTATTCATAGCTCCCACACTGAAGAGCAGATAATTGGTAAACAATATATTGTTTGTGAGTTCTTTTACTTGTGTATGTAACAACTTAAAAATCTCAGACAATCAACCCTTTTTGCTTTTTGTTGAACTTTATAGCTTTTAAAATCGTTTGCCTGTGATATATCTGGTAATTCTATGTTTATTTTGTATGTCTATTTCATTCGTTTGTAATTTTTGGTCTAACTGGACAGCATTCAAATGTACAGTAGTAAATTTTGCTGTCTTTTTATTTTCACAAATTTTATGCCATTTTTCTAAATGAATGAACCATCTTCTACTTTTAAAATGAAAAAAAAAAAAACGTCCCTGCAGAAAAATTCAAGTTTCTGTGGCATTTTCCCCCATTACACTGAGACATATACATACACATCCATTTTTATGATATTCAAGACTTCATGATTTTGACGAGTTTGATTTTGTTTGTATTTTGCTAATAGAGATGATGTTAGCAGACTTTTTTAAAGTGGTATACTTTGTGTGACTTGTGTGAGGGCTTAACAAACATCACTTGTTCTGCAGGGCTAATAGTATTGAAACTTGCAATGAACATGATGTAACATGCGTTACACTACCAAAAAATATATATTAACCTGTCAACCCCCCCCCCAGTATTTTAATGGCATGCTCCTTTCTGTGTTAGGCCAGTCTATTATGTTCTGTGGGTTGAAAGGATAAATAATTAGGCTATTTTTCAAGGACTGATTTTATCTCTATGACCTCTGTAGCTCTGTTGCATTAGAACATTGTGAACATAAAGTTTTCAGATTTGAGTCTTAGAGGTTGACATGTTAAGAGTCTGAAAATTTTTTGAGTCAAATATATGTAATTCAAGCTAACACTGAAAAGGGGTGTTTGCAAAAAAATCATTTTGGATATTTTCTTTCTTGAAATAATTATGTTTATGCACAGAAATTTCATTAAATGGGGCTTTTTACTTGTTCACTTGGACAAGTGTTTGTTAATTTTCACTTTTGTTCAGTAGAAAGATGGAATGGTTCTGTTGGACAAAGATGATTGTTGAGCCCCTTGTATTTATAAACAGAAAACGACTGTATTTTGTAGCCTGTAAAGGCCATTAATCAGTATTCCTTTTATTAGCCAGTTTTCTTTTCAGGGAGATATTTCTACCATAACTTGTGTTGTTATACCTTTCTCAAGCGGTTGTATAAATGAAGCTGCAATTAGTTAATCATATATGAATAACCAGCAGGGCTGAATAAATATCATTGACCGAGCCCGCACAACTACTGTAATGAAATGTTTGTGCATGAAGATGCATCAGACCAGTTGTTTATGCTCAAAGGTGGCGATTAAAGTAATTGATGGGGGGAGGGGTCCGTTATTGAAGTATCTAACAATGTCAGGTTTCCAACCTTTGACATATTTATGTAATCTTAAGATTGAAGCGTGATACAGGTTTGACGCGATCATGTGAGTCCGAGCCTGATGGTGTCCAGACGTGATGTAGGCTTATAATCCATACTACCAATGTTTTCAGTTATGGTAGAAACAGATTCAACAACTCGTATAAGTTGATTATCATGTTTATCTAACTCTTGTTAGTTTATATTCAAAATTTGAATATTAACTAACTCGAGTTAGATAAACGTGATAACTAACACTCATGGAATTTATATATCACATGTTAAGATATACAAGTTTTAGTTTTTAACTTGGACATATTAATCAGGTTAATCAGTATCTGTTTACATATCAAAATTACTTGTCAATAGGTAAGTGTTAATGCAACAGGGTTTAAACTTGGAACATGTGGTGGAAAGTGTAAGGGAAGATAATCCTATAAGCTGTGATAGTTGTGAGGGGAGATAACCCCCACATACAATATTACTGTACTATGAAAGTTGTGAGGGAAGATAACCCGATATATTGTGGGAGTATGGCTTTTTAAAGATGGGTCAGTGCTCAAAAGGAGCAAAGTTCTAAGATAATTTACTATATGTTTTAGCATAATACTTTGTGTGTTGGGGACATACACCATTATTTGTGCAAGGGATATTGCTATTTGTACACATTGGTATTGTTTCTGCTCCAGTGCTAATGTAATAATTCGTAAGTATGGATTAAAAGATTTTGTTATATTTTCCCTCCTATTTGTAACAAAAAATTGAAATTACATATATAATCGTAAGTATTTACCAACATGCAGTCTTGTTAAAGACACAGCAATACCCCCCCCCCCCCCCAAGTGAATTTTTGTTATATAAAATAATACTTTGATGACTATTATATCTAGGGGGTTCCATAGTCAAGTGGTTAGAGCATTACGCTTCAAGCCATGAAGTCACTCACCTTTAGTCAACACAGGGTTGAACCTCTCTGGAATCTTGGCTGATTTTGTGAGAAAGTTTGCCAGTTTACCTGAGGAAGGCTGGTGATCTCTTCTTGGGTACATATAGTAATAGAGTTCTCTGCTCCACCATTTAAAACTGGCCACTATCATATAACTGAAAAAATTATGAGTGTGACAACACCAAATGAACCAATCAAAAATAACAAGCCTGCAGAACTGTTGAAAATATCCAAGCTTAAACCCTGTTTAACATGTTCTGGTAGATTATACTGATGGGTATATATATATTCTTTTGTTTTCTATGCGACTTGGATGATATTAAATAATGCAGAATAAAACTGGTGTTTGTTATCTTTTCAATCCTTGTATAGTGAAATATGTTAGCAGGCTGGTACTGTCTGTTTCACATAACTTGTCGGGCAGAGTAACAGAATGATAATCATATGGAAGATTCCAATCATTTTCCAGTGTTAGCAGGCTGTTACCATCTGTTTCACATAACTTGTCAGACATAGTTACATTACGATAATTATACGGAAGAATCCAGTGTGTTTGCAGGCCGTTAGAAAGAAAACACATGGACAGCCATGTGTCGGACACTTGGCAATAGGTCGATTAACTCATTCACCCCTAAAGACATTTGGGCTTGTCCAAATCATTGATTTACAGAAGAGTCCATTGTTTTTCAGGGGTTGATGAGTTAAAACAGGCTTCACTTATCTTACCTTACCAAGTTTGATATCTGGTACCAGGTCATACCAAAGACTTTAAAAATGATGGTGGCTGCTTCTTCTTTTCCAAGTGCCTGGCACATGAAGTGAAAGTCACAGGTCTTTGGGACGAGACTTAAGGTTCTGTGTCGTGGAAGGCGTGGCACATAAAGAACCCTCACTACATTGGCTTCAGTCTATAGTACAGGTCTAAATTTAAGGCACTTCAACAAAAGCTGCTGACATTTCCATAAATGTTGTTGTTTACCGTCACTTGGCTTTGCACTTGTGGCCACCGAGCAGTGAGGGTTCTTTAACGTGCCGACGCCACTGACATGGGACCTCGGTTTTTACTGTCTCTCCATAAATGTAAAATATTCTTGGCGGGATGTTTAACAACAAACAAAATTCACTTGATCAAAGAGAACATTTAAGTTGATGGCTCAAAGATTTTCATCAAACGAATTTTGACTTCTTCATTATCAAGTACATGTATGAAAAAGATTGATTTCAGTACAATTTTATGCATTGTGCGGGATGTAAGATGGACCTATCTACTAAGATTAAGAGAAAAATAACAGTACTTTGACCATGTGGACTGAAAACATCTTAACAGTCCAGTGAGTTCACTGATAAATAAAGAAAAAACTCTCCAATGCATCTCATGTAATTTAATGGTATTTTGTAAAACACAACAATTCTTCAGTAGCGACAATGGTGACCAATTTTCCTTTGCATTATAAAGAAGAAAGTTTTAGTGATACCCAAAAGATTGCTGATCTCCATTAGGTAAACTTGAAAACTTTCCCAATCCGCCAGCATCCACCGTTCTCTGACTAGAAGCGGAAGTGGAAGGCAGTCATGTGATTGTTGATCTGAATACCGGTAGCTCAGCAAAGCCTTTACCTTAGATGAAGGTAAAACCAATGGCAAAATTGTACATGGAATGTCTATATGGTCTATATGTACACAAAAATAAACATGGCTTATTGGAATTCTTTTGTGTGTAACTGAAATAACACATTGACAGTATTTTAAGCATATGCCATACTGTTATACATGAAATACGAGTAAGCACTGAATAAGTAAAAAGTAAAATGTCATGATCCTCCCCCCTGAACAACAGCGACAACTATGGTGGATCCAGTGTAGCTTTTCTTCTGGCTGTCTCTCTTGACACGTTGTTGTAAAGTTTATTCAGTCTATCCTGAAAAGAAAATAAGAATTGGATCATTGTAACAAAGACTACAGACTAATTCTGAATTTTAGCTATGGATCAAGGATATCTAAAAGCAGTACTTGGTATTAAATCTCCATTATCATATTTATTTCATTAAAAACAAGATGTGCTTGTGAAAAACAAATGCCCCCTGGTCCCAACTAATTTTTGCAATGTCCTACATATTGACCCCAACCCACCCCCAGGGGCATGTGATGTCGGTGAAGTGTGAGCAACACTTAGATGAATTTACAGTCTCAGTTTGGTTACTTTATCACAATCCAAACTTGAAATATTGCACTTTATATGTAAGCACAACGGAATTACGGACAGACAACCGATCCAAACCCTAGATGTCACCGGCGGACCTTTCAGGCCGGGGGGCATAAAAATGTACCGTTTTTTTTAAAAAGTGTTTTTCAAGCACTTTCTGTCGGTATGTTGAAGCTATAAAGACCTTTCAGGCCAAACCAAAGTGGAAAAATCAATACAGATAAACTTGTCTACAAAGGTCTCTCACGAGACAGGCAAAAGTAGCCATTACAGAAAGGTGGCCTTTATAAAGAGGTTTATTCATAATAAAAAAGGTTATGTTTGAATGACCTTTATAGGCAGGTGCCCTTTATAAAGAGGTGGCTTTAAATGCAAGTTCAACTGCAGTTATGAGGTTCTTTTATGTATTACTGGCATTCCAAAAAATATTGCTTAGAATTCAAGTACACATTGAGGAGTTCCAGCAGTACAGCATCACAAAAATGCCTTACTCGAATGGCATATACCAGGTCAATTGGTTTCTGTTTATTTTCTGTACTTTTCAAGAAAATACACAATATTCAAGCACTTTTCAAGGGTATTTTTAAAAGCACTTATCAAGGTCTCTTCGAATAATTTTTAGTCGAACATTTCAACTGAGTATTTTCGCTTGGTTTGATTTTTTTTTAGATTATGAAAATATTTTTATTGTACCCACCTGTACATTCTGTAATATATTATTTACTAACATAACACGTCTTCTTGAATTGTTCAGTTTTTTCACATATGGTTCAAGGTCAACTGGCATTGCCTGCTGTTCTGCTATACGCTTCAAATCTACAGAAACACACACAATAAAGAAAATACATTGACGATGAAGACACAAAAATCATTAACATAATAGACTTTTATTCACATTACTGTAGTCCTGTAACATTGCTAAGCAACTTAATACACATTCATGCAAAATGTTGTTATCGAAACAATCAGTTACTATGACAACATTGTAAATTTTATGGTAAAATATTATCAGGTCCATTGTAGGTTTAAAGGAAATTGATTATAAAATTTACAGTTAATTTTTTTAAAAAATCCTTAATCCACATAGTTGATGACCTCTTCACCTTCTCCTTACTTCTACCTTTTCCAGTATTTGCTTTTGGGGTTTTTTTTTTGGTTTTTTTTTTATCCACATTTATGATTGTTTTTAGCAGTAATATTGACTTTGCATCTATTCTGAATTCAACCTAGAACAGCTATTTAATAAGAACAGAACCTGTCTTGTGAGATCACCATTATAGAAGACCACTGATCTTGTGAGACCACTGCTCTTGTGAGACCACTGTGAGACCACTGCTGTCTTGTGAGACCACTGTAATAGAAGACCACTCGTCTTGTCAGACCACTTGTAGAAGACCGCCTGTTTTGTGAGACCACTATTAAAGAAGATCACCTGTCTTGTGAGACCAATGTTATAGAAGACCACCTGTCTTGTCAGACCACTGTTATAGAAGACCACCTGTCTTGTGAGACCTCTGTTGTAGAAGACCACCTGTCTTGTGAGACCACATTTATAGAAGACCACCTGTTTTGTGAGACCACTATTACAGAAGACCACCCATCTTGTGAGACCACTGTTATAGAAGACCACCTGTCCTGTGAGACCTCTGTTAAAGAAGACCACCTGTCTTATGAAACCACTGTTGTAGAAGACTATCTGTTTTGTGAGATCACTGTTGTAGGAGACCACCTGTTTTGTGAGACCACTGTTATAGAAGACCACCTGTCTTGTGAGACCACATTTATAGAAGACCACCTGTCTTGTGAGACCACTATTACAGAAAACCACCCCTCTTGTGAGACTACTGTTATAGAAAACCATCTGTCTTGTGAGACCACTGTTATAGAAGACCACCTGTCTTGTGAGACCACTTTTGTAGAAGATCACCTGTCTTGTGAGACCACTATTATAGAAGACCACCCATCTTGTGAGACCACATTTCAAAAACCACTTCGTTACTGCAACCTATTTTTGTTGTTTTTTAGCCATTAATTCTACAAATTGATCTTACCATCTGCTAAACTGTCAATATGTTGGCGTAGTTCCACTTGACTTTCTCTGAAAATGACAGAAAACTTATTCATGCATGTGTGTCACTAATCACTTGTCTATATATAGGTTAATTTTTTGAAGTTGACGAGAAAATAACTTTTAAAATCAAAAGGCAAATGTGACAATATATCTATAGCCAACATGAACATGATACTCACAGTTGTGGATAAACATTTATTGAGTTTGTGTATGACTATTGACTTGCGGGAGTATCAAAGGCAGTTTCTGTCAGGAATGGGATGAATTTTTTAGATGAAAAAGCATGGAAAATGTATGTGTTTGCATTCAACTATCAATTTTGCATGCAAATTCCAAAATTTGAAGTTATTAAAACCTGATAAAATGTTTTCATTCAGTTTTTGCAAGCAAAACTGTTTTTATGTTTGAAGATGTTCATCACATAAATCGAGCCGGCCTGACTCATTCAGTAGTGTGCTCGACTTTTGATCTTGAGGTCATGAGTTCCAGTCCACTCGGTGGCAGGTCAGTTTCCTGTCATTTTGATGAGACAGTAAAAACCGAGGCCCCATGTCAAAAGTAGGTGTCGGCACTTTAAAGATCCCTCACTGCTCAATGGCTGTAAGTGCCGAGCATAGGCCAAAATTTGAAGCCCTTCACCGGCATTTGGTGACATCTACATATGAGTGAAAGATTCTTGAGTGGGACGTTAAACAACAATACAACAACAAAATCATCACATAAATATATTACAGTTTGACTACAAATGGACTTTCACAGTTGTATGGATAGTCTCCTCAATAAATATTTTGACAGTGGGTTACATATATTTGTATTTTGGTCTTGTGATCGTCTATAGTTACCATCTTATTATGACAAATATATCTTATTATCTAACAGATGTTTACTCCTGCTTAGTTACAGTGGCAACAAATATGGTACAGGGGTAGACAAATAGAAATTTCAAGTACTTGCCCAAGGACAGGTTGACTTTGTAAATTCGTTTGCCCTACCAACAAACAAACCTACTTGGCCAACAATTTCATGCAGGTAAATAATATTATACTGGGATTTTCCACCCTGTCTTACGGGCCGAAATAAGGTCCCATTCCCAATGCAAAAACAATGCATTTTTCCCCATTTGCAGTTGAAATTTCCCAAAGAATTTGAAGAGATTCTTGTATTTTGACATAGTTCTGTGTTTTTTTAGATTTTTGAATTTCGATAAAATGTTGCTAAATTTCCAAATTCAAAAGGCCCAAAAGGCCAAAATGGTCCCAAAAGAAAGTGGAAAATACATGATACATGTAATAACAAAAACAGATAAGAATAGTTTTAATCTTTTTATTCATCTTCCATCAATTCAACTGTGTGAGTATCAATATTAATATTATAATTACCAGATTTATTTTTGTGACCTGCAATGTGCCTACCTTTACAGTAAAGTTTACCTAACTCTGGTTTTGTGGAACTTAACCTCTGATCAATAGCAGGCTCTGCTGTAATCTACGTTAGCTTTGTTATTCTTATCCAGTTGTCTTTCATTATCAGTTTCACTGAGACAATTAGGCCTATTTCTGCCCAGAATAGTGACAAATTTGTCCATGATTGGCATTTCAATTTGCTAAATACTAGTAGCTATGCTGAAGCGGCAGATCTATCCTGGTGTAGAGTCAATGAAGGCGCATCGTGTTTTATCATTGCAAATAACTTATTTAATAAGGAATAACCATGTGTGTTCCGATGTAATGTGATATACGGTTTATATTTGAGGATTTCAATTCCAATCTAAGAGTTCACAATGAGACCAAACGTAAAATGAAAGATTTGTTTTCATTTGCCCACAGACAAGTGCTACTCTTTGAAATACTTGCCCGACCCATGAAAATGGTTGCCCCGGGTGGCGAACAATGATATTTGTCTACCCCTGTGGTATTGCACTATTTTGATTTATTTCTTTCCCCTAAAGTGGCCTACATGTAATAGTGAAAAATATTTTTGTTGTCTTAGTTACTATATATCACACCCCTCCTTGGCACCTGATTTCACCTCTACTCTAGCTTTCTCAATCTCGGCAGTCCTTTTCACCACTGTTGGCCACTTATTTCTGTGCAGATTTCGCTATTGCTAATACAATGTTTTATACCTCCTATTCTGGGCTTGAAATAAAATGATTATTGATATCAAAATAAAAATAACTTTTCTTCATCCATGAAGACAGTCTCTTCCTAAACTCAAACCCGTATCGATAGAATTAACACCAGATAGTAGGCCTAGTAGTTTTCCCCTTTTTTTATAATCGTATAGTAGTCATCCCCGCATCTCTTGACACAATGACAATACTGACAAAGCCTTGGTGGTATCTCACCCTTGGTAGCCTATCTTACTCATTTCATTATCAGATTATGATTATGAATATGTCGTCGTGTCAACGATGCAATAGAAAACGCCCCCTTATTTACCTCACTGTTTTTACTCTGTCATCAATTTCCTCTACCGACGGCTTCAACAAGTCTATGAGGCCTTCTGTCAATGCATCTATAGTCCTTGCATCTAGAGATTTCTCATCGTTATCTGGTGACAGCGGTGGATGCTGCTTCCCCTCGGCCATTTTAAATCACATGATCATTAAATTACAAACGTTTTTGTATTAAACTAAACGTTCCATTGGTTACAAACGCACGGGAGATCGAACCTTTTCAGAGGTAATTGGGACCAGTTCAAAAGTTAATTAAATAATTACAACTAAATATTACGAGTGATAACGTTGTGAAAAAAACGACATAGAGATGTACATTAGAGCCAACCATCACTAAACTACGTTGGCTCATTTGCCAATATCCACTTGTAATGTGGTCAGTGAACTAAGGACGAAGAATTTAGTTTTGTATTTTGTGTTATCCCCTCTAACACTGAAGATGGTGCATACTAACTGGAGAAAAACGGACTAGCTATATCTAATTTCCGGAACTCTTGAGTATCTCTGAGTATTATTTTTCAAATACAAAATGTTCATCAGGTTCGAAGATAAATGAATAGATCTAATGGAAAAAATCATAATAAGAATGTTTTGTTAATTGGGGCTTCCGAGCATCCGGGTATCCCTCGAAGCGTCACTAGTAACAGGCACTTCTGGGATGAAATGTCTTTTAACAACAAACTTACCGAATGGGGAATCGACATAATATAAACGAGTTTTTCGGACATAAACGACATGTTTTTATACATTTGACTTTGTTGGATCGCTTTTTCATGATTTGTATTTCAACATATCTTTACTTAATAATTAAAAAAAGATGCAAATTAAGTTTATGCGTAAAGTAAAAATAGTAACTGTTGCGGTAGATCTACACGGTTTTTCAGTCAAGACATTTTTTCACTAAATTATTTAAGTTGCAGAATTACCGTGTAGGCCTATAAATAATAAAACAAAAATTAATATGATTAATTTCAGCGATGTTTATTTGAAGAAAAAAAATCATATATCGTTAAAAGTTTACGTGATTAGAAAATATTTTAAAAATCAATCGGACATGCGCTCAAATATATATGAAAATTTAGGAAATAATCAAGTTTTAATTTCATAGTTTTCCGTTTTAGTACAAGTATTCTGTAAATTACACGTTATTTCGAGTTATGAATATCATAATTCGCCTATCAGACATTTTGAAATTAAAAAAAAAAATACTGGTCAACCGCACCAGTGAATAAAGGAATTTCACTGGTCAAAGAAATTTTTTTACTGGTTTGTATATATACACAGTTGAAATGAAATGGAAAATCACTGGTCATTTGGACCAGTTATCAAATAGATTTCACTGGACTTTAGTAAAATTTACTGTTTTTTTCTGGTAATACTGGTGAATTTCAAAAACTCTGGCCTATGTCATCAATACCTGTAGCAAATAATCAACCATTTATCACGCAAAAAATAAAAATAAATATTTCAGCGATATAAAATGCCTGTGGGACCGTAAATACTGTTTATTTAATAAATTATCATCAACATGTCTGAACATGGGACCATGATAAGTCAACTTTCAATTTATAGCATTTTCCTTTTCATAAAAGTCGGTAGGATTTATTTTAGTTTTTTTTATTTTAGCATCTACATGTTAAACTATGAAATATCAACTGGGTATTTTTTTTATTGAAACTATTTTTCAAAATCACCTTTAAATACTTTATTAGAAATTGAACAACGGTCTTTTTCATGTAGGTCAACAATAAAGACAACTCAACATATACGCTGCAGCGATTTCCACACCTCCGTTCAGTTCGGGTAAATGGTCAAGAGATAAAAAATGCCGACAAGCTTCGGCTTACAGTATTTTATGACTGCGTGGGGTGCTATACACGGTCCTATAATTAAAACACTAAATACTTATTCCTGTCAATTCAAATTGAAGTAGAATATTATAATCGTTGTTGTTAAAAATCGGTGTTTTCTGACATCCCAATCCATTGAAAATTACAACTAAGGCGACCCATAAAACACTTAAATTTTATTGTAAAATTAAAACAAGTTTTATATTCGAAATATAGAATTATACATTTCAAATAATCCAATAATAGATTAATGTTTTACATTTCCTTTCACTGATATAATGGTGACTGCAGTGGCAGTAGTCCTATGTAAACTAGTTTCACCCTAAGCTGGCCCCCGTCTGACTACTACACTTCGAGACCCCTGGTTAACCCATTGACCCCTACAGACACATTTGATTGATTTACAGAAGAGTAGCAATTGTTTTTCAGGGGATCGAGATAACTTGATGCTCTACTAGTAAAATGTTAGGAGCTTGCGTGACTGAGTGGTTAGAGCATCACACCTTAAAACATGAAGTCCCTCACCTCTTGTCAGAGCTGGTTCGACAGAGCCCCACTGGTACCTAAGCTGTTTTTGTGAGAAAATTAGCTAATTTACCTACAGAAGGCCATTGGTCTCCCTTGTGAGATCCTAATTGAGAGATCACTCCTTCTGTAAGTGATTTGATGCCTGGTGGTCTCTCAAGAGAAAATTGTTATCAAGGTGAATTTTGAAAATGGTCCTGACAGTGTTGTGTCTGATGACCTGATGTTGTTGGATACAAAATACTGCAAGGCATATCTGTCATAGTCGGGCATTACTTTAGCTATTACCGAGCACATGGTCCCTACTAAGGGAAACAATCCAATACACACATGTGAAATCTTATTATCTCCCTTTGAACACAAATTTTAGCTATTACTGAGCACATGGACCCTACTAAGGGAAACATGTGAAATCAGATGATCTCCCTTTGAACACAAATTTATACTCGGATAACTCGTATTTGAAACGAAAGTTGGCGCTGTTCCTTAATTGATGACGTCAGTTCCATTCCTAAAAATACATTTGTTGACGTCATAGTGTTGGCAGTGTCTGGCCGTGAACTAGTAGCCACCTGCAATGTTGTACAACTATAATTTATAAATTATATGATCTAAGTCCTGAATTCGGTAACACCATGGTATTATGGTCTTATTGAGAAGTAATGGCATTCGAGGTTTCCTGTACGACTACGACCAAAACTTTGAAATATGCGATACAGTCCTAATGATTGCGTAGCTTGATTTTAGTAAAGTATTCTCCATATTTGTTTTATAAAATCGAGGTCCAGTAGAGTCTGAGTTTGGCCACCATTGAGAGATCTGAGACTTTCCCGACACATGGATCCATAGAGCAGTTGTCATCCTCTGAGATCCAGGGGCGATTTCTAAAATCCTTCGCCACACCTGGTCATAAAAAAATCATCAAAAACTTTATTGTTTTTTTCTTCTTCTTAACATTATCTTAGCACAACAACACTGGTTCCTTTATGAGTAACACACTCTCAAAGATCGCGGCGATAGCAAACAGTCACTTCGTGCACTCGTGATTTTTACTCTCCGCTTTGATGTTTATTTTCTATATTGCCGGTGTGTTGATTTTGGTTACATTGAAAATTTTCACTTTCTTTTGACCACTAAATCCATTGCATGCTTTAGTCTGACAGCTCAAGTCCGTGCGGGGTTATTTGGATGATTTTGTTTAGCGTCAATATGGTGCTATAAATAGCGGACAAAATCCCCGTTTAGGCCTATATTCCATGTCTAGAGTATGTTCCATTTATTGACATTTGTGTACTCATGTAGGCCTATAATTATTGTAGTAAGCAACTCGGGGGCCATTCAGACATTTTTGCATTAACAACATATGTTCTTTAGATTTAAGATTAAACTTTGGCCGTGTTACAATACATTGTTAGTATAATACAACTTTCTTTGAGTTAAGTAATCATAAAATAAAACAATCCGTTATTTTCACCTTAAATTATACAGGCATAATGTTTCATTTACAACAAGTAACGGAATTTAACAGAGAAGAATTTGTTCAAATCATTATTCATTTGAAAGAAAATGTGTCTAATTCTTTTTTTTTTTTATCATCGCCAGCGATATATAAACCTAATATCAGCTTTATATATTATATCGCTGTCATCGTTTATGGAAACACCGGTCACGTCCTCGCCACCCTCCCCCCCTGCCTTGGACTGTAAACACCGAATCTATATACCCTGTATATCGGGAAATCATAATTTTTATTTATAGCGAGACAACCAAGGAGCATTCACTCACTGTAATGATGATGATGATGATGTAATTGTGGAAATATAAATTTTATATCATGATTCGAGGAATAAAAAGCGACACGGAATCTGTAAGCAAGTGCGTACGTGGTGTAGACGGAACCGTGTTACCAACGTCACAAACAGCAGAGAGTGCAGACTTCAATACGATCATGTATGGACGCTTCATATAGCCGTTTTTTTACCGTAATAAAACGGCTGTATCTCGGATTTTTCTTATAAAACTGTATTTTTTTTTAAATATTTAGGAAAACATGTTAGATTTTTTTTAATTTTAAGCATAGATTGTCAAAAGGGTGAACCATCCCGTTAAGTTACAGTTTTGAACGCTGTGAAATCGGAAATGGGGTAGCCATGGGGAAGGAAAATGTTGTTTAACAATATTAATCTGGGTACATTCTTATCAATAATTAAAGTAACATACGTGGAAATGTAAGTGCAGTATTATTCAGACATTTAATAATGCAGATTTTCTATGATTTTCGAAAGGACAATATTTTAAATTCTTGATTTTTCTTAAAATATTGCAAAATGTATTTACTTTTTATTTAAAGAGTGACTATTTATAGGGGGTTTCCATAGAAACAAAGTCGGTGACATACGAATTTTATTAGCTTATGTTAATGACAATAATAATGTCTTTGTAACATTACTTTTTGATAGAAACGTTGGACCTGTAAAGGGGTCATTTTTCTATTTTTTGTTGCCATGGCAACCATTTCAATTTAAAACATTAGAGTGAAAATGAGGTATTTTTTCATTATTATGTACATTTTTACTGAATATGATTTAAAATTGTGTTAAATTGATATAATGAAATAATTCCAACACTTGAAAAAATTAATTTTATTATTTTGATAACTTTGGATAAGAAAATAATTAAATACATAAATTGTGATAAACTGTCATTTTCCATGTCTTTGGCCCAGTTTTGCAAGAAAACGGAATGGTCAATTTTCAATAAATTTTCATTTTATGATAAAGCTTTCCTTTCTGTCTTCTGTCGTATCTCATTTGTGTACAACGTATGAAAAAAAAAAATTCTCCCGAATGCAAACCTTACCTTAATGACAGTGCAACTTTACTGAATCTTTTGTGAGTTATAAAAATAAACTAGTTCTCACTTACAGCGCCCCTTTAGTGACATAAAATTACAAATTCTTTTTTATTATATTGTGTGCAGTTTAGTTATATTGTGCGCATAGTTTAACAAATTCTATATTGTGCGCACAGTTTAACATTAATTATAGTGTGCACAGTTTAGTTATATTGTGTGCAGTTTAGTTATATTGTGTGCTATATTGTGTGCAGTTTAATTATATTATGCACACATCTACATTGTGCAGTTTTGCTATATTGTGTGCAGTTTAGTTATATTGTGTGCAGTTTAACTATATTGTGCAGTTTAAAAAATATTATATTGTGCACTCAATTTAGTTATATTGTGCAGTTTAACATTCATTATATTGTGCACAGTTTAGCTATGTTGTGCACACAGTTTAGCTATATTGTGTGCAGTTTAGTTATATTGTGCACACAGTTTAGCTATATTGTGCAGTTTTTGGAGTCTCTATGTGTCTTAGCCCCTTTTCCTTTGCAATCATTGTGTGGCTTAATATGGGGATAGTTTTTGCAAAATTTTGATTGTTTACTTACATGTCTGTGACCTAAACCTTTGACCCCATGACCTTGACACTTTGTTAAACTGGTTTAACTATATTGTGCGCAAAGTTGAACTATATCTGAATATTCAAGAAGGAGTCCAACGAAGAACTTTAAAATATATCTTTGGATACAATATGTCTATGGTAAAATCCATATAGACTGGCGGTTGGAGTCTTGTGAAACCTCAATTTCATTTAAAAATTTGTAGCTATGGACTTGACAATAATGCATACCAAATTTGAAAGAAACCTAATCATCCATTCGGTTTATGAGAAGTTTTTACCCCTTTTCACTCATATGGAGACGTAACCAAATGCCGGTAAAGGGCTTCAAATTTTGGCCTATGATCGGTACTTACATCCATTGAGCAGTGAGGGTTCTTTAATGTGCCGACACCTACTGTTACACAGGACCTCGGTTTTAACTGTCTCGTCCAAAAGACAGGAAAACAACCTGCCGCCGGCTGGACTTGAACTCACGACCTCACGATCAAGAGTTGAGCACGCTGCCGACCAGGCCGGCTCCCAAAGTTGACAAAAAGCGTATTTTCTATTTACTTAGGTGCCGATGACCTTGACCCTTGAGCTGTGACATTTAAACATTGTCACAACGATTACTTAGATAATTCCTAACAATTTCCGTATATCTTTGTCCACAAGAGGTCAGTCAGTTTTGGGATAATAAGTCATTTGTATAAAACCATACAATATGGGACATTTGCTTGCCATACCATCGTTTATGATCAGATTTCAATTAAGGATTAATAGTATATCAGTTTTAATCAACTTTTAGACATTTACAAATTAAAAAAAATTATAGTTGAACAAAATTTTGCAGGAACTATCCCCATATAAAGCCTCATGTTTGCAAAGGGGCTAGTACACATACAGGCTTCAAAAGGAGTCACAACTAGAAACATTTTTCAAAATCAACTAATTAAACATAAAATATCATTCTTAGACATTTTGATGTCTTATGCAATGTTGAACAAATTTGCCAGGTGAGCGACATAAAGCCTCTCTTCTTTTGTATTCAGATAAAGTTAAACTGTGCGCACAATATAGCTAAACTGTGCGCACAATTTAACTAAACTGTGCACACAATATAGCTAAACTGTGCACACAATATAACTAAACTGCGCACAATATAACTTAACTGTGCACACAATATAGCTAAACTATGTGCACAATATAACCAAACTGTGCACACAATATAATTAAATTAAGTGCACAATATAACTAAACTGTGCACAATATAATGAATGTTAAACTGCGCACAATATAGTTAAACAGTGTGCACAATATAGTATTTGTTAAACTGTGTGCACAACATACCTCAACTGTGCACACAATATAACTAAATTGTGTGCACAATATAGCTAAATTGTGTGCACAATATAGTTAAACTGTGCAAACAATATAGCTAAACTGTGCACAATATAGTTAAACTGTGTGCACAAAATAACCAAACTGTGTGCACAATATAATTAAATTAAGCGCACAATATAACTAAACTGTGTGCACAATATAATGAATGTTAAACTGCACACAATATAGTTAAACTATGTGCACAATATAGTATTTGTTAAACTGTGTGCACAATATAGTATTTGTTAAACTGTGCACACAATATAGCTAAACTGTGCATACGTAAATAAACTGTGCACACAATATACCTCAACTGTGCACACAATATAACTAAACTGTGTGCACAATATAGCTAAATTGTGTGCAAAATATAGTTAAACTGCACACAGTATAGCTAAACTGTGCACAATATAGTTAAACTGTGTGCACAATATAACCAAACTGTGCACACAATATAATTAAATTAAGTGCACAATATAACTAAACTGTGTGCACAATGTAGTGAATGTTAAACCGCACAATATAGTTAAACTGTGCGCACAATATAGTATTTGTTAAACTGTGTGCACAATATAGTATTTGTTAAATTGTACGCACAATATAGTATTTGTTAAATTGTACGCACAATATAGTATTTGTTAAATTGTGCGGACAATATAGTATTTGTTAAACTGTGTGCACAATATAACTAAACTGTGCGCACAAAATAATAAAAAATATACTGTATTCTATTTCACTAAAGGGGGGCCATACTCACTAAACATGCTAACATTGACAATGAAATAACAACAGCGACTCAAAGTTTTTAAATTCATCTTTATGAAATTTGAAGCAAATATTTATACATTTATACATCGACAAATTTGACAACAGTTTCAAATAAACGTCTATCCAGTGTCTTTCAGATTATAAATAAAATTAAAATGATAGAATATTCGTGGATAAAACAATGTTTCATGAACTTCTATGACATATTTTGATCGTGCCAAACTTTTTTTTTTTGACATTCATTTCTCCTCACTGATCTGTAACTTTCGATACAAAGACATGAATGGATAGAAAATTGAAAATATTCCACAGAAATGATATATTCTGAACCTGTAATGTACAAATGTAATAATCCAATTCATGATAACTGCGTTCCTACTAATTTCATGCTCAAAACATTTCACACAAATGCTTTTACCCAGTGAAAGACCAATTGTTCTTTGAATACGAGCTGTATCATTGGGTACAATTTGAGTTTGGTACGAAACTTCTTGATACCTCTCAAAATGTTTGTGCGCAGGTGAGATTACTAGGATTGCAGTTATCATGAAAAGATCCATGTTTACTCATCAACATCAGCCCATTCCCCAAATGAGGGTAACTAAAAAAAAAAATTACAGGCTAACGTAAAAACATTTAACAACTGCCTGTACAATCACAGAACAAAAATGATTTTCACCTCATTTCCTAGAGATGTAATTCCTCTTGTTTTAATAAAGTTTTCTAGCTACAAAATTTGAATTTAAAAAGGTGATCACTGAACATTTGAAGGAAGATTAAAATTTTTACTTTAACATGTTTAAGTTTGTTTTTCTGTTATCCTGAACTCAGATTTGTAGTTTTTAACAGTTTGTCCTGAATAAAACAAAGTAAAAACTAATATTATTGATATTTATGGCACATTACAGTACAAAATCCTACTATATACCTGAAAATTTTCGCCCCGCGTTATTTTCGCCCTTTTATGACAGAAAACATATTCATCCCGTCTTAAATTCGCCCTGAATCACCATAGTGTCATAGTTGGCATGTATATCCATGCTTCAATAATTTAGCTTGGAAATTTTGCTTTCATTTTAAATTTGCCCTCTCATTTAAGGGCGAATTTGGCCAAAATTAAAATGGGAGCAAAACTTTCTAGGTATACAATATCAGTTAATCAAGACATTAAACAGAGTAACAAAACAAGTCATGGTAGTCCAACACCTTACTTTTCTAATGGACTTGAGTTTCAATTATCAATTGGTACTTCTTCATTTTTACTTTTCGAGACAAGGCAGGCTGTACCATTTCTGAACCATGATGGTTAATCAAATGAAAAAAAAAAACAAAAACAAAAAACTGATGAAGGTGGTATAACTGAATCGCATAGCATTATATTTTTTAAAGGTCAAGGTCAGAAATGGTCATAGTATACGAATGTCATCAGGGTCCATCCTCAAGAAAAGTTATGTGATCTTTATAACATAGTTAAACCATATTGTTGGCACAGACAGTCAGTCAGACAGACATGGTCAAATCATAGACTGGTACTTATTTGTTTGTTTGTTTATTGTTCTTTAATGTCCCACTCAAGAATCTTTCACTCATATGGAGACGTCGCCAAATGCCGTTGAAGGGCTTCAAATTTTGGCCTAAGCTCGGCACTTACGGCCATTGAGCAGTGAGGGTTCTTTAACGTGCCGACACCTACTGTGACACGGGACCTCTGTTTTAACTGTCTGACTGCTACTTATACTTAAGTCTCATTCCCCCCCCCCCCCCCCCCCCATGTCTGCATTTTGTACTCCACTAAATTTTAGTGTCTGTCTAATGCTTTCTGTAAGGTCATTGTCATAGTCTACTGTTTAATAATACCAGAGCTGTCAGAAGACAACATGGCTAGCTGATGGCAGCATTTTATTTCAGAAACTGAAATTCTGACTAAGAAGTAGGTCAAATGGCATTATCTAGGTCACAAAGTCAAAGGTCACAGCACCATCTGGAAGGGCTGATCACAAGGAGAGCATATAAGATATTTGAGCCCTACTACTTATTTGTCAAAAGATAAAGCCCAGATTAATGGCAGGTTTTTGTCAATGGACGATGCCGAAGTATGACTTGAATTCTACTGACATTTTGTCCCAGTGAGCTTAAAAAATCAAATAAAAGCAAAAAAATATTATTGTTTACTGTTTTAATGCTTGTCCATCATCTTTTACACTAGTAACTTGATAAAAGAGACATTAATACAGAATCTGTCACCAGTTTAACTGGAATTTGAAAATTGAACAAAACAACAAAAATGGATTTACTAGTATCATAAGTGTCAGCCTTATTGAAAACTAAAAAGGAATGACAGAATTAAAGGGAGCTGGATTATGGTGGGAAGGATGTGTGCATGCTATATATGTAGTAAGTAGACGGAATAGATTGAATTGCATTCTGTGATTTGTGCTAAAGGATTGGGATTCTTATCTAAGATTAAAAAAGAAAAAAACAAAAGGGATGTTTTTTTTTTCTTTAAAATTCTGTGCTTTGGTGAAGTAACATTTTACAGGAAAAAGGAAATTGAACCCTTTTGTCTCACTTGGCTTGTTTAAACTGAATTTTTCACAAACAAAATTCTAAGAAGAAGTCAGTTTCTTAATTATTATATTTTGAAAAAAAAAAACAATTCCTAACTTATATATGGAGATAACATAAGCTAATGTTGAAAGGTCACAAATATTGACTTGTGCTATTGACCTTTGTTAATACAGTGTACTTTTTAATTATTTACACCTAACGTGATACAGAACCTTACTTTTAGAACTAATCAGTCCAGAACTATACACTACAGTCATAAAAAATCACAAAGCTTATCACACATCTGGATGTTCTATATCCAATCAAATTAACCTGCCCTCAATCAATCATAGCACTGATTAAAATAGACTAAGTCCAAAACAGGGTCATCTCTAGCAAAAAAAAAACCCCAACAAAAAACCAAAAAAAAAAACAAGATTCAAATTAGACACAAAGAAGTATTTTAATGATTGAATCTCAGGTAACTACTTTCTACAGCGCAAGTAGTAGTTCGGCAAATCCTATGGCACATTGATTTTTGAACAGGGAAGCTGATGATGCTTAATTGAGTACACGGAGAAACCCGAGGAGTTCTGAGCCTGTCAAAGCAATAAAGCCTTGCCTTAAAAAAAAAACAAAACTTAACCAATCCGTTATTTGAAGAACACCAGGTGCTAAGGGTCATAAGAAGAATATGTCATGCACATTTAATCAAATTGTGATCAATCAATCTTTTTAAATGGATGCTGACACCAGGGTGATAGTATCATCTCTCCTCAAACTTGTTGCGATGAGCTAAAATCTAGTGACATTCATTTCTTACGCTGAACAACTGGCGTAGAAACAGTCATTACCTGTTTCAAAGAAGTCTGTGGTATGATCCATGCTGGGAAACTAATCTAAAACGAATATTAATCTATATTAATCTCCATTTTTGTCAACTGATTTAAGAAGCTCAGTAGTTAGTACATTTCCCTAACAAGGCGGAGGTCCATGTTGCCTTTTGGTTCATACCTGAGAGCTCTGAATACAGGTAGTGACTGGTCCTTTATCAAATGCTTGGCATGAGAAATGAAAGTCATAATGTATACCTGGCAATTTTCGCCCCTGTTTAATTTTCATCATTTTCGTCCTCAGATGAGAGGGCGAATCTAAGATGAAAGTGAAATTTTCCAGCTAAATAAATGAAGCACAAACAGGCTTACCATCCATGAGTCTATGATGATTTAGGGCGAATTTAAGACGAGGTGAATAGGTTTTATATAATAAAGTAAAAACCAAAATTAGAAAGGGGCGAAAAAATTCTATGTATACATGTGTTTTTGTAGGTTAGGAAAATTAAAAACTTTTTATTGTAATTATCCATAGCACAGGTAAAAATTTATTTGAAAATACATGTTTCAGAAATTATTATGCTTAGAATTCGAACTAGAACAAATAAAACTTGAATGCCTATAGGTTCTATTATTGTCCTGTGTGTGATAAGGTTTGAACTTATGTGAAAACAACAGATCTTTTATCAATGCACATTGGATTATAAAAAAATACAATTTTTTCGTGCCTTAACATTATATAATTGCAATTGGGAAAAACTGGGGGATAACATTTCTGGATCAGGAATGGTGTCTTTCAATGGACCTAAATCAAGAGAACCAAAAGGCCTTAAGACACAAACATTTGTTGGTGTCCTTATAAATAAAAGTAGACATGATTCACAATAAACTTTTAAGGATACAAATATAATAACAATTTCTTGTATCCATAGTAACTGTTCTTATGATTAATTATGTCATCTTGGCTAATTACAAACATGTGGGGTGAGGAATCTACAGATGACAGACTTTAATTGTCCGAGTGCCATGTTTTATATAAATTTAGATTGCTGCAAAAATTTCTGAAAAATTGGTTAAATATTACAGAGAATTGATTTACGAAGCAATTACAACTTGCAGCATTCAAAAAGTTTTAATAATAATCTCTCATACACTTATCGGCCATTGCACTCTCTCTCAATCTCTAGTGTCTCAAAAGTAGTTCCAAAACACATGATCATGTAATAAACCAAATTACTCAGAATAGGAATACTTTTCTAAAAAGATTTTCGCCTCATATTTTATGTCAAAACGAAAGATATATGCAAAAATGCAAATAGCTTATAAAAAGCAAAATCTAGATTATATTTGTATATTTTACTTGAATCTTGTAAAATCAAGACATTGACAGATATTGAGAGAGAGAGAGAGAGAGTGCAAGGATTGAAAACTCTAAAAAAGATTGGTTTCATACTATTACAATTCATTTATTTAATGTCTAAATCCCAATTATCTTCATGATAATGATAGAGCAGCCAGAGGTCTATAATTTCCAATGATGATATTTGCAGGCCAGTCTGTACATTGTGACCTATATTATCTAGTTCTGGTACAATATATAGTTTTTGAAATATGAAAAGTCAATAGAAAATAAAAAAGTACCATAGACAAAGGTATAACAAATCTTCTGTATATTTTACTCTCTGTGAAGTCAGCAGCATGGTTTTACCTGTGCAAATAAATATCTTAACATGACACATGTGTATGATATACATTGATATCAACTTCTATTTGATAAGCTGGGTGTACCGTATTTCAGTACAGACGTTGCTAGGAGTAAATAGTCAAGTTATCTTAAGACTGATCCCAAATCACTTCTATAATTGAATACTAACAAATGCCTTACATATGACATACTCTTGACCAAAAAAAAAGAAAAAAAAAAGAACTTACATTTAAAAATACAAAATAAGTATTTCAACATTTTTGTTAAACGTAAAAATGTCCCCTTACTTTTTCCTCACACACAGCGTGCCCAATCTGATCAAAACCTCACATCTCATGACGAGTTAATGACCAATTCTTGAGAAGTCTCAGACAATTGTTTATTTCCAATCTCTCCATCAAATACACTCAAATATACACAGCCATAAATCTCTCACTCATTCTCTTTCTCCCTTACACATAGATCACAACATCCTATGGAGAGGATGTGAGTCTGAACAAGGTCACTTTTTATGATTTTTTTGGTAGCATTCTTCCGTGTTTGGATATCTGTCTGGTTTGTAATCAGAATCATTCTCTAATCTGGCTGCAATTGTTGCGGTTACTTGTTCTTCAAAAGCACTGTGAAGTTCAAGGTCATCTGATGCCTCACTGGTCATATTATCCATGCTACTGATAGGCTCAACTCCTGCTGCCTCCACAGCCCTTCTGATGGATTCTGGGATATAATCTGCTGTGTTTGCAAGGTTACCAGGCCGATCGTTTGTCATAAGCTAAAAATATCAGATAAAAAATGAAAATCACCAGATAATTTTGTATTTTTATTAACCTTATCTTTTCTTGCTCAAGACACGTGCAAAATTTTTCACACCCCCCCAAAAAAAACCCCAAACAAACAAAAACATAAAAAATTAAACAACAAAAAGCATAAATTACTACATTTATGCATTTTTAATTGAAAATTTTTATTTATTTATCTTAAATTATAAATGTGAAAATCCACAAGCTAATAATAGAATTATAAGAGGCTTAGCAATAAAATGAATTTGTTCAGAAAATAACTTTTTTCTATTAATTCCAAAATTTAAAGACATAAATGTCAAATTGCCAACAGCATTCTCAAGGACTCGAAAGAAAATTTTACAAGTAGATAAAACCAAGTGCCAGAAACTGGATTCCATCAGCATCTGACTTCAAACAATGATGTCTTTCATCTTGGGTTTGAGATCAAACCCTGCTGGAATGTAAGCTGCCAATTTACTTGTGAAAAGGCAGTGTTTTTTTTCCTGGTTATATTGTACATGTATAACTGGTAATTTTTACTCCTGTTTAATTTTTGCCATATTTGCATTAGATGAGAGGGTGAATTTAAAATGAAAGTGGAAATTAAAATCTAAATAGTTGAAGCATTGACATCATGTCACTCACATGACTATGGTGATTTATGGCGAATTTAAGACAGGGTGAATATGTTTTCTGTCCCAAAAAAGTGAATATAAGCAGGGGCGAAATTTGCCTGGTATACAGTTTTGTTTTCTCTTACATCGCTTAAAACTGGAAGCCATTGAAGGACTGACAAATTGTTAAGTGTGGTTCATCACATTGATAAAGTTAGAAGGTTATTAAAAAGTTTGTGTAAATTACTGTACCTTTCTGCGTTTTGCTGGCATGGAGTTAAGATATGCGTCGCTAACAGGTTGCTGTGGTCGCTGATGCTTCTGTCTTTGGATATCATCATTGATTACTGGCACCCAATCCTGTGAAGAATTATGATACAGCTTAATGTCTTCTGTTTATTAGGTGTTCTGATATCTATTATATATAGCTGACCCATATCATTGGTTACTGTTCACAAGAATTTTATTTACACGTAATTTTGTGAGAGTTCTTGCTCGCGAAAATAAAATGCTTGCAAAATTTTCTAACCTGATACCGAAAGTGAAACTGAAAGGCACAATGCGATGTTCATGGGTTTGATTTTAGCCAATGGACGAAAGAAAAGGGCAAGTTTTAGAAAACTGTTGCTTTTATTGAGAGTTCACATCTGAACATGGATGTACGAAGGACAACTATTGTAACGAAGTATGATAATAGCAAGAATAATATGGCTTAATGGGCATCCGAAATTGCGAACAAATCATCCCGCTAATTAATTTAGAACTGTTGTTCTGGATTTACAGTATTTACCGGTATTGCATATTCATTTTACTATTCAATAGCAGGGAGATATAACCTGCTATAGATAAAATATCCAATACAGTTCTCCCCAGACCTATTGCATCTCCATTATAATGCAAAAATTCCTGGTAAGCACATACTCAATCCACAAACCACCATAAGCTGGCAAAATTCCTGGCAAGCACATACTCAATCCACAAACCACCATAAGTTGGCAAAATTCGAGTCAAGCACATACTCTACTAATAAACCACCATAAGCTGGACAAATTCCTGGCAAGCGCATACTCTACTAATAAACCACCATAACCTGGCAAAATTCCTGGCAAGCACATACTCTACTAATAAACCACCATAAGCTGGAAAAATTCCTGGCAAGCACATACTCTACTAATAAACCACCATAACTAACAAAACACCATAAAACACCATAAGCTGGAAAAATTCCTGGAAAGCACATACTGATAAAATGATAAAGAATCTGAAGATGTAGATACTTCAAGGATGTCAGACTTGAACTTAACTAAGAGATGGACAACTTGTTAAACTTTAGTCATTAATTTCAACACAATTTCAAATGTCTTGATTACAGATTAATTTCATTTATTGTAAACAGTTTGACTTACTGATGGAACTTCTTTTTGCCATGAGTCGTCACTGACGGCAGCTCCTGGTGAATCTGGGATGTTTGATGGTGTGACCTCGTTAACGTGTACACCATGTCGATTTCCATTGACCACTGGTTTTTTACTACTGGTTGTGGGTTTGGCCTGATGGCTATTGGAGGCTGCTGCTGCTACAGGTTTAGATGGCTCCACATCCATTGCCTGTACAGACACATTTACAAAGTTCAAAGTTCATTAATTATTGAGAAAAATATATTCAAGACAGATTTATTCATTCTGTCAATAAACAATACAAAATATACTATGGTTATTATTAGAAAAGCCTTATTCCATGATGGAAAAGTCATCAAACAACTACAACTACTGTTGAATACAATTATGACCATTTTCAAATTTATCTAGATGCATAAATCTTAGAGGCAAAAATGTCATTTAAATGATATCTGTTTCATGGTCCTAACTATGACCTATGTTTTATGGTTCTATCTATGACCTGTGGTTTTTAGTTCTAATCATGACCTGTGGTTTTAAAGTTCTAATCATGACCTGTGGTCTATAATCCTAATCATGACCCATGGTTTATGATCCTAATTATGACCTGTGGTTTATGTTCCCAACTATGACCTGTGGTTTATGTTCCCAACTATGACCTGTGGTTTATGTTCCCAACTATGACCTGTGGTTTATGTTCCCAACTATGACCTGTGGTTTATGTTCCCAACTATGACCTGTGGTTTATAGTCCTAACTATGACCTGTGGTTTATAGTCCTAATATGACCTGTGGTTTATAGTCCTAACTATGACCTGTAGTTTATAGTCCTAACTATGACCTGTGGTTTATAGTCCTAACTATGACCTGTGGTTTATAGTCCTAACTATGACCTGTGGTTTATAGTCCTAACTATGACCTGTGGTTTATAGTCCTAACTATGACCTGTGGTTTATAGTCCTAACTATGACCTGTGGTTTATGTTCCCAACTATGACCTGTGGTTTATAGTCCTAACTATGACCTGTGGTTTATGATCCTAACTTTGACCTGTAGTTTATAGTCCTAACTATGACCTGTGGTTCTTTACCTGTGGTTTATAGTCCTAACTACCTACGACCTGTAGTTTATAGTAGTCCCCTATACCTATGACCTGTAGCTTATAGTCCTAACTATGACCTGTTTATGATCCTAACTTTATAGTCCTAACTATGACCTGTGGTTTATGATTCTACCTACGACCTGTAGTTTATAGTCCTACCTATGACCTGTAGTTTATAGTCCTAATATGACCTGTAGTTTATAGTCCTAACTATGACCTGTGGTTTATGATTCTACCTACGACCTGTAGTTTATAGTCCTACCTATGACCTGTAGTTTATAGTCCTAATATGACCTGTAGTTTATAGTCCTAACTATGACCTGTAGTTTATAGTCCTAACTATGACCTGTAGTTTATAGTCCTAATATGACCTGTAGTTTATAGTCCTAACTATGACCTGTAGTTTATAGTCCTAACTATGACCTGTAGTTTATAGTCCTAACTATGACCTGTGGTTTATGATCCTACCTATGACCTGTAGTTTATAGTCCTAATATGACCTGTAGTTTATAGTCCTGACTAAGACCTGTAGTTTATAGTCCTAACTATGACCTGTAGTTTATAGTCCTAACTATGACCTGTGGTTTATGATCCTACCTATGACCTGTAGTTTATAGTCCTAATATGACCTGTAGTTTATAGTCCTAACTATGACCTGCAGGGCTCAACACTAAGGCACGTCCGACCGACCCTGACTAGTAAAAGATTGGTCCGGTCTAGTTAATTTGTGTCAAAGTAGCCCGACTGGTCGGGTTAAAAATATCACTTCAAATAGAATGAAGATCTATGATTTAAAAAAAAAATGTTGTGAAAAACCATTTTCTTCTTTTTGTGATTTATTTACGGACAGTGGGACAATTATTTACATCACCGGTGATTGTGATAATAGATATGTCGCTGATATTACGTGCCGGTATAGACTTACTTTCATTTCGTCAATTTTGTCGCCATATATTGTAATACGCCCTCTGGTGAGAGATTGGTATATATAAAATAACCGGGAAAATGGTAATATTACCAGGAAGACGCTTAAAGCCACTGGAATGACACATAAGATTATGTTTTCGTCATTTTTAGATTATTTATATACAACTAAGAAGAATAAACTATTTTAATGTGAGAAGGGAAACAGTGTTCAAGGAATTTTGCTACAAATTGTTCGAGTAGTTACGTCGGGTTTAATATCACACTATAAAAAATAGTACTGATACGGCTTAAATATGAAAAGCTAGATCGGTAAATACGAGGACAATACCGACAAAATATCTTTTAATTTAATGAAAAACCTATATTATTAACATTTAAAAGTAAATTATTCCTAAAAATTATCATTACGATGAAAAGGCGCTTCAATCCAGTTACATGTCCCGTCATTCCGGTAATTGGCGTCTTTTCGGTAATTCTATGGACCCGCAAAAATTCAGATTGAAAGTGAAACTGAAAGCTTCGATCATAAAATCACAAGTACGTGCAGCTTCACTAGCCTAGCCTAGGCATATTTTAATTTAACCGGGCATATAGAATGGTACGTTTCTTTTTTGATAGTTTTGTTTGATTTTAGTCACGATATCTCTAATAAAGCGGAACAACTTACGATAACTATCAATATATGACTACACTGAGTGACTGACGACGGCTTCTTTATAGCAATGGAGGCATAACTAGAGATGAGGGTGTATCAAGGAAATCAAAGGGCAGAACAGAAATCAGAATTTATTTTACAATAATTAGGCCTAAAAGAAAATTTGAAACTTACATACATACTTGCTTCTTGACTTCTATAAATAGATTGTCAAAGCATTTAAGCAAACTGTCTATTCAGGTTTTATTTTGTTCTTGATAAAATTATAAATCAGTGGAACAATCAGCATGAATACAGTGTACAAATTGAGGATAATTTACTTGAACCACTCAGAAATGACATGTATGTTTTATACTGTAACAAAATATACTTGTATTCCAGTCCTATTTATTAGAGTTAGTAGGCTTGAGTACTCTAGAGATTATATGGAATTATTTCAATCATGAAATAATTCATTAATTTCTTTCTGTTCTTATTTGTTTTTTATGTTGTTTAAAAAATCAGTTAAAGCAGTAAATAGCATTTAATGGTACAGCAATAGCTAAAAAATGAGACATAGATATACACAAGTCCTCTGCCTGTCATCGAGTTTGTTGTACAATTTATGAAATTAATATGTGAGCTATATTTTACCACTTATTAAAAATTAAAATGTAGTGTTTTCATTAAAATCTCTAGATGTAGCATACCCTAATTACTCTGGAAGAGAGATATCGATTGATCTAATGTAACCGAGGTCAGGTCTAGTGATGTTGAGGTCAGGTCTAGTAAAATTTTCTGGTACTGGTCCGACTGGTCTAGTTCTTTTTTAAGTTAATGTACCTGACCTGTGGTTTATGATCCTACCTATGACCTGTAATTTATAGTCCTAATATGACCTGTAGTTTATAGTCCTAACTATGACCTGTGGTTTATGATCCTATCTATGACCTGTAGTTTATAGTCCTAACTATGACCTGTATTTCAAGATCACTTGAAAGGTACTTCCTTTCACAGTTTGTTTACATGTTTTTGCCTGACTCAAAGCATCTTTGCGTATTGAACCACTCACTATAAACAGGAATTAATCTAAATGCTTTCCCACAAATCTTTAAACTGGAAGTGCTATTTATACAGTGCTGATAACAACATATTAACAAATATTATCATGTTTATCTAAATGATTTCCAGCAAATTTTCAAACAGGTAGTGCTGTATATATACTGTGTTTACAACAGATTAAAAGTTATCTATTACACATACTATTTCCATCTCCGAGGCTACTGCACATGACATAAAAATGATTACATTGAAAAACAGTAACTTATGAAATCTAAACTAACCTAAATTAATGATTTCAAGCAAATTTTGAAACTGTGAGTGACTGTTATATTGAATGGTTTTAAAATCCGACTTGAACAATGTTTCACTCATCAACCCCTGAAGTCGCATTTAGACTCACCCAGATCAATAAATTGTATGGTCTACTTTCATAAATCAAGGGTGAACAAGTTCAAATTGCATGTAAAATTATTTTAAATTTTTTATTCTAAATCATATATCCCTGAATTCTGACAGCGGAATTAATCATTCTCTGAAATAGGCAGGTCCAAATGTGACTTCAGGGGGTTGAGTTAACTCATAACATGGTAATCTATTTTTATCTAAACATGCAAAGTAAATAGTTTCCAGCAAATTTTAACCAGGAAGTGTTATTATATACATATACATATATATGACTGAACATTTGACTAAAAAAATGTTTGATCTATATTAATCTCAACGGTTTCCGACACACATTGAAGCAGGAAGTGCTCAATACATGTGTTCAAAACAGGTAAATACAAATCAATTACACAAATAAACAGTTTAAACTACCTGTACAGGTGTAACAAACAAATTAAAGGTGACATACATAAAATTACCTCAGAAAAGAGAGAAGTAATGAGATTCATAAATGTATTAGCCATTATACATGCTATAGCTCGGATTATCCATGACAAAACATATATATCCCCGTACACAGGTAAGATTTCTACATAAGACAGGGTCAGTCTGTATATGATAATGTTATCTTCGTAAACCAATAATATTTCACACGGTATAATATCAACATCGGTTTTATCATTATACTGATAACAATGATGTCATGTTAGTGCATGTGTACTCAAAGATAAGATATACAACTATTAGCATTGTGATATCATACAATACTATGAATACGATAATAGGTGATTTAACGAGAGGCGTGACTACTCATATCCCTTGCCACAGGCTTGTGGCATGATGATGAGGTGTGAAGCGATTACATTTTGTTTGTTTTGTTGTCATCAAAGTCCTAAGCTCCACAAACATTTTGACACATACATGGCAATATCTTATACGAAGATCCAGAACTGTAAAATAAGTTGGTTTTTCGAGTTTTATGCCACTCTCAAGAAATTTTCAGTTATATGGCGGCGGCCAGTATTTAATGGTGGAGGAGAGAACCTGGTTATAGTGTACCCCAGAGCATATCACTGGCCTTCCGAAAGTTAACTGCCAAACTTTCTCGCAAAATCAGTTTAGGTTCCAGCGGGGCTCAAACCTGCTCTGACAGGAAGTGAGAGACTTCATGGTAGAGTGATTCTACGGACATGTGCAATTGCAATGTTGACGATTTCATGTCCACAAGAACTTGGTTTCAGTCTCATCATTAAAACCAGTGTTTTTCACCTCATGTAATTGATCATTCGCGAAAGGCCCCACGTGGCAAATTTTGGCACACTTTTCCTTAATGGCATCACAATTACATGCCCCATCAAACGTGTGTGATTATGAGGTCACAGTTGAACGGCATCAAAAATGCACATTGACAGCCAAGTGTCAGACATAAGCATGGCAACAGGTCTATTTCCGTTGGGCAAAAGATATATTTGCTACTGGTTTTCAAAAGTTTCAGGTATGATATAGACCATGATTTGAACTGAAACTTCTTGTATGTAAGGTGAATACTCTGCAAATGAGCTAATCAAAGGACAGAAACTTCACAAGATTACACAGGTCTGTCATGTCAAACATGTTCTAGTTTGCCAATCAACAATTATGTATGTCTACAAGCATTCAAAGAGTAATGATGAATCCATACATGTCCCCTACATCAACTATAATCTAAACAATAATCTGAAAAATTGCACAAAAATTCCAAACCATGGACGCTAGGGGGCTAACAAATTTGCATGTGTCAACTGGACAATACTCACCTGTGGTGAAGGCGACTGCGAAACACCTGGAGAAGTTTCCATGGGAACATGTTTTTCAGTTTTCTCAGTTTTCGGTTTTTCAGCCGCATCTTGCTTGTATTTGACATAGTGCATTATGCCGTCCTCTGTCGTTGTTATAGTCGGCAGAAACTGATTGAGCTGTTGAGTGGTAACACCTATCATCCACTGCTGTATCATTGGGTTAACTCCCCTTGTAATGTATCCCTGTAAATAAGTTTTTGTATAACTCCGTTACAAGTTGCTTCAGATATATCACCGTAGTCATGGAATGTTAAGGGGCATTAACTCTTTCAACCCTACAGACCATAATAGACTGGTCTTTACAATAGAAAAGAACATACCATTTTGATTTTCAGGGGTGAAAGGGTTAACGGTGTTTACCTAAACAAAATATTATTTCAATTTTTTCTACTTTTACAACTTATACTTGATAACCCATAAAAAATAAGAGCTATACACAGGCATAAAAAATCTTCTAGCTAGGATAGTCATCTTTTTACAGTGGTTACTCTTAGACAAAAGTGGCTATGTATTTAGATTTATTATTTGGTCTTGTATTATACCACTTTCCCTTTAGATATTCAATTTAAAATTGGAACTCAACTGATGAAGTCTAATTGACAGAAACAATCGTCTTGAGCATTATAACTTTAGTATAATGTTTATAATGTACATTCATATATATTTGTGAAAATAAGGTCAGGTCCAGTGTGGTTTTCATATACAAATAGTAAGGTTTAAGTTAATCAATTGCAATTGGAAAAGTGCCAAACCTGGGTTTCTCAAGCAATTTTTTACAAAATATATAGAAACTTATGAATTTTTATGCCTGTGTATATCTCTTTTTTGTTATTGAATACTAATCTAAGTATGGTAGTAAAAAAGGAGAGACAATATTGTGGAAAAAAAGCAACAGCTAGTGCCCCTTTAAAGATGATGGTTTATCAGAACACTCATTTGAAGTGAGGGCAAATTTAGTGATTACCATAAAACAGGGCCAATTGTTTATGCTCTCGAGACTGAAGTAAAGGGGCAGATTGTTTTTTGGTATGCTACTTTGTTTAATGATCTATTTGTCTGTTTGTAACATTCGGGTTTCTGTCCAACAACTGAACTTTCTTACCTTGAATTTTAACTCATCAACCCCTAAAAAACAATGGACTCTTCTGTAAATCAATGACTTAGATCAGTCCAAATGTGTCTTCAGGGGTGAATGAATTAAGTAAATTAAAGGGGCATAATCTGGTTTTTTGTTTTTGTTTTTTAATTTTTAATCACCCTTTTTACTTTTTTCCCTTGCAATTGATTAACTCAATATTACTATTTGTATAAATGTATGCATACCACATTGGACCTGACCATATTTTGTCAAAATATGTAGGAATATAAGATTTTTTATGCCTGTATATAGCTCTTATTTGTTACTGTATATTAAACACAAGAAGTAACAGTACAAAAAATAAAAAAAATTTTTTTTTTTTGGTAAACACAGTTCATGCCCATTTAAGTATCGTTTTATGTCAGTTTATATCAATGAGTACCATACCAAATTTGATAAAAATTTGACGAAAGAAAATGTATTAATTGAGAAAAAACAAATGGTAGCAAACAAACAGAAAGCAAAACAAACTGAAAAACAGACAGACAGAAAGACAAAAACTAAAAATCAAAAACATACCAAAAAAAAATATGATTAATGCAGATTTTCCAAAACGAAATTATTCAGTTATTATCTAAAAATCTGTAATACTTTTTACTAGTGATCTTTTGCATTACAGGAATGTATATAATCTGGGAAACAAAGAAAAATATGTACAATCATGATAATTATCTTACGGAAAAACTGAGGTTAAAGCTGAACTAGGAAGATAAAAAAAAATTGAACTTTGAATAAAAAAAATGTGTTGAAAAAAATATTTTGAAACATTCCCACTTCATCTCCCCACACAGCAATATATTTGTAATTGTTTCATCGAAAAAAAATCCCACAACAGGTATAAAAGGTGGATTAGTATATTGGTCGTCATTGTATATCTGTACTTGTGATGCAAAATGTGCGAAGTCCCAGAGACTCTTACCTATACTTCTCAACAAAAATAAACATTTGTGCCTCGAGTGAAGTATTCTGCAACATACAAACAGTATCAATCCGAGTAATGGTTAGTTCATCCATTATAAATCCAAAAGTTATTTCATTACACTAAATATCAAGCATCTTCCAAATGAAAAAAACAAAACAATCTGCTTCCTACTGTCATTCAGCCAATGAGCCATGTTTTTTCTTCCGAGGTGTTCCAAATAAAACCGGAAGAAGAAACATGGCTCAGTGCTTGATGTTTGTTATAATGGAATAACTTTTGGATTTATTATGGATGAACTAACCATTCTCTGTTAGTTGCTGTTTGTACGTTGCAGAAAACGTCACTCAAGGCACAGATGTTTATTTTTGTTGAAACAGTTGTAGACATGGTATACACAGAAGTACAGGTAAGAGTCTACAAGTTTTATTCAGCCTCTGGGACTTCTCACGTTTCGCGTTGTGAGTACAAATATACAATGCAGAGACGACCAATATAACTAATCCACCTTTTATACCTGCTATGGGACTTTTTTACCAATGAAACAATTATAAATATTTCAAAACATTTTTTTCAACACGCTTTTTAATTCAAAGTTCAAAAGCTTTTTATTTTACTAGCTCAGCTTTAACTTATGGACCATGCATCTAAAAAGCAACTTACCAAACGATCTTGCATTAATCTTTCCAAACCCGTCATTCCTTGAACTAGGCAGTGTCTTGTCAAGATGATTAAATGCTCCAGCAGCATTCTCACTCTGTTGTATAATAACTCACCGAACCCAAAGTCTTGCTCTGCAGAGATTTGAAAATTTTTTTTTTTAAAGATATTCTACCACAATCCAAAACTTGAGATCTAACTTATCAAGCTTCAAATTTTGATGATTTTTTGTTTTATTCTGAGAGGAATAACTTTTTTTTGTTTTCACTCCAAAAATGTAAAATTTGGAAAATCAGATTTATTTTTTTACATATCTACTACATACTGACATGACCACTATTACAGTATCATGAAGTTAAAAACATCTGACTCTTTGAAAGAAATTGTTTCAATTCAAACGGTGCAGGTATCCATCCCTGTCCAAAACAATCTATGATCTGTTTTTAAAATATCAAAATGCAATGCTTTCATCTGTTTAGATTTTTTCCATAAATATAACTAATTCATCACATCATTTTAAACTGGTCTGGAACAAAAGACAGGACCATTCCAATTACCTAATTAGGGGTGGAAGGATCTTATACATTACCTTGATTCATAATGAGTGTCATCACATTTACTAAGCCAGATCGGAAAAAGCAGTTCCATGTTTCCACAAGGTCAATATTCGGTTTCACCTGTGATACAGTCTGCAATAAGAAATGAAAGTATAAACAATATGTATTATAGGGGGGGGGGGGGGGAGTATGCTCCTGAGTGGGGCAGACTGTATGCCCCTGAGAGCTGAGTCATTCATGAAGATTTTAAAGACCCATAACTCTGGTAAATATTGCCCAATACTGGCATAATGAGATTCTTCTAAGATCTCACCTGATTATGTCTGTAATAAAATTCTTGGCAGATTATAAAACAAAAATAAAACAAACACTTTATACATTCCTGAATGCAATGCTTTATGAACTTAAGCATTCTGAGTCAAAAAAATGGGTGAAAAAAATTAGAAGATATAATTTCATGTACATTTAGGGATAGGAATATAGTAATTTCCCAAATCATTATTACAATTCTACAGATTCTACCTGTGGACAGCAATTCACCCCAGTCAAGAACAAACAAATCCCCTGTTTTCTAATGTCAAGACTGTGTCAGCCATTTGTATGTGAGGCCATTCCAGTACACTTCAAATCTATTTAATATACCATTGACCTATGAACTGTGGTTCATTTGCATAACTTAAGTCATCCTTTGAAATATGAACTGTGGGTCATTCCCATAACTTAAGTCATCCTTTGACCTATGAACTGTGGGTCAATCACATAACTTAAGTCATCCTTTGACCTATGCACTGTGGGTCATTTACATAAATTAAGTAATCTACAGTTATTGCTTACTTCTAATGACTGGCCACATCTAATCACTGGACAAGAAAAATATTTTACTAGTATAATAGTTATATAAGAAGCAAGCAGGATTACACTTACAACAGAATTTCTCAGTTCTTCTTGCATATCTGCAATTAATCTCTCAGCGCCAGCAGCAATGTTTTCTTCAGTTCCTTCCCCATCATTTAATACTCTCTGTCGTATAAAATTTTGGAGTGGTACTCGCACTCTATCCAGTGGCTGTGTGCCACCATAAAATACTTGAATGAGATCGGGAAATGTAAGATGGCTGGATAATACATTGAAAACTTCATTGATGAACCCTGCGGAACATAAATATACATGTGTGATAATTCTTCTGCTGATGAGGACGAAAATCGTCAAGATGAAAAAACTAGAAAATTCTAAAGGCTGTATGATCGAATTACCGAATTGCAAAGCATTGTATTTCAAAACTCACGACAAAGCTTAATGCGACAGTTAAACCAAATTGCTGGCATAGAGGCATCCTCAATTCAGAAACAGATATTTCTTATGCAATCCAGTCAAAAACTTCAAAATTGAAGATTATGTTTAAAATATGAAGATTAAAGTCATCTAATATTAAAATATCCAATATACAATGTGAAGTTAAAATGTGACATTCTAAACAGTTTTCTCTAAAAGCAAATTGTTAATGCAGACAGATAGACTAAAAGAAAGACAGATGTTGTCAATTCATAGCACGGAATTTTGCTTTGCAATCGGGACAAAAATCACCAAAAACTGATTTTCATATTCTTCTTTATCGTCATCAAATGTTTCTCATTTTCAGAAATCAAGCATACCATTACCTTCTCCTGGCATTATCTGAGTGCCTTCAAGGTTACTAAGAAATGATGATATGGTTTCTTGCGGACCCTGTCCCATGGCAGTGCGGGTCACAATTCCACTGATCCCTTGCACTAAATTTGCAAATATATCGTCTGTCATAATTTGACTAGAGGCCTGTTGATTGGATGATGGTGTGGACCCCGAGTTTGACGATTGTGATGAAGTAGTAGTAGTATTACTTGTTGATGTCTGTGGCACCGATGTCTGTTGATGAAAATAAACATACACACATTATAATGTATAAATATACCAAAATCATTTCAAAATAATTATTCAGCAAACATGATAAAGAAGAAAAATGTTCAAAATATCTCCTTGAAATTTTGCAACCTCCCATGTGAATGTGAAGTGTCATGGCTGTAGTAGCTGCAGTACTTTGCCCACAATGGACTGATATATTCGATTACAGGAATCTAATGCCGATCCTGAAGCATTGACAAGAGTCTTCTGTTCTTAACAATCTAGCTTGCAGTAACTCTTAATATAAAGGTTTTATGAAAAAAATTCCTTTTTTCAGTACTAAATAAAGTTTTCCTGTGATGAGCCTTGGTCAAGAAATGATAAAGATATGACCTTCGAAGAAGGCTTGTACGACAATGTACCCTGCAGCCCTTGACCCCTTTAACTCATATTCCTGGAATCTAATTCCTGTTTCAGAACCAGTATTGGTTGTAAAATCTAGTTGCAGTACCAAAATATAAAAGAAAAAAAAAACCCAAAACACTCTAATAAAAACCAGCACCCTGAAGCTGCCCGAAGTGCTTGTCCTCTTGCTCACTTCCTGGTGTACTTCCTGTTTCAGAACCAGGATGTGGTGCGGACCAGTCCCTGCTCCCGGACCAGTCCCTGCTCCCGGACCAGTCCCTGAGCTCGATCCTGTGCCTGGAACACTGCCTGGAACACTGCCTGGGCCACTACCTGGGGGCGGGACACCACCTGTACCTAAAAAGTACGTCAAATGGTATAAACATGATAAATATACTCAATGGTTACTTAAGAGATCTTAAAGGATTCATGTCTACTGTTCTAAGCAACATCCAGTTATTTTTAATCAGGAGGTCAGCTGAAAGGAATTTACCTGTAACCTAATGTGTAAAAATACTTTTTCACTTGCAAATATAATGCACAACATGTCATTCAGCAGTGATATATATATATATATATATATATATATATATATATATATATATATAAAAATATTATATTTTTCAGTAAAACTTGCAAATATAATGATTACCTGTTTATAAATGTCATTCAAGCAGTGCATACTTCAACTAAATTATATATAGGGTCACCTGCACATAAAAGGTCAATATTGTCTAGTCCCTTGGGTGGCCCCTATATAGGTTTCACTGTATATATATATATATATATATATATATATATATATATATATATATATATATATATACATATATATATATATATATACACACACACACACACACACATTTTCACATGTGTATGGGGGAAAAACAATATCATGTAAATTTGAACAGTTGGCAGGTATGACTTACCCATCATTCCAAACATCTGTGCCATTGGACCAAACATTTGTGCCATATTTGGAAATCCTGGTGGCATAGGTATTGGACCGTGTGTGGCTCTAAATGTGTGTCGTGTTCCATCTGCAGAATTTGAGGCTGATTGACTTGTTCTGTGAGGAAAAAGATGTCTGTGTCACAGAGGTTTTTTTTTTTTTCAATTAAATATGCATGTGTTATGCCTTTGTCACCTGTATGTCTATGTATTTTGAGCACTAATCACTGTCCATGTCACGTGCAGTTTGTCCAGCATTGGTCAGTGTTTCATATTGTCTTTGTTCCTAAATGTCATATTGGATGAAAGTGTGTTTATTTCCAAATATGGAAATAAACAAATATGAAATGAGTTTTTATGTGAGTTGAAAACCCAAATATCCCTTTTTTCTACATTCATTCTTGCATTTGATTACATCAGTGAAGATCAACATAAGATAATTTGTCATACATTAATTGTATAATATCTTACTGTTAATAAAAAATGTTTTCATATCCAGTGGGATACTGTTTGAATGTGCCTTGTTTTGAAAATAACCCACATTCATTAGTTACCCACCTTGTAGATGTAGCTGTCGTAGGCACAGCACCAGGTCTGGCGGTGGATGTTGAGGAGACACCAGCTGAAGTGGCAGTAGATGTATTGGCAGCACCCCTTGATTGCTGGTTGACTTGCCCCAAAAGACCGGACATAATATTGTTGATATTGTCATTCAAGTTAACATCTTGACCTGGCTGTAATTACAAACAATACCTAATAGTGTTGTTTCAAAAATTTCATAGAATCCTACTCTGTATTTATTTTTTTCTAGATCATAAAATGATTGCATGAATTGTAGAATATAATTTCATAATTGCATCCCCATTACAATACACAGGGATGAAACGGCGCTACACCCGTTTCAAAACCACGGTCCGGAATCGCTATGCTCAGAAGATGGCCTGGGTATTCATAGACTGCTGATATTTTAATTGAAAATATGTAGACATTTAATTGAGACTTGAGGTAGGGAAGCATTAGGAAAAGGGTCCTATTAAAAAAGACACGAAACTGAAATCCAAGTCACAGCAGGTGTGGCCAAAAAAAAAAAAAAAAAAAAAAAAAAAAAAAGAACCTCGGTGTGGCAAAAAAAAAAGAAGAAACTTTATTGCACTGGCGTCAGTCCATGCCACTGGTCAAAATTTGTGGCATTTCACCTAAACCTGGTGACATCTCCCTATAAGTGAAAAATTCTTGAAAACAACAATAAAACAAAACACAAAGAATTTGTACTGTTTAAATCATCAACCCCTGAAAAACAATGGACTCAATGACTTTACTGGATCAGTCCAAATTTGTCTTCAGGGGTGAATGAATTAAGATGTTTTGTCTGTTTTCTTCTACTGGTATTTTATGCCACAGTTTGTATGGTGATGGCCAATTTCTGCACTTCATGGTTTAAAGCACAATTCTATAGCCACTCAGCCATGGAGCCCCCCCCCCCTTAAAACCAATGCTTTGGTAAATGACTTTTGACATTCTTTCAACAGGGGTAATAGATATATTATAAAATTGATAATTTTACCAGTACAAATATCAGAGAATCAGTAAACATCTGGGTCTGTGTAAATTTACAGAAGAGTTAAATGATTTAACAACAAAACAAAAATCCAAAATTTATAATACCAAACCACCAGGCTGTCCAGTTGCATTTCGAACTTGTTGTCTTAAAAAGTGCCGAGAAGAACAGGGGAGATATGGGTCTACTGGCCTCATGGCCTGAGGTGGCATTCCTGGCAATACAAAAGCTGCTGCTCTGGGTCTAGTCTGTGTTCCTGAAGTGTTTGTATTAGCTGTGCTTGTCTGGGTCTCTGATGAGCTTGTGTGCCCTGTGGAGGTCTGAGTTGCATTGGAATTAGTCTCTGTACCAGCTGTATGTATACCAGTGCTTCTAATGCCTGCCTGCCCAAGAGCTTCAGCGAATGAGTGACCTGGAGGATGTGTAAAGATGCCTGGTCTACCTGCAGCAGCTGTGGGAAAGGACCGAGAAGAAAATGGAGGTCTAAGTCTTGGTCTTTGGTTACCTACGTCAACGAAAACAGCACTTCCTAACCTTGGGCCTGAATAGATAATTGAAAGATCATGTGCAATTTAAAGCCTTTCCATCTCCCTGCTGGTGAAACAAAGGGGAGGAGGGGGTAACAAAAATAAAAGTGATATTGTATTGATTCAATAACTTCAAAATATGAAAATAAATAAATTTTGGAAAAATACTACAATCCAAAAAGAAACAATTTTATATTTCACTGCAATGAATCAATAGACCTACGGTCAGATTTCTGACTCCAGACTCTCAATGTTCATACACTTATTTGGCATTGTGTAATTGTGACATCATAATGGAAAAGTCTGACAAAAGGTGCTATGTCAGGACTTTCGTGAAGGTCAGTTCTATCTTGTGTAAGGAAATAGTGTGAATTAAATCAGTAGTTTAATTATACTTTCTCTAAAATGATAAATCAATATGCACAAATTTTGAATAATTAGGTATCTGACTTTAGGTAGAATGACCCTATTGTTATTGTAAATATTTTTCTTATTCTTCATTATTATTCTTTTCTTCTAGTAAATTTTGTACTCTCTTTAGCTAAAATTTTCAGCACTTAGATCTAGATCAGTTTTTCTTCTTTTTTTTCAAAATTCTCCTCATTTTCAAAGTTATCCACCTTTTTCGTTTTTTTCTTCATGACCGATTTTGTGACGGTAGAGTAAATCTGTTTGGATTTTCTAAAAGCCCAAAGACTCTAGTTTAGATATATTATTGTTTCCGAAACATGTTGGAAGGGGAATTTTTTTTAATATTATCAAATTTAAAATTGTAAAATATGGAATAAAAATATTTATTATTATACTCAGTTTCTCTTAAGTATGTCAAACAATCAACTATCACATGTCTAAACTAACAGACTTTTATTTGGTTTATATTTTAAAACAATCAAGAAAACAATGGAGGTAAAATTCCAAACATTTTATCATATACTGAAATCTGAAAGGATGTTAACACACAGCTGGGAGATGTGTTCTAGTCAAAACTTTTTTGTTAGTTTTTTTTTCATGTTTTGTTAATGATATTTTTAATCATTAATTTTGTGATGAACATGCAGAAATTTATAATGATAGAAATGAAATACAGAAAAAAGAAATGATTTTTATTCAAAATATGATAGGCAAATTTTTTTTTTAGATTTCCCAAGGTCTGGATGGTGATGTTTTATACTTATACAAAACACGAAAGACAGTACAAACTAATACATCTGTCACATGACCAAAGAATTGTACACAGGAAACAGCTACAGTCGATGTAAACAATGTTAAATCACCATCACCATCATCTGTAGGAAACAAGTTCAGCACCATTACAGGTGCTCCTCATTTCTACTACCTGTACAATTACCATCACCTGTATGAAACAAGTTACGCACTACAACAGGTGCCCCTCATTTCTACTACCTATAAAATCACCATCACCAGTACGAAACAAGTTTGGTACCAGTACAAGTGCCCCTCATTTCTAGTACTTGTAAAAATCACCATCACCAGTAAGAAACAAGTTCAGCACAGTACAGGTGCCCTTATTTCTGTTACCTGTTATTGTGCTTTGTTGCCGAGATGTAATCAGAGCATCAACAGTTGCATTACCAGGGCTCAACCTGGACTCATAAAACTGAGCTAAAAAGTTAGCCAAACAAGATGTTTTAACCGGCTCATTAATATTAATATGAATAATGTTTGGTAATTTTACACAATATCGTGACAAGTGCAAGATATATATATGTATATATATATATATATATATATAAATATATATATAAATATATATATATATATAAAATACTTGTTGAACACTGTCTGCAAGTCTGGAGATTAACTTGATTGGGAGAATTTACCTGACCAATTTATTGCTATCAATCAAGCCCTTTCTCATGCTGTATGTATTGTCAAATCATCCGTGACTGCCCTACATATTTCTCTTTTGACTGACAGTATGACACACACTAAACATGCACCAAACATGACCAAAAATATACCGTATCAGGCAGAAAATTTGCTAATTATAATTTTTTCAGCCAAATCTTTGAAAAAAAAATTAGTTAATGGTTCAATTGGCTAATGGCTGCATGAGCCTTGAGTACAGACATCATAATACAAAGATTATAGTAAGAATTACATGCAGAACATGAAAATAGGACAGATGAAATAAAAATACAAAGACTACAGTATAAGTTACAATTAAAACATGATAATAGAATACAAATATTGATGAGAAGAAGTTATTCTGTGTGATGAATGATACCTGGTCCTTACCATATCAGGCTTTTGATCTTTTATTTTTCATTTTGTAAAATTTCCCCACAAAATAAATAAATAAATATATATATATATATATATATAAAGATTTTTATACTGGTATGCATTTATAAGAACATAAAGCCTTAAAAGTTTATTTACTATCACATACAATTTCTATTTACAAATATAAAGGGAATGAATTCTCTCTCTCTCTCTCTCTCTATATATATATATATACAGTAGAACTTCGATGTGTCGATGTTCAAGGGAACACCTACAAAAATTCGAAACATCGTGACCTCGACTCATAGATGGTAACCGAGAATTATACTCTTTTTAGTTAAGAGGTTCTCTAATGTGAATATGACTGCTTCGAAAACCACTGAAGACATATACAGCCATTATGATTGATAATTAAGGCTAAATTTAACTAATTTTCGTGAAATTAAAACAATGAGTACTTATGAGAAGGAGAAGAATGACCTTGGGCGACTTCGTACACATGTAAATTTTGACTTCGAATTATATCTAGAAATTTTCGTTGTTTTTACAGAAATGGACCCTAGAATTAGTTCGAAACATCGAGAAAATAACAAAATTATTTGGGACATTGTGAATAGTTCGAAACATCAAGAAATTCGACTCATCGAAGTTGTACTGTATATACTGTATACAGGGAAATTTCGCCCCCATTTTATTTCTAACCCCTTCGCCCTCATCGTCCATGGGCGAATTCAAAACTGGGCAAATTCAAAATGGTAAATTCATCTATTTTTAATCATAAAAGTCTATCTGAATTTAAAACGGGGCGAAAATGTTTGCAAGTGCATTAGGGCAAAAATAAAAGGGGGTAAAAATAACCATGTATACAGTTTATACATACACACCCACATATATGGCACAAACATCAAAACATCAAAGTTCTCCATCTCTCTAAGTTTTGTACACATCCTCAAATTCTCCTTCATAAAATCACACTATGATACAACAAGGGTCCACATTACTACTCACATATGCTACTATTTCACCACACTGTTGCTTCACAGTGGTAAAGTGACTCACATAACATTGCTTCAAGCTTTCACACTGTTGAACCGTCATAAATGACATTGCCTCACACTGTGGAGCTGTCACACATGACATTGCCTCACACTGTTGAACTGCCTCACATAACATTACCTCACACTGTGGAACTACCTCACATAACATTGCATCACATTGTTGAATTGTCACACATAACATTGCATCACACTGTAGAACTGCCTCACATAACATTGCCTCACACTGTTGAACTGTCACACATAATATTGCCTCAAACTGTTGAACTTTCTCACATAACACTGCCCCACACTTGAACTGTCACACATAACATTTCTTCACATTGTGGAACTGTCTCACATAACATTGCCTCACACTGTTGAACTTTCTCACATAACATTTCCTCACACTGTGGAACTGCCTCACATAACATTGCCTCACACTGTTGAACTGTCACACATAATATTGCCTCACTTTATTGGACTGTCACACATAACATTGCCTCACACTGTTGAACTGCCTCACATATTGCCTCACACTGTGGAACTGTCACACATATTGCCTCACACTGGAACTTTCTCACGTAACATTGCCTCACACTGTGGAACTTTCTCACATAACATATCCTCACACTGTGGAACTGTCACACATAACATTGCCTCACACCTGAGCTGTCACACATAACATTGCCTCACACTGTGGAGCTGTCACACATAACATTGCCTCACACTGTGGAGCTGTCACACATAACATTGCCTCACACTGTGGAGCTGTCACACATAACATTGCCTCACACTGTGGAACTTTCTCACGTAACATATCCTCACACTGTGGAGCTGTCACACATAACATTGCCTCACACTGTGGAGCTGTCACACATAACATTACCTCACACTGTGGAACTTTCTCACGTAACATATCCTCACACTGTGGAGCTGTCACACATAACATTGCCTCACACTGTGGAGCTGTCACACATAACATTGCCTCACACTGTGGAGCTGTCACACATAACATTGCCTCACACTGTGGAGCTGTCACACATAACATTGCCTCACACTGTGGAGCTGTCACACATAACATTGCCTCACACTGGAACTTTCTCACATAACATTGCCTCACACTGGAACTTCCTCACATAACATTGCCTCACACTGTTGAACTTTCTCACGTAACACTGCCTCACACTGTGGAGCTGTCACACATAACATTGCCTCACACTGTGGAGCTGTCACACATAACATTGCCTCACACTGTTGAACTTTCTCAAATAACATTGCCTCACACTGTGGAGCTGTCACACATATGAACTTTGTAAAAAACTTCAGCTTTATAGACAAACCTGCATGTGCCTGCATGACGGATGATACTATATTTTGTATTAGATCTGGTGGGATGCCCTGAGCCATGACTTCAGGTCCACTGGGTGCTGTAGCTGTAAAATCAGACAAGTTCATGTTTGTACACCTCTACTGGAATTGGCATATACATCTACAGGATATGGATAATTATTCCTGTACATATACAGGATATGGATAATTATTCACGCCTCTCAATTTTCTCTGACTGCACCGCTTGTGGTGGTCTGGTGGTAGAGCATTTGACCCTGAAGTGGATGGCCAAGGGTTTGACCCACAGTACTGGGTCATAACCGAGACTTAAATAATAGGTAGTGACTGCTAATTTGCCACATTTGCCAAGTGCTCGGCACAAGATGTGAAAGTCACAACAGGTGTGGCACGTAAATGAACCCACCGCAGAGGTTAAAATATGTGGCACTTAACTGAAATCTTGTGACACCTCCATACAATTAAAAGATTATAGGTGGGATGAAATACAGTGAAACCTGTCTTGAAAGACCACTCACATGAAAAACAACTAGTTTTATATATAGTCCTTTAGATAAAACCTTTTTGAGAGACCACCTGTCTTGAGAGACCACATTTCAGCTGCAGGTGGGTTGGTCTGTTGAGACAGGTTCCACAGTCTAAGAATAAAATGAAATAAATAACATAAACACATAATCCTACTTGTAGTTGTAGATGACAAATTTGGAGTGCCCTCTGATTCAGAGTTGATAACACGAGCTGAAATACCACCGACTGCATCTGGACCCATTTCAAATACCATGAACGGATCGCCCTGACCTGTAGTTCCGGACTGGATCACTCCAGGTGGTAAAGTTCCTGGCGGAAATGCACCAGCTGAACTTGAGCCTGTAGTGGTTCCTGTGGACTGTGTGCTTGTTGATGGAGTCTGTGATGTAAAATAATTTTTCATAAAAATTTCATTTTCTATTAAAATTTGATAAAACTTGTTTCTATTAATTATGTCATACTTTCAATGCTATGCTTTTATAATGGTTTGTGGATATGGTGGAATCTTGTTATGTCAAAATCAAATGAGCCGAAATTCTGATTATGTCAAACTTAAACAACCAGATTTTTAAGAACAGATCAATATGTTAATTAATATTTCAGTTATCTCGAATTTCGGATATCTCTAAGTAATCAGGGTGGTCCGTGAATTTCAAGATAACGAGATTCCATGGTATATATGCCATTTCCTTTTGACATCTTCAACAGCAAATTTGATTGGCTAGGACATGAAATTGACATTAAGGTGGTTTCCACATGTTCTATGTCTACTGCTAAATATTGATTGACATAGCCAGAATAGCAAATTATTGACAGATTATCTTTAATGGAAGGACAGAATAGATCTTGGATTTTGATTTATAGACTCGGAACCCTGAACAAACGGATATAATGATGAGGAAGGAGTCTTCTCATTTTCTATGAATTTTGTTATTGAATGAGGTTATCATGAGCATTTTCAAAGTCGATGAGAACTCTGTGCTAATTGATACAATATTTTTCCCATCCATTTTCAAACAATAACTTTATCATGTTTATATCTTATTATATTTAGATTCATTTCTGATATTATTACTGATTATATGTATACAGTTAAACTTGTCTATATAGACCACTGTAAGTAGCTGTTATAGACAGGTGGCCTTTATAAAGAGGTTTATTCATTATAAAAAAGTTAACAAAGGTTATAATTGGATGGCCTTGATTGACAGGTGCCCTTAATACAGAGGTGGCCTTTAATGCAAGTTTGAATGTACATCAGTCAAGTAAATCTTGGTCATATATGGTACAGGAAAGTATACTACCGGTAACTACTGCATTAATCAGACACACTAAACCAACGTGCTAGCTATACACCAATACTACTGTGATATATCTGGATACATCAGTTACCATAGATACATGTGATGTCATACTGACCTGTGATGAAGCGTTAGTAGATGGAGTGGAGGTGGATGTGGCGGTGGAGGCAGTGGAGACTGCAGATTGTGTCGCTGTATTACGCCTGACTGATTGTGGGCTGCCCTGAACACGAAGTGTCTGCAAAACGAAAGTATGAATCAAAGTACTAATAAACATAGAATAGAATAGACGGTGTCTGACGAGGGTTAAGAGAAACGACACTAACGAGACTTGACAAGCCAGTGTTGTTTTTTCTGACCCAAGTTCAGGGTATATGTGTAATAACATTTGAATGTCAGATATGGTCTGTTCCACACAGAACAACAGACAAACAAATTATTCTGTATCCTTTAAATCATACACAAGGTGGGCTGTACCACTGTGTAGACCATGTAGATAAGTCCAAGTAGATAGACGAGTACATTTCCGACTCAATGTTGTATGCATTTTGTATTTATCAACAAGGTCAATACAGTGGAACTTGTCTTGTGAGACCACTGAGTTGAAAGACTGCTCGTCTCTTGACACCGCATTTTGAAAACCATTAAATTGAATATCTTTGTAAATAATTTTTTCTGAAAGAGACCACCTGTCTTCAGAGACCACATATTGGTGGAAAAGTGGGTGGCATCTGAAGACATGTGCGACTGTAGTGACTTCACATCAAGATCTTACCGTGTTAACGTGTACAGGTATTGTCTGCTGGATAACTGCAGTCTGCACAGGTGGAGAAATGAAAGCCGCATACAGGTGTCTCGGAACTTGCAGATTCAAATCGATCATCAGATCACTCAAACTGTGGTAGCAATGGCTTATGGCGTGCAAAATCTCCCCTACAGCATTACACAGACGCTGGTTTTCTTCTATTTCCTGAAAAGACATGTCAAATGAAATGAAGTACTAATATCAATATTTTTAATAGAATACTAGTACTATCACAGAGTGGTTGTTCAAACATACCCACACACCCAAACAACCACATATCCACCCACACAACCACATACCCATACACACAACCACATAGAGTAAAACCTACCTTAGCGACCACCTGTGTATAAAGACCACCTGGCCATTTTTGTTGTTGTCCCCACTAGTTCCATTTGTGTACAAATCAACCTCTATATAAAGACCTGGTATTTGAGACCAGGTGGTCTTTATACACAGGTGGTCGCTACAACAAGTTATACTGTATAACTTTGGTATTGTTAATAATATTTATATGTTTGTGGTCATTTATTAAAGGTGGAGAAAACCGAAAACTTGGGTACAAAATACCCTGCAAGAAAAGACCTACTGGTCTTCAGCAGGTAAACTTCAACACAAAATCAATTTAGGATCCAACCAGGGTCAGACCTGCACTGACTATTGACACTTTCATGACTTAAAGCATGATGCTGTAACCGCAGGACCATGGTGGCCCAGAAATCTGACTACAGTGAAACTTGTATATAAAGACCCCCACTGGGACACAACAAAAACCAGGCTTTATAGGGAGGTGGTCTTTATATAGAGGTTAATTTGTACACATATGGTACTAATGGGGACTGCAAAAAAAAAAAAAAAAACGGTCTTTGTGACCAGCTGGTCTTTATACACAGGTGGTCGCTAAAGCAGGTTTTACTGTAATAAGACGCAAACATGCATTTAAGATAATAAACGATAAATAACTAATTTTGTGGTAGATATAATTCATTTGAATTACCTGTTCTGATAGCTGAGGGTCATCGATCAATAACTGTTGATATCGCTCTAAGTATGGCTGAAACCGTCTGTTGACTTCATGTACTTCACTTAGCATTTCACCTAATGCAGTTATCCTGGGTCGACTGTAAAAGTAAAAAGATGAGCAATTGATTGCTTGTTCATTTCAGTTGTTCAGGTTTGTTCTGTAATTGATTTGTTTTTGTTATGTTAAACAATATTTCAGGTTATACAGCTGTGGCCAGTAATCAATCAAGAGGAGAAAACATAGTATAAAAAAAATGATCATTGGTTCTTGAAAGGATCTTTAGATTTGTACCATGATTTGGTCCCTTTTGGGTCTTAGCCAACTTTTTTATTTGCATACTTCATGCAACTTCACATGGGAATACTTAATGTCAAGTTTGGTTAAAATTGGTCCAACGACCCTTGAGAAGAAAATTTGTAAAAGTTAACAGTGGACGATGACAGACATAAGACGATACCATCTTCATGATCGTTTGTTTGTTTGTTGTTTTACTTCCCGTCATGAATTTTTCACTTATATTAAAATGTCATCAGATTTATTTAAGTGCCACAAATTTTGACCTGTGCTATGGACTGACACCAATGCAATGAGGGTTCCTTTATGTGCCACACCTGCTAGGACATGGGACCTCAGTTTTATGTCTCATCCGAAGCACCTGTGACTTTCACTTCTTATTCTGAGCAATTGGCGAAGGAACAGTCATTTCTAAAAAGTTTTTGGTATGACCCAGTACCAGGCATTGATCGCTGTACCTTTCTCTTGCAAGTCGAAGGCTCTATCATTAGACGACAGCAAAAGGTTACCAAGAGCAGGAACATTCCTGCCCATAATTGTTAATGCTAGCCGTAATAAATTTATCATATATCACAGTTATATAAAGAACCTCAAGTTTTTTGAAAGAAACAAAAAATTCCAAACCATCAAAGAGACATGCCATAAACACATGTGCCCCCGACATTTGATCTACAAAGTATAAGATAAGGAATAAACTAAGAGTGCCTACACAAGTGTTTGTCTTGGTTGTCCACCCTGACTTCTGGACTGGCTTGACGTCTGCTCTGACTGACCACTTCCAGAACTGGACGCTTCTGTACTTCTACTTGTTGAGCTACTATCAGGCTCCTCTGAGGACTGAGAGCCAGTCACTCTGTTGGCCTCAGGTGATGAACTACTGCTGGAACTTTGAGCATGGCTCCCTGTCTGTGTGTCTGGTTGTGATGATGAAACTTCTTGGCTTTCAGAGGCTTCCATAGGTGTGGTGCTGGAGTGTTCGTCTCTACTCTCTTGGTTGTTTTCTTGTGGATTCTGAAGATAAAACGGTGAGTAATGATAGAAGTAGAATGGTACCCGTCTTTAGAGACAGTGTCATATAAGACCATATGTCTTGGGATACCACATTCTCAAAACCACTGTAACTCTGGCTTTATTCGCGAGAATTTTATTTACACGTAATTTGGCGAGAGCTCTTGCTAGCGAAAATAAAATTATCGCGTAATGAAGTATGATAATAGTATGAAGAAATGGGCATACAGAATTGTGAAAATATTATCTTGCGAATAAATTTAGAACTTGTGTATTGCGAAAATAAAGTCCCGAGAAAATAATCGGACTTACAGCACTTTGTTCCAAATTTCTTTAAATAAAACCTCTTTTGAGAGACCACCTGTCTTGTAAGACCACATTTCAATGGCAGATGGAGTGGTCTTTCAAGACAGGTTCCAGTGTAATTAAGTCAGCAAATGAAGAATGTGTTGCAATAATTAGTGACTGGCATAATACTGTACACCTGAATATTTTCGCCATTTTTGCCCTTAAACATGTTAAATGAGAGGCTAAATTTAAAATGAAAGTGAAATGTTCAAGCTTAATTAATAGAGTGCAGACATACATACCATCTATGACACTTTGGTGTTGCAAAAAAAGCGAAAATAACCAAGGGCGAAAATTTCCTGGAATACAGTATATGAAAACGTCACCAGCTATTAAAGAATTGCCAAAAATTTTGACTGGTGAAAAAATGTTTTTTATTTTTCACTTGCTGTAACACAGGGCCTCAGTTTTGAAATATCATCTGAAAGACCAGGTGTCAGTAATCAAACAATGAAGGTTTTATTTGCAATTTGAATGTTCAAATAAAAGACAACCATGGCCTAGTAATGTCTTAATTTTCTGATATCCATCAAAAAGCTATAAGTGATTACCTCCAGTCTCTGAAGATTTTCTCTTGCAATGGCTAGCATTCTCCGTGCTTGATTTATCCGCAGTTGTGACTCGCTTTCTACCTGTCCTGATGGATTCTGTCCCAGATGAATGTGAACATCTAAAGAGGATCCATCATCCTGTAAATAAGTAACATGACCAAAATCACAATAACCATCATCAACCAAGTACATGTACCGTATTTGGTCACCATGGACACAAAATGTCCGTAACTATGGTAACAAATATTCAGTCACAGAAACTTTAAACTAATATAACAATGCTTACCTCTTACTAAAAATTGATTTTAAACTTAATTTTAATCAGGGGAAAATATGATCTATATATCTTATTTCCAACATGAAACCATAAAAAGTTAAAGTAATCTCCATCTCGGAGAACATGGCACCTGACAGACTGCAAGACAACATACTGTATGTATGTTATTTTATGATGAAAGTCATGTAGACTTACTGGAATGTCTCTAATTCAATGTTCAATATTGCGATATCAAATCACAAAACCAATGTCTTTTGCACTGGAGAAATTGTGATTTCATAAATTCACCAATATTTCTGAAAAGATAATTAAAAATCAAGTCCTTGAACAATATGAATGATTTACAGTGGTTGCAGAAATATTAAATTTGTCTCAAAGGTGTTTAGGATACACTAAATCTGTCCCAAAGATGAGCAGGAGACAGTAAACCATGTCTGAAAAAAGTTCAGGAGAGAGTGAATCTTGTCTGAAAAAAAAGTTCAGGAGACAGTAAATCTTGTCTGAAAAAAGTTCAGGAGAGAGTGAATCTTGTCTGAAAAAAGTTCAGGAGACAGTAAATCTTGTCTGAAAAAAAGTTCTGGAGAGAGTGAATCTTGTCTGAAAAAAGTTCAGGAGACAATGAATCTTGTCTGAAAAAAAAGTTCAGGAGTCAGTGAATCGTGTCTGAAAAAAGTTCAGGAGACAGTGAATATTGTCTGAAAAAAAAGTTCAGGAGACAGTAAATCTTGTCTGAAAAAAGTTCAGGAGAGAGTGAATCTTGTCTGAAAAAAGTTCAGGAGACAGTGAATATTGTCTGGAAAAAAAAGTTCAGGAGACAGTTAATCATGTCTGAAAAAAGTTCAGGAGACAGTAAATCTTGTCTGAAAAAAAAAGTTCAGGCGACAGTAAATCTTGTCTGAAAAAAGTTCAGTAGGCTGCCTCAAATGTGTTCAGGAAACACTTCAGACCAGCTCCTTGAAACATAAGTTGGAGAAAATTCTTAACTCGATATGCCAATCAGATTTTGGTGTTTTGCCAAAGGTGAGAATATAATCAGACTGGTTCTGATCCAGTCATTGAGTGTCATAGAGGCTGTGTATACTGGTGCAGTACCTATTCTCCGACAGTGCCTATTGTTGGATACTTCTCTTTGCACATGAATGAAAAAGATTTTTACAGATATTTTAAATACATTGTTGGATTTTACACATTAGATGAAACATGTTACAAATATTACGATTAATAATTCCACTACAACATTGTAATCGCTCATCTTTCTATCGTACTGTCCAACACAAGCCGGGAGGGAAGTGACGTCACCAGCTCAAAGTAAATACTATTACTATCCAATAATAGGTCCTCCTGCATCACGATTACATCATTCGGGTTGAGTTCTTTAAATGGGCTAAATTCACTTTTTGTTTCGTATTTTCAACCAACTCTTATCAAATTATATTGCATCTAAAGGTAACCAACCTATTTTGATACAAAATTTCAAAGTAATTATATCAGTTTAACTGAAGATATTCAGTAAAACACCTCGATTTTTGTCCAAGAATAGGTATCATACCAGTACATTTCAGAACATTTATGATCTCTCTACAGGTACACTGTAACTGGATGCTCTACTCCACCATTAAAAATTGACTAACGCCATATAACAGAAACATTGTTGAGTATGGCATAAAACACATTCAAACAAAAAATAAGATTCTATCATTTGACTGTCAGATACCTGATGCACATTCATAATACATAAACTTTTTCAAATAGGATGAAGGGGGGTTGCCTCCATGTTGTAAGCTGTTCTGGTCAAGATTTCAGTATATTTTGTAATTTTACAACTCAAAATCACAAGGCACTCATCTGTATGCTCTTGTTGTGACAAAGGTGATATATCTAATATTTTCTGGGTTAGTAGCAGTTTTTTATCCTACATTTTTTGGATATAGTGATTAATTTCAACAAGAGCTGCTTCCTACATCGCCTCAATGGCAATGAGAGCTCAATCCGACTTACTGAAGTTCTGGTGGAGATTCTTGCATTTCGACCAATATCACCCATGCCGAGAATGGTGTCCTGTACAAGGTTCTATAATTAGAAATTCAGGCATTAGAAATTATAAAAAAAATGTATATGTTTTCCCAAAACAAAAAGCCTTCTTCTTTTAGGGGACTCTCTCAATGTCCTCTTGATGCCAATAGACACATGGTATTTTATCGAAAGTTAGTTGAATTTCTTAGAATGCATTTTCAATGTTTGTTCGTGGTATGACCGAGGTGTAGAGTATTGTTCATGCATAAATGGAAAGGTCAAGTGTTGAAAGACTTAAACTCTGTGACAGAAAAAAATCTTAAAAATATACCCATACCTCTTTGATAATTTATGTTAATACCTCAGGTAAAAATAAATTTTGACAATTCACAAACACTCATAAGGATTTGTGAAAGGAGAGACTTTCTTTTTGACTGGTCAGGTAAAAATGTAACCACTGATGTAGATTTAACATACTGTCAAGTTACATAATGTTAAGCTGATGGTTACTTAGAAAACTTTTGGACAATCTCACATTTGGAAGAAGGACAGAAATTACGAAACATGGCAACAACAAGAAATCACCTATCTTTGTATGGGAGACTTACATACACATCTCCATGAATGTCAGGTGAGAGAACATTTTCACCTGTCTAGGTGCCTGTGATTCTCTTGTGGGTTTTCAACAGGATAACTATATATCATAGCCTATTTCTCTATCAGGAAATAGACAATGTCTATAATTAAGAGAGTACAATGCATATACCATGCTCCTTGCTTTTAGATGCACCTGAGTACATGTATTCTGAGTCATGAAAACAGAACTACTCTTTTAAATTTTTTTTTATTACCATCAGCTCAACAATTATACCCCCTTCATATAAAATGATTTTTCTTATGCATTCTTACGGATGGCCAACTCATAGTCCAAAGCATGCATTCTTATATAACTTACTAGTACCCATAAATAAATTGTGAAAATTCACAAACACTCGTTTGTTTGTTTGTTTATTGTTGTTTAACATACAAACACTCGTAAGGATTTGTGAAAGTAGAGACTTTCTTTTTGACTGGTCAAAAATTTTCTTATGAATGTTCACAGAATGATTTTTCTGTAAATAGCTCATAAATAACTTGAAACAATCTGTAACAGGGTTTGAAAAATCCACTCGCTTGCCTACTTGCATTGGCGAGTAAGAAATTGTTTCGGCGAATAAATTTACATAAAGAACTCGCCTCAGTGGCGAATTCTGCGGCCATACTAAAAATCCAGATTCCGATGTTGTTTTCCATTTTGTAAACACATGTGATTGAACCAGTCTGAAAATGGCGTTTAATTTTAGAAAGTACTTCGGGGCCAATGTAACTGTATGTAATTGATTAGAAAAAAATGACATTTTTTCAAATAAGGAGCATCTTATCTTTTAAAACCATATATTAATTTCTATTAAACATCAAGGTCATACTTCCCACCTCCTGACTTCGACATGTCAATAGAAATTACTCATATATTTTCTTTGATTTTGAAAAAGATTTTATACACTCTTAACACATTTACTTTAAAATACGTGTACTAAGGTTTCATACTTGGGTGAGTGCTTTTTCTACCAATTTTTCAAACCCTGCGTAAGTAACATAAACTGGTCACAAGAACATGTAACTCTCCAAAAATTCTCCGTACTTTTATGAATTTGTGCCAAAGGTAAGGGCTTGTAAGAGAAATCTGTGTATATCAAGACACCATTAAGTATAAAACAATCTAAAATGGTATTTTGTTTGTAGAAAGTGATAATATTCAATCAGACGCATGAGGGTTGTTAATAATTACTGTCTGCATATAATAGGGCACTTTTGAGTTAGCTGGATTATCGTTATAATCTGGCATTTAGTCCCACAAGTCACATGAATTGTGAAAAATGTTCCTCAATGTTATTTCCAGTTTCAGTTATATACAGATAGCCCTGATAGCACAGTTGTTAAGAGCTTCCTGCTAGAGTTTGGAAGGTCATGGGTTTGATTCCCAGTCTGCCTGCACATTTTCCCCCACCTTCTACATTTGGCATTCAATTAAATAACCCACTATGGTAAGTTTTAAGAGTCTCTAAGATTTCTTTACACAAAATAACATTAAAGCACTAAAACATAAGGATATTCCATGTACTGTGCATAGATTGTGAAGGTAAATATGAAAATTGAAAGTACAGTCACATGAGGAACAAAATCAATAAGGTGCGACTAAATGCAGGATCATAACTGTAATCCAGGTAAACTCAAAAGTTCCCCATTACAGGATATGGTGAGACTTAAATCTGGGACATTAAATACATTTCTCTCTCAGTTCTTATATCATTATGTGAACAAAAACGTTGGCTACAGAGTGGGGAAGGAACCCTTTTCTGGAACCCCATCATAGTAAAATTTGATAAAACTTGTAAACCAACAAAAAAATTTCTGGATGTTGTCCCGAACACTCAACATTTAATACATAAGAGGTTATATCTTGCTTTGCTTTTTGTTTAGGTAATACTTTTTTGGGGGCAAAAATCATAATAAAAATGCATGTACCAATATTGTATGAATTTTTGTTGTTGTTTAATGTCCCACTCAAGAATCTTTCACTCATATGGAGACATCACCAAATGCTAGTGAAGGGCTTCAAATTTTGGCCAATGTTTGGCACATACGGCCATTGAGCAGTGAGGATTCTTTAACGTGCCAAAACCTACTGTGACACGGGACCAATATTGTATGAAAACCGACTCAAAAAATACACAAACATGGTTCGTACAGGCACTTGGCTTCCAAACTCAAGGACTTGTCAAAGACTCTTGATACATTTTAACTCATTAACCCCTGCAGTCACATTTAGACTCATCCAGAAATAAATAGTATGATAACTGTCATTTAGACTCATCCAGAAATAAATAGTATGGTCTACTGTCATAATTCAGGAGTGAACAAGGCGATACAGCATGTAAAGTTATTTTAAATCATATACCCCTGAATTCTGACAGTGGACATAACCATTCTTTGAAATGGGCAGGTCCAAATGTCACTTCAGGGGTTGATGAGTTAAGGACAATAGTTTTGAATTACCAAACCAAGTGCAAGGAAAATTTCAAGTTAAATAGTCTGATGTATCAAATGCAAAAACTTAAGTCTTAAGATTTATTTTAAATATTTTTCCGTAATCACAATAACGCATAACATTTTCTGGTATAATTCACATATATATTTTAATACTGAAAATTCAAGGAAAATTCAAAGTATCCTTTTTTTTTTTAAATAATCATTTTCAAGGATTTTTCAAGGACTAGCTGAGAGAATTCACAGACATTTCAAGGCCTGTACGAACCAGGACTACTGATAATTAAATGAAGTCGTATAAAAATGACGAAATATATATTCAATTTGTTTGTCTGAATGGTATTTTATGCCACACTCAACAAAATTTGCAATAACAAACAAACAAAGCTCCAAACACACATATATACACGTTATCAAACAGAAAAGCATAAAACTGCCACAATTATCAACATAAATATCTTACAACAAAATTGTTGACATCTCTGTGTCCATGAGCACCGGTTGATCCAGGGGTACCAGTTCCGTTTGCACCACTAGGTCTAGCAGATGGTGGTGGTCTGTGTACCACATGAATAACTTTTCCATGTACATCTGCAATACATTGCAAAAACATTTTAGCAGTCAATACTGATATATCATCAACATGAGTACAGTCATCCTTTTACAGCAGGAAAACTGATGACACCGAAATGCAGAAATGAAGATTGACATATGAAAATCTTTCACTGTTTATCAAGCAGTAATATATATAAATAAATTGCACAAAGAGGAGACATTTATAGAGGGCAAAAGCCCTGATATATGTACACAAGGTCTCATTTTTTATTAATTACTGATACCCTGGACTACAAGCAGTAAAAAAATCGGTTCACATCGGGAATTTGTGTGAGGCATCAACAAAATGTTTTATTCTAGTCAAGTTTTTCCAGAAGTGCTAATGTTCTAAATATTTGATGCTTTATCTAAAATGTGAAGTCATTTTGCAGGAAAGGTGTTACCCTTGTGAGATTGAATAGACGCCCCCAAAAATGCATTTGCTAGTGAGTTGTGCTCGATTTCCAGAAGTGCTAATGTTCTAATTATTTGATTTAAAGGAATGGAACGTTAAAAACAACATGTATAACTGCTGATGAATGCTTTCACCTTCTCCAGAGGTGTCTTATTATTTACAGTTTAATACATCTGGTCAAAAGACAGAGGCAACAAAAAGCCTAACAAGTAACCTGAGTTAACTCCCCTTCCTCCACTTCCAATGTTAAAAGTCACCTGACCAAGGGTTAATGAATTTCAAAATTGTTGTTTTATTTGTTATAACTCTTGTACCCTTTTCACTTAACTGTGGTCCTGTAACTTAACTGTGGTCCTGTAACTTAACTATGGTCCTGTAACTTAACTGTGGTCCTGTAACTTCTTAACTATGGTCCTGTAACTTAACTGTGGTCCTGTAACAAAACTATGGTCCTGTAACTTAACTAGGGTCCTGTTACTTAACTTTGGTCCTGTAACTTAACTTGGTCCTGTAACTTAACTGTTGTCCTGTACCTTAACTTTGGTCCTAATGAATATGGTCCTGTAACTTAAATGTGGTCCTGTAACTTAACTATGGTCTTGTAACCTAACTTTGGTCAACTTAACTATGGTCTGTAACTTAACTATGGTCCTGTAACTTAACTGTGGTCCTGTAACTTAACTATGGTCCTGTAACTTAACTGTGGTCCTGTAACTTAACTGTTGTCCTGTAACTTAACTGTGGTCCTGTAACTTAACTATGGTCCTGTAACTTAACTGTGGTCCTGTAACTTCTTAACTATGGTCCTGTAACTTAACTGTGGTCCTGTAACTTAACTATGGTCCTGTAACTTAACTATGGTCCTGTTACTTAACTTTGGTCCTGTAACTTAACTGTGGTCCTGTAACTTAACTGTTGTCCTGTAACTTAACTTTGGTCCTGTAACTTAACTATGGTCCTGTAACTTAAATGTGGTCCTGTAACTTAACTATGGTCCTGTAACTTAACTATGGTCTGTAACTTAACTATGGTCCTGTAACTTAACTGTGGTCCTGTAACTTAACTATGGTCCTGTAACTTAACTGTGGTCCTGTAACTTAACTGTAGTCCTGTAACTTAACTGTGGTCCTGTAACTTAACTATGGTCCTGTAACTTAACTGTGGTCCTGTAACTTCTAATGGTCCTGTAACTTAACTGTGGTCCTGTAACTTAACTATTGTCCTGTAACTTAACTGTAGTCCTGTAACTTAACTGTGGTCCTGTAACTTAACTGTAGTCCTGTAACTTAACTGTGGTCCTGTAACTTAACTATGGTCCTGTAACTTAACTGTGGTCTTGTAACTTAACTATGGTCCTGTAACTTAACTATGGTCCTGTAACTTAACTATGGTCCTGTAACTTAACTGTGGTCTTGTAACTTAACTGTGGTCCTGTAACTTAACTATGGTCCTGTAACTTAACTGTGGTCCTGTAACTTAACTATGGTCCTGTAACTTAACTATGGTCCTGTAACTTAACTGTAGTCCTATAACTGAATTCCATCAGGATGCCATTTATATAAAGTAATACACCAAATTTGGTAAAAATGAATTCAGATCAAAATTTACCGTGAAATTATTAATTTATATGATAAAAATCAAAATATTACGAACAGGCAAACAGAAAAAAACTACAGACCAAAACCAATATGCCCCCTCACCCATTCCCCTGCAATATTCAAACCCGGGGCTAGACAATACATATTCACTCTACACTACACTTCATTGAAGTTCAAACTCCAAACTCTGTAATTAAGTTTGTGTAAAACTTACCATAATCTTTCAATAGTTTTTCATCTTGCATCACACGGCCTTGAAAAATAAGTCTTTGTGTTTCTACTGTCAGGTCCTGGAAGATAAATAATTGAAAGCATCCTTAATATCAGTGATATAAGACAACAAGCAAGATCTGACTAAACGCATCGTTCAAGAGTTTTGACGATAGCAACATAAAAATTTAAGAGATGTGGTAAGCATAAGTTTTGAATGTTACAAAGATGAAAATAATAGTTGCTGAAGTGCACAGACAGATGACATGGATGAGGAATATCAGTGCAAGCAGAACTCCCCCAGAGCAGCCATGATTCACTGTTCATAGAATCATACTATTAAAGAAACTTCTGGGCAGAGATTTGCTGGACAAGCTATCTGCATCCCCACAGACACCAACAACAAGGTGACTACATGGTCCTGGTCTTTTCTGATAGATACATGGTTTTCAATAATTCTGCAATTAAGAGGTCAATTAGAAATTGAAAGAGGCCTTCTGCTGGCACAGCTTCACACATTTAATACAAGATTTTCTCACAGATTTCCAGGCGGTCAAAATTTGTTTATAAGCAGTCACTTTGGCCTCCAGCCGCCCCCTTATTAAAAACACTGTAGATGAACAATATTTACAATACTTTTATATTTACATTCAGCCCTTCCAATAGAAACAGATGGCTAACACGATTTTCACGAGAAGCAACATAAATTGTTTGGCTACTTTCTCTCCTATTCTCAGAAAACTGTGTTGTATATCATAAAACTGAGCATAGAAGAGATAACTGAGCATAGAAGAGATAACTGAGCATAGAAGAGATAACTGAGCATAGAAGAGATGACGTCATCACTGTTGAGACACCACAATACAATATACAATAGATATATTTCCAAACACAGTTGCTGATTTCTATCTACACATCGAGATCAGTGATACCTTTTTTGCTGGCTATTTTACATAACATGTCTACTACTCCAAAACTATTGAAGGATTTACACGACAATTTCATTTACACTACATTAATATATATATATATATCACAATACAGTATACCCTGTCTCGAGAGACCACTGTCTTGAAAGACCACCTGTCTTTTGAGATCACATTTTGAAAACCATTCAGTTAAATATCTCTGCAAAAAAACCTCTTTTAGAGACCACAAGTCTTGACAGTGATTGTTTTGCCTTTTTTTTAAAACTACCTCCACCCATTATGAGGGAAATATGCACCTTTTTTTTAAAATTGAGAAATTTTGAATAATGAGTTAATTGTACTAAAACTTGAATTCAAAGTTAATATAATTGATGTATTCCAAATGAAAACTGAATACATGTACATGGTCGAGACGCATAAGTCCATACCTTAAAAGCGCTTTTACAATTTAACAAATAACAATTTGAATATTCACATACTTTTACTAACGCGACTCTCACCGATTGGGAAACTGTGTATCTTATTTGCGATAATTCAAAGGGTTTTACGACAAATAATAACACTGCTTGAGAGACCACATTTCAGTGGCAGAAGGAGTGGTCTCTCAAGACAGGTTCCACTGTACTACCAAAGAGCATGGAAATACAGTGAAACTTGTATATAACGACCTCTTTTGGGATACTCCCTTTCTTTACAGGGAGGTGGTCTTTATATTGAGGCTGATTTGTACACAAATGGTGCTATTGGGGGCTGTACAAAACGGTCTTTGTGACCAGGTGGACTTTGTACACAGGTGGTCACTAAAGCAGGTTTTACTGCACTTGCAGACTGTATACTCACAATGGAGTTTGCTATTTTTTCCTTGAACTGTAGTACTGTCATCTGTATAAAATAAACAAAATTAAACATAAGTATTACAACGTAACTCCTCATATTCTATATCTGGACATTTTCACTCCTGTTTTAATTTTCGCCATTTTCATCCACAGATATGAGGGCGAAATTAAAATGAAAACAAAATTTTCAAGCTAAATACAATGTAACTGAAGCATGGACATACGGCCACTTGCCAAAAGTTTATAGATGTTATCATTTTAACTACATGTATATACTGATATATTTCATATAAAACCACATTTTTGCAAAAATATATTGTGAAACTATTTCTTATCACATTTCAATAGTATTTAAAACCATTAAACAAAGAACTGAATAGTTTCTTTTATATATTTTAATTTCTGAATTTTAGAAATTATAAGATTTATTTATTTAAAAAGAGAGTTTAATTTTTGTAATGATAGTTTCCTATTTGGGTAGGTAAAATTGTGATATCTAATGTTTACTTTTTGTTTAAATTGTCAAATTTTGAAATTACAAATTAGAAAATTACATCCAAATAAACAATCAAACTAAGAAACATTCTCTGTTTATCTGTGAAAATTCTATTGAAATGCAATTAAGAAATGGCTTCACAATAATTTTTAAAAAAATATGGTTTTATATAAAATAAAAATATATTGCACAAAATGATTATGTTTTTAAACTTCTGGCAAATGGCTGTACATGCCACCCAAGAGACTATGTTTATTTGAGGTGAATTTAAGATAAGTGAATATGTTTTTTGTCCAATAAGGGCAAAAAATAACCCAGTGAAAATTTCCATGCATCTTTACAAGAAAAATGAAAGTACGGCATGAAACGGGCTCATCCATATTTTACAAAAGATAATGCATTTCATACAGCTCTTATTTTTTCAAAGTACAATGTACTTACATAATTCAGGAGGTCAACAATCATAAATATTTTCACTTGTTATATCCTTGACAAGTAGCTTGCAAGACAAGTAGTATTGAAATCTACTTGTCCAAATGCAAAAATCACTTGTCCGAAAATCAAGTGTAACATGTAAAGATCTTGCTTTGTTTAATAATTATTGAATAAATTTTTTTTCTTCAATAATTTCTTTTGTCCTGTCTGACAAATGAGAAGTAACATTTACCGTATTCAGCCGTGTATAATCCGCACTCTTTTCACTCTAAAATTTGTCTCAGTCATGGGGGTGCGGATAATACAGTACTACAGAATCTTAGGACATTTTTTCCGCAGGAACTACTGCATGAGATTCGATGTGGGTGGTAAGCCTGACAAAGTTTTTTCGTAATAACGATGTATGAGACAATGTATATCATCATTTATGTTTACAGTGACGGTGAATAAATCAATAAATGAATCTTGTTGTCTTTTATTTTTGTGTGTTTCAGTTTACAAATAGGCTAGAATACACAGGCACTTGTGTAATGCAATCCCTTGATTGAGGGTGTTGTGATCGGTGGATTGCATAACGCAAGTGCCTGTGCAAGGCTAGCCTAGTTGCGATGTTTGGTGAGGAAACAGAATAGTACAGTACCTGTTGCTTATCTTCATCATGAAGTTTTGTTATTATTGAAAAATAGAAACAATCTCAACAAGAATTCTAATAATTATTTCACGCTGGTGAACGACGAAGCGAACAGCCATGTTGTAACTGTAAATGAGGGGGCTAAATGGAAGAGCAAATATGTAGTATCTTGTAGTTTCGTATTTTTCCCATTTATATCATATTATGTAGTTTTGCGTTGTTTGTTTTGAGACGATGACTATACATTAATAAATAAAACAATGTTTTCTGGGTGTTTTGTTCTGTGGAGGAATGTTATTTTACACATTTCGTACAAAAGGTATATACCAGTAACTCTCTTACTACAGTACATCTACAGTGTAGTACTAAGTTATGGAACATGCCAATTATACAGGTAAGTACGATGAGTTAATTTTAAATTGAAAATATGATAAAAGGTGTAAAATAACACAATGCCACACCAAGGTAATTAATGTTTGTAGTATATGTCTCCATTCATAATCAATGATGCGTGTAACAGACAACAGTATACTTGGATCTGTATATATATCCCTTTGTTTCAATAATTACGCTATACACGCGTATTCTGGATATATAGATCGCTGTGTACAAGTGCTCTCCGTTAATTAAAATTGTTACAAACTTTTATGTCGCCGATTTCCGCAAATATAATATCTATTTCAAATGTTGTTCTAATACATACTATTAATTAAATATATAGGCTACCACGTCAGCAAAAGCAAATGATTGCGCTGTAATTAACGGAATGTAATTTTACAAAGACTTCGACTGATGTTTTGATATTTCTTTTGTTATTTATTTCAAATCATTAATTTGCTTATCATATCCCTTATCTAATATCTCGAATATATATATCTATAATAAATATTTATCTATTTCTTCCAAATACCGATCTGCGAATTTTGAAAATATTTCCGATCGTCATACTGCACTTATACACAATAATAATCAATCTCGCCGACGATTTTTGGCCATACGGCGTGGAAAAAAGTCAACGCGGATTATACGCACGAAGTCCTTTTTTCTCCGAGATCTGATGCTGAAATGGGGGGCGCGGATAATACGTAAATGCGGATTATTCACGGCCGATTATGGTACTTATCCCTCCGCAAAATGTACTTGTCCGAGAAAGTCAGACAAATTGGACTCCTGAACCCTAAGTACTTGTATAGAAGCCAAGCGTTTAGATAGTCTGTCTCACCACAACAGGGTCTGGGTTCAAATCTCTGGTTAGAGGGTTAAAATAAGATATTTCTTAACACTAACAGGCACCGAGAAATTAACAGTTCCTCCAACAAAGCATATCTAATGGTGTAAAATCTAAAATGTCAAACTGACAACTTTTAACTCTCGTGGATGCATACATTTTCCCTGTATAGTGCATCCTATATCAAGTACATATATATGGTGCAATCAATTATATAACATTTACAGATCATCTTATTGGAAAGTGATCACAAAAAATCATTGTGTAAGCCATTTCTACCATTTGCAATGCCAGATGTCATAAAGAAGTTGCCATTACTGCAGAAAAGTTTGTCACTGGTAAATTCTATTCCCAAACATTGGTACCATCAGCTTATCAATTGTATTTGGTAACACATTTTATAAAACATTACCAACTGCAGTACTCCGAATGCAGTTATTTTTTCTTACTTTTCTGACAAAAAATAATTTTATTACATGGATCATTGAGATTGCGTATGGTGCACTAAGAAATACTACCAGTACATACATGTATAAGACAAAAACATTTTCAAACTTACATTCTCCGGTACACAGAATTTTTTATTCTGGCCGTCAAGCGTTTTAACAGTTATGTCCATCATTTTGAAACCAACGAGAGTTGCAAGTCTACAAGAGAAAATAAAATTACAATTATTACAATTACAGTTGAATGATAAAGTAGTGTTTCATTTGTGTTATTTCATAAAATGGGTTACTGCTCTAAATTTGTGCAAATGTTGTTGAAACTTCTTTAACTCGATACAGTAGAATGTCCTGAGAGACCACCGACATAAAAGACTGCCTGCCTTATGAGCCAACATTAAAGTCCCACGCACCTATTAAGACTCAGTTAGGATGCCGATAATGTATTATACATCTTGCCGCTATAAAAATAAATTGTTCTCCTAAATTACACCTCCATTGGTTGATTGATTTGCGAGTAATACAAGTGTGAAAGTAATAAACAGTGCTCAGTAGGGAGCCCAGTGAAAGTTTCACACTTGTATTTTTTTTTTTAATGGTGTTTTATGCCACACTCAGCAATTTTTCAAATATATAGTGATCGCCAGTTTTTAATGGTGGAGGAGAGAACCCGGTTACAATGTACATGTACCCAGGAAGAGACCACCAGCAGTCAATTGGCAAACTTTCTCATAAAAATTAGCTCAAACCTGAGCCTACCAGAAGTGAGACTTCATGGTTCAAAGAGCGATGCTCTAACCAATCGACCACGGAGGCCACATACATGTACTTCTACTACTCACAAGCAAAACAACATACGGTTTAATTTATGGGAGCATAAACATTTTATTTAAAGTTGGCAACAGATTTTGATAACTGGTGCCAAATTATTTTAGACAGCACAACCTCTGCAGCTGCATATTTGTGTAAATAATAAAAACTTAAGCATGTACATGTTTGACTCCATAAATAATGAAAAGCCAATGCAACATACAAGACAATTGTATGAATGGGTAAATGTGACAACAAACCTATATACACAACAGTTATGTGTATTTACATGTATTTTCTGAATTTGTGCACAATGGTCCCATACTGTAGATGCCAACCCTATTGTGTATCCATTAGTAATACATATGCAAATTTAGTAAATTGATATAATTTTTCAGGAATCTGTGTGCAATAAAAAATTGCATTCACAAACCTCACAAATTGAGACAATGGTAATATACATGATGCTATACACATGTAGTTGTTTAATTTCACAGGTAGAAAACTTTGCGTTTATCAGAAAGAAACTTATTCATGCATATTAAATTTCGTGCAAGACCATTTCCAAAACAGAAGTGTAAAAGGAGTTTAAGTAAGGTTTTTAAACATTTTTAATTCTTGGATACGATGTCTGGTTATATTTGAATAAATTTTGTTTGGTCATAACTTATATATTTTCATAGAAAATATTTCTTATAAAATTTTTGCGTAAAATCTTCAAAAATTTTTTTTATGTTGATTGATATATCGATACACAAATTTATTCAATATGATAATCAATACACTTCATTTTGCATTTCAGAGGATGTATTTTCTTTTACAATTTCCAAAATTTTCCATTTGTTTTACTTCATGTTATTGAACTATGTTATATATTTTTTCTAATTGTTCAATTTGTTCAAATAAATGATGTTTCCCTTGCAATGACTGCATTTTTCATCTTCAGATGGTCAAATATACAATAAAACAACTAAATATTACAATGAATCTATTTATTTTGAATGCATTCATAGAAGTACCAAATTATTCAATTTATTTATTGATATAGAATTTCTCATCAATGACACCCCTATGATGATGCCATTTGACTTTCCACTATGCTACATGTGCACGTGGTCTGCCAAAACGTTTTTAGTACTAAGAAAATGCTTGTCAAATGACCAAACAATGTACTGTAATTGATAAACTTATTTTTCTGACCAGAAATAGCCTATCATAAGAAAGAGTAACAAATAGAAATTAGAACTCGGAAACAGGATTTTTTGGAACTTGCTTGAGATGAATTGTAATGCGAAAAACAGAAATAAATTTTTTAATGATTCCACTAAACCTGTAATGGATGGTATTTATGTGGTCCTGTGATTAGGTATACTGGTCAGCAACCAATTCTCATCAACTAACTTGAACTGGAGTTGAGCATGCATACTTTTGCAGATTGTTTGGTGTTTCCAAAACATGATGCTGTTCAGGGGCCCATTTTATCATGAAGTCCTAAGTGTAAGTCTTAAGTTATTTTTTCTTAAGACAAAACTTAGGACTGTTTTATGAATGCTACTCTAACTCAAGGATTAAGGCATTTTTGCATATTTTCAAATACTATCTTGATAGTTAATCAGTATTTTTACCTGCTACAATTTCCACGATAAATTATGACACGTACAAAACTAATTTAGGTCTAAATCTATTCACAGCCTCCGGGTAGTCATAACGACCTGACCTGATTTGGTTATAAGTCACTGGTCCTAAGTCTTTGTAAAATGGTCGCAAGTCGTAAATGTGTTCCAAAGACCAAGTCAAGAACTTAGGACCTTTCCTAAAATGGGCCCCTGATTGCCAGAATTTGAATTATTTCGACATCAAGTAATACAGGGACCGAGTAATTTTGCCACTTGTATAAGTAACTTCGGCACTTAACTTTTAGGCATCAGGTATTTTCGGCACATAAACAGGTAATATTAGTAGCTAATATTGATTAAGATAACTCAATAACTCACGCTGAATTTTAATTTATGAAAATCAAGTTTTAACACATATTTTTGGAAGTGCTGAAAATACTTACATACAAGTGCCGAAATAACAGATAAATAGAATGGTGTCTGACATCATTGAGTGACGTCATATGAGATAATGAGGAACTTCATTTATAGCCGATAAATGCCGTCTCAGTTAACACTGAGTCTATGGGAGATTGCTGCTGGAAATGTAAATATTCTGAAAAAAAAACACCCTTGGAAGTCCCATGTGAAAATTATCATTAACCATAGCATTTAATTCTTGACTATGCTAATGAATAAAACAGAGTGTTGACATCCACATCCAGAAAAGTTACAGGTATCCCAATGGACATACCCCCTCACCCACCCCGGCCCAGGATTGGCTAATCATCACAAAGCCAGTCTTACACAAAATTATTAGTATTCATCGAGTATGACACTGAATCGGTCTTACAATTAATACACCATCACTCAATTTTTAGGTTGGGAAAATGATAAATACACACGTGAATATTCATTTACACTTGAATACTCAACAAGACATGTAGGCCTAGATGGGGTTACGCTCTTCTGTCGTTCTAAAACTTTAGTTTATGATTTTGTCGGTGGCATAATATTCAATTGTTCACATCGACATTCCAGTTACTACAACCATACTTACACTGTAGTGATTTACCTTCTAAATAATCATGAAATCTATTTCTTACACATTCAATTTCACAAGAAAACTAAACAATGTCTAGAAAAATGAAAGTAAAAACTAGAATCTTCTTTTTCTTTCGTGTAACGTCGAATGATAAAATTTTGCTTATTTCCGGAAGTGCGGTACGTAAGTCGGCAAGTCGTAAAATAGTATTTTTTTTTCTATTATTTGTTTATAAACTTGTGTTGATCATATTTCAATAGAAAATTATACATATAATTCATCTTTTCGATAGATGTATGATTTTGTCTTACAAATATGAGCATTTGTATTGACGTAAAATTAATACCGGAAACGCGCCATACCATTGCACATTACACAAAAAAATAGAAACCAAAACTGTAAAAGAAATTCATTTAGCCCTTATAACCGTTACAGAATAACACGTACTACCTTTACATAAACATGGCTGAAGCCGATTGGGATGAAGTTACATATCTCAAAAAGAGACAACCAAAAGCTAGTCAATTACGGTCGCAACAGGTATGCAGGACTACTGCCATACATCTCTGAAACATGAATTTCATGACTGAAATGAGTAGTGAAATGATTTGGGACACGTAGCAGTGTTTCATCACCATTGTTAGATCTATATCCGTACAATTATTTCATTTAAAATGGTTGATGAAGTAAAAAATATACTGTACGAAAGGGTTAGATAATTTAATGAGTAATTGGATTTCAAATTTTACACATGTACACATTATTTCATCATCTTGGCCTTATCGAAGATTCAGTAACACCAACGTGCATCATTAAATGTCTGTCATGTTTATTTATTATTTCAAAATCAGAGTGGCTTGACTTCATGACTTGACTTCGTGATCATTTTACATATGTTTTCTATTATTATAATTACAAATTTCTATTCAATATGTTGTTTTATAATCTGAAATATTAATATAGAGATCTACAGTCAACCTGAACCCAAGTCATCTCGTACCCAAAAAGTCATGTCATACCCAAATTGGAGAAGTCAACTTGTACCCAACAGTGGTCAAGCTCGTATCCAAGAAAATAACCATGGAAACCAAGTTGTTCCGAAATCGGAGAACTGAACTTGTACCCAGGAAAATTTGTGAAATAAAACGAACTGGTACCCAAATAATTTGGACTCTGACTGGAAGAGAATTTATTCAAGTTAGAAGTGCCCAAGAAAAATCCATGAAATAAAATGAAGTTGTGCCCTAATCGGAGAAGTCAACTTGTACCAAGAACATTTATCAAACTGTGCCCTACTTCATTTTATTTCATAATTATTTTGTTGGGTACCAGTTGACCTATGTTGGGTACCAATTAACTTCTGTGATTTGGGTATGATTTTCTTTTTGGGCACGAGATGACTTGGGGACATGTCGGAACAAGTTGGTCAGAGTACCAGTTCACTGGATACTATTATAGAAAGTGCAAAGCAAACTTATAGATAGAAGTCTCTTAAAAGACCGCTAGGCCTGGATACTTTCTTACTATGAAATAGAAAATTCTCTTGACATTTCTGCAACTTCCTGATGCTTCACAAGTCACTTTTCATAGAAACATATTCATATCAGTTTGGGATACTTTTTCTGGTTAATTTTTTGCCAGAACTGCAAATATTCCAAAATTTTGACATCATTATTGAACTGACATCATTTTGATGGAAGGATGTTATCCTTGTGAGATCAGATAGACATAAAGTTGGTGACATCTCCATATAAGTGGAAAATTCCTCAACAACAACAACAACAAAATAACAAGTTTTTGTACAAAATTATATTATTTCAAATTTTTTTTACAGTACCTTGTGTTTCTTTTGCAGGCAATAAATGCTGCTCAAAGACAAGGACTGGATGTTGAAACGAAGAAAAAATGTAAATATCAGTTTTGTTGTTATGTAACAGGGAGACAAATACTGCCTCTGATGGAACTGGAACCTGGGTCCCCTGGTTTACTAATCTGGTACTCTACCCATCGAGCTAAAGGGGAAACCCCACTAGCTCAAGCTAGTAGGAAAACCATATACAGTAAAACCTGCTTTAGTGACCATCTGTGTATAAAAACCACCTGGTCACAAAGACCATTTTTTGCTGTCCCCATTAGTACCATTTGTTTACAAATCAACCTCTATATAAAGATACCCTATAAAGACCGGTTTTCTTGTGTCCCTATGGAGGTCTTTATATACAAGTTTCACTGTAACTAACAGTGCCACATTATCCCCCTTATGTTTCATTAGATGTACCGTAGTAAAGTAGAAAGTTGATGTATAAACCATGAACCTTGAACTGTACATGTGCTACATGTATTATAATCGGTACCTTCAGTTTGTTTCATTATATGTACCGTAGTAAAGTAGAAAGTTGATGTATAAACCGTGAACTTTGAACTGTACATGTGCTACATGTATTATAATCGGTACCTTCAGTTTGTTTCATCAGATGTACCGTAGTAAAGTAGAAAGTTGATGTATAAACTGTGAACCTTGAGCTGTACATGTGCTACATGTATTATAATCGGTACCTTCAGTTTGTTTCATCAGATGTACCGTAGTAAAGTAGAAAGTTGATGTATAAACCGTGAACCTTGAACTGTACATGTGCTACATGCATTATAATCGGTACCTTCAGTTTGTTTCATCAGATGTACCGTAGTAAAGTAGTAAGTTGATAAGTAAGCCGCGAACCTTGAACTCAGGGGTTGCAAATGGCGATTTTTTATTTAAAAAAAAATTGCTTTTGGCAATTTTTCTGGCGCCTCCATTTTATGGAAGTTTTAAGCCATCTAGGTTACATAAGTCATTTATATCTTCCAAATGGTCATCAGGAACAGGGACTAATAATCCTGTGTATTAATTAATGCCAATAAATCACACAGAGGTATACTTATTGGACGAGTGCTGGGGTTAATTATACAAGGACCTTAAGTGGTCAGGTACATGATTGCACAGATAAAGTGATTAGATCTAACCTGTATATTTAAACTTTTACACCTATAATCACTATCCATATGTTCTGTCCCCTAAGCAGACTTAAAATATCAACATCATTAATGCTATGTTAAATTCATGCAGCTTGTGTATCAATCCTGAATGATTTCCATTAAAATATTTAACTGAGAAACATTGAAGCGAGATTGTGGTGTCTTCTACAACATCCGCACTTCACACCATTAACCTATATATGTTATGGATGCATATTAAAATAGTGATGATTTCAATACAAAAACGATGTTTTATTTCAACTACATAATATAGTAAACACAGACAATAATGTCTTAATGTAACTCATTGAATTGAATTAAATAAATTGACAGTAATGGCAGTTAACACATTTATATAACCTCAGTAATCTTTTTTTTATTGACTTTGAATCTGGCCCCAAAAATTAGAAACTGACGACAGATTTTTTTCAATTGGCGATTTTTTTGATGACACAAATTCTTCAACCAGCTCAACCCCTGGAACTCTAATTGTGTTACATGTTTTATACATGTAATCTGTACCTTCTGTTTGTTTCATCAGATGTACCACAGTAAGATCGCTGTCAGATTCGCCCAGCTCAAATGACTGGCTATTATTATTTGTCAAGTATTTTAGAAGTGATCAATCTTTCATGGTTATGTCTTATCACCTTTGTTGTTAAATAAACCACCCTCATATAGCATTTGAAAATTGAAATCGTTTGTGTTTTGTGACTTGTGGGTGATTTCTAGGGTTATCAATTCCTTATAAACTGAAGGGCACATGTAAATTATTACGTGGGAAACATACATGTACAATACAATGCTAATTTGCCAAACGTAACCCATTGTAACTGTTACTTTGAATCTAACTTGACATCACAAATTAAATTTCAGTAATTGTTATAAAGAAACCAAGTATCAAGAATTTGTACATAAGTTCAAGTATGTATGTCTATATTGATGCAAAACATAACTACATTGTATCATGTGTGGAAAGGCAATATTCATGTACATGTAGCATTGAACCACATTTTCCGAGCATTGTCCCAGCCTAAAAAGTTCTTTGAACAAGCCTGTCAAAGCATCTTCTACTGCTTGACATAAAGATCTCTTGTATTTTACAAATATGTCAGAGAAATACTGTATTACCAGGGATTTTCCATACTCTTTTTAGGAATGGGGTCTAGTCCATTTGCATTGGACATTTTAGCAACATTTCATTGATATTGTGAAATCTAGAAATACACAAAACTACATGTATGTTAAAATACAAGATTCTTTTCAAATTCGTTGTCATTTAACGTCAGTTGGGAAATTTCGACTTCAAAGAGGGGAAAAAATTCATTGATTTTGCAAATGGGAATGGGGCTTCGTTTCGCCCCCGTAAGAGAGGATGGAAAATCCCTGATTATAAAATAGTATTTATTTCATGCCTAGAAAAGTATGTTTAAAGGTTTAATTCATCATTAAAATATCGAACATACATGGCAAATTCTGATCATGCATCAGGCTGATAAAACCAGTGGGTGGATCCTCAGAGGTTGAGTGATTAAGTTTGGTAGTAAGAGATTTTTCTTCGGTTATAGATATTTCTGCTTTTCAAAGGTAAACAGTTGTAATATATTCATATTGTGAAAAATAAATAAAGATTAAAGTGATCAATTAAGGCATAGCATTAGTGACTTTGATTCGGCACATATTTCTATTTCTCATTTTTTAGACGAAGGGGGACATAACCGACAAGCAAAAACTGATAAAAATACTGCAAAACTTGACAGAGAGACAGAGGAACTGCATCATGATGTTGTTGGTATAGATGTATCGAGACTGATTCAACAAGCACGGCAGGCCAAAGGCATGACACAAAAAGATCTGGCTACAGTGAGTAATTTACACTATCACAACAGAGTTGTAAGGGTGTGACTGTGAGTAAAATGTTGTTAGTGTGTGTGTGTGCTTCTCACAGTAGTCACAGTAACAAGGTCTGTGTGTGTGTGTATGTGCTACTTACAGTAGTTACAGTAACAGGGTGTGTGTGCTGCTTGCAGTAGTTACAGTAACAGGGTGTGTGTGCTGCTTGCAGTAGTTACAGTAACAGGGTGTGTGTGCTGCTTGCAGTGGTTACAGTTAAATGGTGTGTGTGTGTTGTGTGCTGCTTGCAGTGGTTACAGTGACTTGATGTATGTGTGTGTGTTTGTTACTCACAGTGGTTTACGGTAACACTGTGTGGGAATACTGCCTGCAGTGGTTACAGAATCAGAGAGTGTGTGTGCTGCTTGCAGTGGTTTCAGAATGTGGTGTTTGTGTATATACGGCTTGCCTTCAGAATTGTGTTTGTGTGTGCGCTTCTAGCAGTGGTTAAGATGGTGTGTGTGGGTGTACTGCGTGCATTTGTTACAGAACATGGTTTGTGTGTGTGTGTGTGTGTGTGTGTGTGTGTGTGTGTGTGTGTGTGTGTGTGTGATTCCAAATATCAGTAAGTATCTCTTAGGAATCCTTCCTTGTATCCATCTTATCCCTTCCATGCTGAATAGTGATAGAAAAATTATTCTACACTGCAAAATATTTCGGTTTCAGACATCTCACTAAAGATTGACTGAATCATAAGAATATTCATCATCGTAAAACCGTGGTCCTGAATCGCTATGCTCTTTCATATCCGTGGTCTTGTGCTACCGAAATCTCTTGTAGCTAATGGATATTTATAAGGTGTAGGTGTTGTCCAATTTATCCAATCACATTAGTTGTGATCGGCAACAGAAGTTATCGCATAGTCTGTTGATTCAATATAATTCTGAAATTGTTTAAAAGCCTTGATCTGATTGGTTGATGAATGCGAGCACGGTTTACTCGCATTGGCTGTGGCTTAATGAATAATAAAATTATGTACGAGAGATTTCGGTCACGTGAGACCACTGTTAGGAAAGAGCATAGCGATTACGGACCGTGGTTTTACAATGATGAAGAATATTGGAATGGTAAGTTTACATGTATATTCAATTATTTGACATTCCTTTCTGCTCTAGTCTTTACCAAGAATATATTTTTAGCTGTAGATGTTGACAAGAGCAATTGATCAATTCAAAGAGAATTTATCTACCTATTTTACTGTTTTGTTTTCCAGAGAATAAATGAAAAACAACAAGTTATAAATGAGTATGAAGCAGGGAAAGCCATACCGAATCAGCAGGTGCTCGGAAAAATGGAAAGAATTCTGGGTAAGTTTTCTGGTAAAGTTGATGACAGGTGCTAGTTCTATACATTCCATATAGACGAATGCACTGAAACCCTTCACATGAAAAGTAGTTGAAATTGATAATTAATATTTTAATACAAATTAAACCAGAATTGGTGTATTATGGCCCTTATAGTCAGGGATTGACATTAACGGTTGTCCGATTGCCCGGGGCAAGTGAAACTCGAGTTCGGACAAGTGAAAACGCTACGATGGTTGCCCGATCGGACAATTTTTTTTTTTTTTTTTTTTTTTTTTTAAAGATTTATTTGTGTAGTACTTCTTTTTATCCAATAAGTTTTATAATAAACAATAAGGCTGTTTTGGTAGATTAACACTCAAATCATTTTATAATCCTAACTTCTCGCTCATTCAGTCGTCTGTTTCTAGGCTAATACAGTTAGTGCGCATCGTGTTTACGATTGATAATGTGGTTGGTCTTTTAACCCCAAAGTACCAGTAAACTCCGGTTTCAGAAAAATATACGAGAACATCATAATGTTGATGTTTTTATTAGAAAAATACTAGAGAATTGTGTACGTTTTTAAGCAGAAATTTTGATAAGGTCGGGCACAATTAACTTCTAAACGATGAACAACTGAGTTGTTATTAAATTATCGTGTACCATTGTGTTATATATGTCTCTGATTTATACACACTCGCATACAAACACACACACACACTGTCGTAATACCGTTTTATAACGAGAAATAAAATATTATTTTGGTGTCCTTCTCTGATCTTAAACTATATAATTGATATAAAATTCCGTTATCTTTAGCGTAAAAATGAAAGTTTCTAATTATTATATGATAACGTTTGTTTCGTGTACCAGGAGGCGAAAAGATCAACCTTCAAAATTTCGGAAGCAAGCGTCTTGTAACAGAGCTGTTACATCTGGGGGCCTGATTAACGTGCCCAGCCATCGTTGTACAAGTTTTTTGGGAATAAAGATAAAGAAACAGAGAAAGAAAGGTGTAGCCAGGAAGAAAGTAAGAAGAAGTATGAGTTGAAACGTAAGAGAGGATTTGTTGATTCATAGATCGACCATACGGGTTGGTTGATACTGAACGTGGAATGATATGTACTGTCTGTCATGAGTGGGGCGACATCATTTTTAACAGGGAACACAACATACAGAATAGATAGTGTACGGTCACATTTTTCATCGCCAAAGCACTTGCAATGTGCAGCTGCTCTCCAGGCAGAGCAAAAAAGGGCAGCAAATGAATGTGCTGGTCCCATGGATAGGGTATTACAAAAACTTGGTGAAAAAAACAAAACCCTACTGTGCTCCCTTTTTAATACTGCGTACTGTGTAATGCAATCGGAAATGCCCTTTCACTGTGTACCCAACACTTCTGAAACTGCAAATTAAAAAATGGGTCTGATTTGTCTAAAAGTAAAGAGTTACCAAACCAACAAAGCATGTACAAGATTTGCCCCCTTTATTGCTGATGGATAAGATCAGAAATTCAGAATTCTATTCAAAATGCAAAGGCTCTGTCAGTGATGTTTGATGGTGCAACAGATAGCAGTGTGAGTGAGGTAGAAATAATTTACTGTCGTGTGCTGAAGAGTGGAATTCCCACTGATTACTTTATTGGCTTGGAGGATCTTGAGCACGCCCATGCTCAAGGTGTGTACGAAGCTATTGATAGAGCAATGGTTGTGAAAATTGGAAGGACAAACTGGTAGGTGTTGGTTGTGATGGTGCAAGTGTAAATCTGGGTGCTAAAGATAGTGTTGCCACTAGATTGAGTGCTGACAGACCATATTAATGTTCATTGCGTAGCTCACAGGCTAGAAATTGGGGTCTTGAATGCACTGAAAAATACAGCTTAATACAATCTATGATATATTGAATAAGGTTTTCAAACATTATCATTATTCTCCCAAGGCACTACGGGAACTTAGATCTATTGCAGAATCCATGGATGAAAAAATTATTAAACCAACCAGGCTTCAAGGAACCAATGGATGCCACACCTACACAAGTCCATCAAAGCACTACTTGCTAGCTATGTGTGATACTAACTCACTTTGAGCATGTTTCTTCTGCACCAGGTAAAGCAACAGCTGAAGTGAAAGGTCGAGCTAACTTTGTTGCTCAAAAAATGAGAGACTGGAGGGTGTTACGCTTTATGTTTTTCACTCAAGATCTATTTGAGATTATTAGTACACTGTGTCTGAAGCTGCAAGCCAGTGGTGCAACTTGCACACAGTTTTTAGATGCTCTTGAAGCTGCAAATCTGAACTGATACAACTACGACAAGCTCTGGGACACAGCTGCATTCGTTTCTAGAAACCTTGGTCATCAATGGCACAGAATGCAAATATAAAACTACAAATCTTTGTTACTATGATCCTAATAGAGATTACAATGATTTTCAGGGTGCCATAGACACAGTACTAGATAAAATAAATGGTAGGTTAGAGAATCCCAGTGATCCAACAAAACCCATACTTCAAGCCTGCAGAGTATTTGATTTAAAGGAATGGCCCCAAACTAGACAGGGTTTAGCCACATTTGGAAATGAATCCATTCAGCTCTTAGTTGATCATTTTGGATTATTCTTGGATAATCAACAATGCCAAAGGGATCTAATTCCTCAGGAGTGGACCCAAGTGAAAGCACACTTGGGCAACAAAATGCTCAATAACCCAGCACATGACATTTCTTTTGGCTCCCTATTCATGGGCAATAGTGACAGGTTTAAAAAATATACTATCACTAATTGAGGTTGTTATGGTCATTCCAGTAGCTAGTGCTGTTTGTGAGAGAGGGTTTTCTTGTTTAAAGAGAATTAAGTCGGACTGGAGATCTCGACTGACAACTCACATGATGAATCACCTTTTGGTTGTATCAATAGAGGGCCCTTCCTTGGATGATTATAATGCTGAAGAGGCAGTACAGTTGTGGTGGTCAAGTGGCCAAAGGCAAAGAAGACCATTTTGAGACCCAACATGAAACTGACACACTTGAAGATGATTTATTGAATTTCATGCTGAACTATAATCCAACAGTCTAAAGAATAGATAGAACATTTGATAAGCTCACTGTTACATGCACAATTAAAGCAATTGTTTGGATCTTCTGTTTAAAGTTGAAAAGACACTTTCAATTACATGTTCTTACCTATACATATTTTTGCAGCATTGACTGTTTTTTCAATTGGACAATGTTTAACATTGAATAGACTTACATGTAGAGAAAATCTCTTATTTTAGCGAAGTTCAATTTATCATTTTGTTCTTTTCTTTCATGCATTGTTGAAGGAACAACTGAATAAAGTACATTTCACAGGTCTATTTCAATCTTTATTATTATATGTATTTCAAATGCCTGACATTCGGGCAACCAAGATTCAAATTCGGACAAGTCAGTTTTGAGTTTTACTTGCCCGAAGGGCAAGTAGATTTTAAAGTTAATGTCAATCCCTGATAGTAGAAAAATCCTTTCAAGAGGGACAACCCAGGGGATTCCTTTTACACCCAAAATGTTTGGCATTTAGAACTTTGTGATAATCCTTCAGGCCTGAGAAAATCCCCTGTCTGAGGTCTAGTACTATCATTACTGAAACAATTATTTTATCACATCAATAAAAGATATACAGTCACACTTGCCTTAGCGACCCCCCTCATATAACGACTTCCTGTCCATAACGACCATATTTTGACTGCCCCTTGAGAATTACTATATATTTGCCCCCTATATAGCGACCACCTGCCTTACGCGACCGGCGACCGCTGTATTTTGTCCGCCGGTGGTTGTCCTACTTGCGTATAGCGACTGCTTATACACTTACTACTCTTGGAAGGGAGATAACTCGTAGCGGGACAATTCGAGACTTAATCAACAACATGGCGAAATACACGAGCTTCGACAGTCACAACACACCTGGAGGTGTCAATTAACAACCCGGGTAGTAATTAGGCACTCGTACGTGCTCTATGACAGGGTGTTTTTACAACCAGGAACTATCAATCATCGCTGACTGATTGATCTTTTGTTTTCGATCATCAATTTATGACCAAAGTTTCCGGTGATGATTACTTAATCGGCGAAAGACTAGGCTAAGACTTAAAAGGAAAAAAATTCAGAAAGGACACGCTTGTGACAAGGTGTTTTTACGAACAGGAGCATTTAAATATCATCGCTGAATGATTGATTATTTGTTTTCTCGTATTCTGGAATGCTGTAACTAATCGAACATCACTTGATTAGCAAGTCAACATCTCAATCCAAAGAGTAAAATCGCCGGCGCTCGTAGCATTGGATTACGTCTAATAAAATGATAATTAAATAAAATTCAACTACCTACATCTTTCTGTATATTCTTACACTTCTGACTCGTGTGACTTAACAACACAGACCACCGACTTTGAGCACATTTAAGATATTTGTTTCAGTTTTAATAATGTGCCGTATCCTCGATGTACATGTATAATTCAATTACATCATAAATTAATTTAAATTATTAAAACATTGAATTATTTCATTGTTATAATTTTTTTTATTATTTACATGTTATGCATGTATTAGCTACAGGGATTTTCTATGACTATTTTTTGGATGGTTACAGGACCCTTCCCAATGCAAAAATGGCTTGTATACATGTATCTAGAAAATATGTCAAGTTGGTCTTGTTTTGTGGATTGTAGGTAGTGTAGATTTACAAGGGGGATAATCCAGCTATGTTTCTATGGTTCGCACAGAGACGTGGAAAAGTGCTTGAATATAGAGTTAGTCCTTGAAAAGTGCTTAAAAACAATAATACCCTTGAAAAGTGCTGGAGTTCAATGATATAGAATTGGTTTTCTTGTAAGGGTGCTTAAATTCTATTTATATATGTTTCATCATCGTTAATAAGTGAGAAATCTTGAAGAAGAAAAAATTAAAAGAAAAAACTTGACCTAACATATTTGGAATTTCCATTTTAGATAAATTGTTTTTGTGATGCTGTACTGCTGGAACTTTTTAGTGGGAATCTTAAAAGTAGCATTTTGAGGATTGTCATTGAGCTGTGAAAGGACCTTGCTGACATTGTATTATTGGTCTTTTGTTTTGTTTTCAAGACCTCGGAAGCTTAAAGATATTGAAAGTTCTTGAAAAACCCTATGAAAAGTCCTGGAAAAGTGCTTCAAAAATTACTTTCATTGGGCGATTGGCTGCATGAACCATGGTTTCCTAATGTACAGTTCTGCCCCTTTGGCGGTACAAAAGGTTTGGCATATATTGAGGTTTACCATTTTCCAGGGGCAGCCATTTTCAAGTCTGTAATCCCCACTGTATATGATGCCGTTTACCACTTGATGTACAAAGCACAGGGCATATCAATCTAATTACCTGGGCTTGGGGATAATGATTCAATCAACAACAATTACCTACCTGTACTGAAGGCTGTTTACTTTTTGTTTGTTTGTTTATTGTTGTTTAATGTCTCACACAAGAATAACGCTGTTTACTTCAACCTGGTTATTCTTTGGGTAACTGGTCTGCAGGGGTGGATCCAGGATTTTTTGAAAAGGGGGGTGGGGTGAGAATTTTTATCATTACGAAATTCGAGAGCCGAAGATGGGTGCCTTCAGAAGCGAGGGGTCTGGGGCCATTTTGAAATTTTCAAAGGGGGGTTGCAACACCTGCAACTCCCCCCTTGAATCTGCCAGTGGTCTGGCGACAGGGTCAAGGGATTTAACATGCATACATGTAAATGACCATTTGTACTGGAGAATAACTAGCATATGGAAATATGCAGGTTTGGCATTATAGTAGGGGAATTTTAGAGCAGAAAATCTGTTCTTCAGAGGGTTAAGTTTGAGGACATATAAGGAGAGAACTGTATACAATTTTATTGTATCTCTTTTTTCTGTTTGTTTTGTTTCTTTTAATGTTTTCTTTTACCACCCACCTAAGAATTTGTCACTCATATAAAACACCATAATATATTACAAGCTACCAGTAACAATTAATTTTCGTTCCCCTTTTTTTTCAGGTGTGAAATTAAGAGGAAAAGACAAAGGCAAGCCTCTTGTCCCAAAGAAATAGACAATATTCTTTTGCTGCGATAGATTGTGTTAAGCAACATTAAGATTTATGGTGATCTTGTGGCATTTCCGTAAATATTTCATGTCTACAGCTCTAAGAAATGGTATGAAAATAAAATGATAATTGGACATGTAACACTGCAAAAGAAAGCAAACTTTTACTGTTCTGTAAAAATTCCCCATGAAATTTTATCATTGTACGAGTTGTGAGCTACTGCCATTATCGTTTGTATATTTGTATAAAAAAAATTCAAAACTTTGTAATAATCACAAAATGGATTCCATGAGCAGATTTGTTGGATTTGAATTTCTCATAGCAGGATTGTGGAATAAGTATGAATTGACCTATATTGACCTATTTAAAAGATGTATAAAAAGCTTTTGTGTCCTATTTTTTGACTGCAAATTAGATAAAATTATGAATTGTTCTACTTACACGTGTTACACATTGGTTGTTTTGAGTTTAGTAAAGTATAAATCAGTGCATCAGAAAATTGTGGATTCTAGAAAAATTTATAAGTATATATATAAAATAAAATATACAGGATACATAATGAAAATGTGGCTGAAATTAAATAAAGATTTCTTCATTTTGAATTTTAACAAGATTATTCACTTTTATGTACAAGGTTTGTTGTATGTATGACTTGTTGAGTCATTGTTTCATGGTTTCTCATTGATTCATGGCTAAAAAAATATTTTAGTTTGCAAAATGTAATTGCTTGTTTCAAGACCAATTTCATGTGAAAAGATTCCTCCAAACTTTCAGTCCTGCATTATGCTAAAATTTGTCAAGTAAAGACAGATTAACATGCTTAAAATACTGTTTACTAAGCACTGTGTATTACTGTATATGTACAGTACATACAAATCTCTTGCTGTAAAAACGTACCTAGATATATAGAAAACGGGTATATGTTAACGATATAATACTCTGAACAATCACTCTTTCCATTTTAAAGGCATACAAACTGTCAAGATGGATTTTTTTGTTTATATTAAAATTTCAAATATAATCCTACGTTTTATTCAAATAAAATGTTTTTTTTATATAAAATCATGGATTGACAAAAACTTGTTATACATTAATTTCATATTTTGTGAAAAGAAACTGAATGTGAATAATGGGCGATTAAGCATTTGTATTCTTACATGGATGACAGGAATATTAATCATTGATGTGATCCGATATTTCATTCATTCTAGGCATGATACAGTATTCAAAATTTTCTACGGCAATATACAATGTATCTTTTTAGCCTTTTCAATCAAAGTTTTAGTCTACGGTAATAGTGTGACATTTTTTTTTTCAAAATGACAGCCTGTATGCCTTTAAACACAGATTTCTCAATGTTGCTGCATTTTATAGATCTGTTGCATATGTCCACCAGTGGCCTACAAATCAATGAGAACACCAAAATGACAGGAAAAGGGGATACTGTCTGTATTTAATGATCTCCAAATTAAAAAAGTGGTTAACCATGAAGAAATTTTTGTAAAAAAAGTGAGGCTTAATGATTTCTAGAGTAACTGTCTGATTAACAGTAGACATGAAATACTCATGGATACGGGAAATTTTTGCACTGACCATGGTGTCTAAGAATTGGTTGTTGGTCAGGTTTACCTGCTTTGCTTGATCATATATCAACTAAACTTGCGTATTACCTACGTCTTTTGAGTCATGTTGGAATATTCACCTGTGCTATTGGCAATTGATAGCATGGAAAAGGGCATGGCGCTGGAAAGAAGGGCATGGCATTTAAAAAAAAAGGCATGGTGCCACGCCATGCTATGTTGCTCTAGATTCAACACTAGGTATAGACAGAGTTATATCCTGCAGGTTGCTTTTTGTTTAGACAGAATTAAGTGGTATTCAAAATGTACAGTAAAACTTGAATATAACAAACTCGGTTTGTATGAATTCATGCACATAACGAATCAATAGATAATGCCCGATTGCACCTCTTTAATCCCCGACTGTACCTCTATAATCCCCGACTGCGACTCTATAATCCCCGACTGTACCTCTATAATCCCCGACTGTACCTCTATATATTCTTAGTTGAAAAACAAATTTTAAAACGAATTTTATATAATGAATATTTGCCTATAACAAACCAATTTCCATGTCCCTTGACGTCTCAACCAACGTAATTATAAGGAGGTGATCAATATCGTTAAAACAAACTCAATTGTTGACTTTTTCACCAAGCAAAAGTAGGCTTAATGTCTGATTAAATAAGTTGTGTAAATTAAAAGTAACAAAAAGTGTGTTTTCTTTCTACTTCATAGGAAAGTTCCTTTCTTTTCTTTTCTTAGGAATGTTCATGTTTAGTTTGAATTTAGAGTGATTTTTGCTCTTAACGAATTGCATTGTAACCACTCAGCACACATCACGATAACTTTATAAAGAACTGTCCTTATAACAAAACAAAAAATAAGGTCCCTAGAAATTCGTTATATGCGGGTTTTACTGTATTCTTCATTCGATAGAATTTATTGCTGAGATTATATGTACTAGACGTATCAGGCACAAATGTTTCTTCCTGTTCAGACAGAATTCTGTGGTGATACATGTCCCCCATTTTAGGCATTTTCAAGTGGTGTAGGATGCTAGGCTTGCATAATAAAATCATTATACAAGTTGATATCCTTGTACACATATAATCCCTACAAAATTGTACAATGTCCAGGCAGTCAGAAGGTGAATGTTGGTGTGTTACCTCCCTTGTTCAAGCAGTTTCTGAACAGATAGTTTGTGCAGGTTGTATCCCTTGTTGATATTAAATCTGTATCTTAAACTCATCAAGTGTAATTATAATTAGTTTACAGTGAAACTTGTATATAATGACCCCCTTAGGGACACAAGAAAACCAGTCTTTATAGGCAGGTGGTATTTTTATAGAGGTTGATTTGTACACAAATGGTACTACTGAGGACAGCAGAGCTAGCCTGGCTAAGTCCGTAGCAAGATTGACTCTTGATCGTGAGGTGGTGAGTTCAACTCCAGCTTGCGGCAGGATGGTTTCCTGTCCTTCAGATGAGACAGTAAAAACCGAGGTATGGTGTCATAGTAGGTGTTGGCATGTTTAAGAACCCTCAATGGTCATAAGTGCTGAGCATAGGCCAAAATTTTAAGTCCTTCACTGGCATTTGGTGACTCTCCATATGAGTGAAAGAGTAGGACGTTAAAAAACAAACAAACTGGGGACAGCAAAAGACAGTCTTTGTGACCTGATGATCTTTATACACAGCTCATTGCTAAAGTAGGTTTTATTGTACATGAAAATAAGAATATGACCCTACACTCGACATCATGACAGAGTACTGGTTCTGTTTCTTCATTAGTCTCCTATCAGTGAAATCATGGAAGGGGGGTCGACATAGGTTTTCTCATTTAGAGAGAGATTTTTATCCCTGTAGATATCCCTTTTGATGCCCCTGCAGTGAAAAATGCCTTTTGATGTTACCCTCATCCAACCATTCCTCCTTCACACTTTCGTTTTTCGTTCATTACTGGTATCTCTTTAACTGATCCACATAATGCACTCAATTTATTATGTAATTGTACTACAAGAACAGGTCATTAAAATTTGTATTTGGTTTGATTGAATAATGATTGGAAGTGCTATGCTCCTTGGTAATTTAAAAAAAAAAATGACCGTTGCTGTTCATTATCTCGGTCAGACATTGACAATGGGACTTGATTCCACCTCTGGATTTTCAAGGTCCAATGTTCTCCAGATTTGTATATTGTATCCTGGACATCCTGAAGATTAATACTTTGGTATCTGTGACTCTTATAGATTGTAGGGTAATTTGGTATGCAGTTGTATTATTAGAAAAAAAAAAATGATGTAGGTCAAGTTCATATTTTGGTAAAGAATGGCCCTTAGAGCTAGAAAATTTTAAGAAATTCAGAGTTTGTTAACTGTATACAGGGTTAGTTTTGCCCTAATGCAATTGCAAACGGTTTTGCCTCGTTTTAAATTTGCCCACACTTTAATTATTAAAAATTTATGAATTTACCATTTTGAATTCGACCAAGGGCGAAAATAAAACGGGGACGAAAATTTCCCTGTATACAGTATTATCTAGGTCAAACATTAACACATCAAATTGAAATATGGTAGCTATTGTCCAGATTGTCCAGATACCGAGGCGGAGTAACCTTTTGATTATAATATGCAAAATTCTACTCACTTTTCGATTATGACAAGCTGCATGTAAAAAACATTTTATTCCTCACTGAATAGTCTAGTATATACGATGACAAACAGGAATGATCACTCTAATCAGTGCAGTTTAAATGTTATGCTTTATTATCTAAAATTTAAACTTGTCCAGGTCAAGAAAGGATTCACAAAACTCTGGCCCGCCAGGTTATTTGGATTTTACTATAGTTGTATTGTGAGAGTACACGTGGCAGTTCATATTTGGTTTTGGTTGAATCTTTTTGACAAGAGTCATGGCCCAAATTTAAACTATTTTGCCAGCTAGGGGAATTTGTATCACTCCATTTTAGTCTTATTTGAGAAATACTTTCATATCTTATTGCTTGCAAATGGTGAAGGAACAATTATTACACGTGTTACAAAGCCATAAGTCTGGTGTAGCATCTAAACCAAAACCACACTTCTGAGTCTGAATATATACAAATGTACCATCAGACTACTGGGTATGGTCAGCATTCCTGTCTGTATGAAGGGGTGGATTGGCATGAGAATATCACTTCAAATTTTATTTCTCACCCCTGTGGATCCCCCACCCTCTGACCCTGGAAGTTAAACTGTCCATGTGGGAATGTTTGCAAGCAGAAATTTGGATGCCTTTTTAGCTCACCTGACCTCAACAATTGGACAATTTTCAAAATTTTTCTTTGTGTGCAGAAGGTTGGTGGTCTTTGCCACTTATAACAATGATGATCTACCCATGAAGACCCTCATGTCAAAAGGTGATCCATCCCAAACTTGTACACAGAAGCATTCTACATACTGTATGCAGGGAAATTTTCGCCCCTTTTGCCC